>CM041777.1:333387615-333932708 GCA_023374045.1 Limonium bicolor | reverse complement strand
ACTGCAAATCTATCATGGTATCAGTGCTCTTCAGGATCACAAATTGAAATCTGGGACGACGGTAAAGCACATGAGTGATATGGAGAAAGACAACAATGAGACTGTGGAATCAACTCAAGAAATCGACAAAGAATACAACTAAGATGCAATGACTAATCAAATCTTCTCTTCTGTCGACGTCATAGATCCCTTGTTCGTATACCCTTCAGAGCATACCAATCAACTTCTTGCACTAACGAAATTCAATGAAACGGTCGTCCAGGAAGAAATCAGTGACGATAGCCCTCAAATCTAAACAAAAATTCGGGATGGTGATGGAACTATTCAACACCAGAAATCACCAGCAAAAGGCATGTTCAATGGGATTGTTGCAATAGTACGGTGATGTTGCGGATTTTGGCTTCATTAGATAGGGATATTGCTGAGAGCATTCTGTACTGCGAGAATGCTAGAGAAATTGTGGTTGAATGTGTGTGAGCGATTTGATCAGCCTAGTATTACTGAGATATATGCTATAGAAGAAGAGATTACAGCTCTGAGGCAAGATTCATACCATCTCCGCATATTATACAAAGCTGAAGAAACTTTGGGTAGATTAGGATCCTTAAAAGGCAAAATCAAATGCACTTGCGCTAAATGAACCTGTGGATTTCATAATTCGAACTCTTCAAAATAAGACCCAATATAATATGTTTGATAAATTTTATATTTATATTTTTTGTATGTACATATGGTTTAATTCATTGGGAAAAAATAAATACATAATTATTAGATGTTTGATAGTGGTAGTTTTTTCTGTAGTGTTAGTCATCAAAGAGTTTAATGGAGTTGGGTCATCTTTTTTATTGTGAGGTGACTAATAGTCGAACCACATTAGTCTTAATTGACGGTGTTAGCTTCTTCAACAATGTTAGTCGTCCTAGGGTTATATGTGGGGGTAGGGTTATATTTTTCTGAGTGGCTGTTAATAACGAACCATATTAGCATTTTTTTAACAGTTTGATGAACCTGGACATTGACCCATGGGACCTATGAAAACATGTTTAACCTTTCATTTTTTGAAAAGTGAATCGTTCATTAAGAATAGTAAATCTTATGTTTCAAAGAATGAATCTTATGTTGAAGAAAAGTGAACCTTTCACATTAATCAATGTGAATCCTTGTGTTTTTAAAAGTAAATCTTTAGTTAAGAAAAATGAATCTTAGCAATATGAATCTTTCATTTATTGATAAGTGAATCAGATGTATTTTTAAAAGTAAATGAAAGGTTTAAGAAAAGAGAATTTTGTAAACAGAGATTGTTTAACTAAAGTGAATAAGAAGTTTAAAAAAAGTGAATCCAATGTTGTTAAATATTGAACCTAAGCCCTGCACTACAAACCCTAAAACTAATTCATTCGACGTTTTTGAGCTTAGGGTTTGTGGTTAAGGGTTTATTGAAAAGTGAATATTTCGTTTAAAAAAAGTAAATCACATGTTTAAGTAAAGTGAATCTTTTAGTTACGAAAAATGAATCTTATGATTAAGAAAAATGAATCTTACCACAAACTTATGCGAGAACAATATGAATCATTCATTTAAGAAAAGTGAATCTTTTGTTTAAAAAGGGTGAATCAAATGTTTAAGAAAAGTGAATCTTACCACAAACTTATGCAAGAACAATATGAACCTTTCATTTACTTAAAAGTGAATACTTTGTTAAAGAAAAGTTAATCAAATGTTCAAGAAATATGAATCTTATATTAAGAAAACTGAATTTCACTTTAAATAATGTGAATCCTTTATTTTTCTAAAAGTGAATTTTAATTTTAAGAAAAGTAAATCTTAAAGAAGCTTCATTTTGTTAATGAATAAGGTTCATTTTATTATTGAAGAAGATTAATTTTGTTAATGAATAAGATTCACTTTAAAAATATGTAATATATACTCATTCTAAAAACATAAAATTTAATTTTATCAAAACATATCCATGATGCATCTTGTCTTGAAGAGCACGAATTATGATGAACAATGGTAAAAAAAATTATTTTTGCACTTATATTTTGTAAGTTATAACATTTTGAAAAAAATGTTGTTTCTCTCCTAATAACAAAACCACATACAACCCCTCAAGACTCCCGGTTAGCGCGTGTAATTATATGTTTTTTCTCTCTTTTTTTCTTCTTCAATAGATTGTTGACACGTATCTGAAGCCATATTATACCCTGGCTCTAGTGTCAGGGTCTGTTTTCATAAATTTTACTTATATATATTAGGATATTTTTTCTTAAAACACCCACAACACTAATTTTTACAAATTCTGAATTTATTTTTTAGAAAAAGTGTAAAAGATTATGTGAAAAAATATAAAATAACGTATAAGATTAAAATTACTCATAAAAAGAGAAAGCAAAGATAAAAGTAAAGAAGACAATAAAACTAATAAACTAATCCTAAGAGCTAATTGAAATTCTGTTACAACACTCTAAAGCTCTATACATTATGTCATATTTGACTATTTTATACATGACAATATGCTATTAGAGAAAATATTGAACTCGTATGAAACTTAAATCAGATCCAACAGGGACACACTATAATACTCCCTCCGTTACTTAATATCTGTCGTTTTAGGTAGTGATTTTTGTTTAAAAATATCTGTCATTCTAGCTTTTTTACACATCTTTTTTCACTTTTAACCCTACTATTCAACACAAAAGTAATTATTATCTAGATTAAAAAGTAAAAAGTAGGGATACATGCGTCATTTTTTCACTTTTCTTAATAAGTGTGCAACTTTCTAGAATGACAGATATTATTGAACGGAGGGAGTATAAATATATATTTTTAATATATATATATACTACTCCCTCCGTCCCAGTGTCGGTGTCTACTTTTTATTTTTTATCTGTCCCAAAATTGTATCTCTTACAGTGTCTAACGTTTGTTCCTCCGGTCTACTTTTCCAAATCTCCTTAATCTACGTACAAAATTGTAGAGGACTCTGCTACTGGGACGGAGGGAGTATAAATATACCAAAAATATAAAACCTAAATCATTCACGAACATGAGGGCTAAACAATAACTCCATAAGGAGCCCAACCATCTCTTTCCTCGACTCATACGTCCTTATTTATCTTTCAGAATGTCTTGGCTGCAGCTGGGTGTAGCCAACGATGGCTACATCCCAGCGAGCGCCCCTTTCTTTTTTTTTTCTTTTTTTTTGAAGACGTCCCCGGCGTCTCTCGCTGTTTTTTTTATTTTTTTTAGATTTTTTTCAATATAATAATACTTTAAATTGTTGTAACTTTTAATATATAAGTCCAAAATAAAAAAAATATGTCATTGTTCACCTAAATTTAAGCTCTACAAAACAAGACCAGTCATGGATATATTTTGACAACTTTAAAAAAATTATTTTTACATGTATAGAGTATAGAACGTGAAAGAAAACTTGTACAGATAGTCATACAAACCTGTACAAATGTTCACTAAAACATGTACATCCTCACGTAAAAACATATACATCCTCGCATTAAAAACATATAGATAGTCATATAAACATGTACGAATAATTAAATATGTACATTCTTAAATTAAAACCTGTACATATAAGGAAGAACACTTGTACAGACGGTCATACAAACATGTACAGATGTTCATTAAAACATATACATTCTCATAATTGAACATGTACATTCTCACATTTGAACATGTACATCGTCACATTAAAACATGTACATTCTCACATTAAAATATGTACATTCTCACATTAAAGTATATAACGGCTTCCAAATAGATTACCCTAACCTCACACACCCTAAAACCCACCATTGAAAAGCTAAAAAAAACGAAGACATTTTTAGGGTTTGTAGTGGCAGGCCGTAAACCCGCGACCACAAACCCTAAAAACCTGTCGAGTCAGTTGCTACAATGTAAAGTATAGAATGATTTCCAAATAGATTACCCTACCCCCCAAAACACCTCAAAACCACCCTAGGATAGCTAAAAACGTCCAAGGCATTTTTAGGGTTTGCAGTTGCGGGTTTAGGGTCTTCCACACACTAGTACAAAAAACGTCTATTTCGGCGCCCCTATTTCGGCGGTTGTAGATAAAACCGCCGAAATAGGGGCCCGAGATGTATACCGTATGTAAAGAAGGGGTCTATTTCGGCGGTTCCTAGATATGAACCGCCGAAATAGGCCCTTTTTAATAAAAAAAAATTAAAGAGACCTATTTCGGCGGTTCCTTACACGAAACCGCCGAAATAGGTGTTTCTATTTTTCTTTTTTTTTTAAATTTAATCATCTATTTCGGCGGTTCTTTGTTAGGAACCGCCGAAATAGGTCTCTTTAATTTTTTAATAATTAAAAAGGGCCTATTTCGGCGGTTCCTAACAAGGAACCGCCGAAATAGGTCCTTTTAATTAACCCCCAACCCCGATTCGAAACAATTACGATTTCATTAGGTTAATTACCCCTCTTCTCTCTCTCTGTTACGGCGATTGCGACCACACCGCCACCACAGCCGTCGGCCGCCCTCCTCCTCCTCTCGCTGTCGCCGGTGTCGCGCCGTCGGTGGTGGTTCGTGGTGGCGTCGCCGCCTCATTCCGCCATTAACAGAGGCGAACAGAGGTGAGCAACCCTAACTTTGTTTCGATTTTGTTTATTTAATTGTTAATTTGTTGTTAAAATGATAGATTGTTGTCACATTGTGATTGTGGATGATGATATTTATTGTGTGTGTGAAATTTTGCAAGATTTGGTTGTTAAACTATTAAATTTATGTATGCACACAAGGTGTTCGACGAAATGTCCGAGTGAATTTTTGTGCTGTTTTTGGCCCTTCTTTTAAGTATAGTTAGGTTAGCTTTTTGGGCTAGATTTATTAGCTTATAAACGTATGAGTGTTGTAATATGTGCAATAAATATAAGTATAGTGATTGCGAGTAAAAGATATGTTGTTAATTAAGATGAGCATTAAGTATGAGTAGTTTGTTTCTTATATATTTAAAAGTATTGCGTGTGTGGAGAATTAGAGAAAGTGTTATGAAATGTATATGTACAGTGCAATGAAAACATGATATTAAATTAGCAACGAGTAATGATTATAGATGTGTCGCGTGTAGTATGATGTCTGGTTGTGTCATAGTATAAAATATTATTGTGTTATTTGTGTATATGACGATAAGTGAAATACAAAGATAAAAAGTTAGTTATTAGTTGTCTGTAATAGTAGGTGAAGTGAAGAATGCGTGTGTGTATGTGTTGAAAGTAGTAGCTTGTGTGAGCAAGTGAATATGAAAGTTGTAAACGCAAAGTAAAAATAATCAAATTTTGTAGTGAGTTTAGAAGAAAGAAATAGTAAAGAAGAAAGAGTGTATAAAGTAATGAGTGAGCAGAATGATGATTATAGTAGATAAAAGTAGTAAAAAAGTGTAGAAATGATAAGTAGAAAAAGTGCTAGTAAAAAAGAGTGGAAGACCCTGAAGTAGTGTAAGAAGTTAAATCGTAGTAAAAGTGTTAGCGTAGTAATAGACAAGTGTGTGTAGGGGTGAAAATTTCGTATGTATGCGTTAAGTTGATTTCTGTGAAGTGTTAAGTGGTAAACAATTTATGTGCAGCACATGAAAGATGTAATGTAAGTGTAGAAAAAGAGTAGAACGTTTCGTAGTGTATAATTGAATAAGAGCGTGAACAAGCAGTCATAGTAGAAAAATATTGTAGTAGGTGAGGTATTAGCCGTTTTAGTAGCGGTTTGAAGTAGAGGTGTGAGAGTATATATATATATATATATATATATATATATATATATATATATGAGTATTGTATAGTCGTTAAGTTTAATATAAAATTATTCTAATTGATCTGAATGTTGTTCAATCTTTATGCGTTGCCTCTGTAGAGATTGGTGTTGCTACACAAGTCTCGCACGCCCGATTGAGAAGAGGGGCTGAAAACAATTCATTTATGAACCGGTATTTTTTTTAATTTAACTCTTCATTTCTTCATTCTCTTCACTCACTGTAATATAATCTAACTTATCATTTTTCTCTTTTGTGTCTCTACAGATAAATACTTAAGGAGCTTCTTTACCATTTGATGGTAGATTGAAAGCGGAGCGGAGAGCAATTCATTTTCGAACCGGTAATATAATCTAACTTATCATTTTTCTCTTTTGTACTTTGTATTTGATTTCCACAAATTATTGGAATTTCGTTTGATGAATGAATTTGGTATATATTAGTTTGGTTTATGATTGAAATTTGTGTTGTTGAATAATTGGTGAATGCTTAATAATAGGCATAGTTGTGTCTTTATTTTACTTTGTATTTGATTTCCACAAATTATTAAAATTTGGTTTGATGGATAAAGTTGGTATTAGTTTGATTTGTGATGGAAATTTGTGTTGATGAATGGTTGGTGAATGCTTAATAATAAGCATGGGATAGGTAAAATTATGCAAAAGTCATGCCGTTTTTTTTAAATCTCTTCGTAATTAATATTGTTTGATGTATGTGTATATGTCTAACAATATCTAATTTTTTTTATCAGGTCCGTGAATCACCTCTCTTGTTTCCCGCCTTCTTCCATTACTGTTCCTCTTTCCTCCTCTGTGCACAAGTAAGTAACTAAACCTTATTTTTTGTTTAATAAATGCAATTATGTATTTAAATATAAGTGCTAGTACATAATTTAGCTTCATTCCCTATTTGTTGATGCATTTCTTTTTTAATTTATTTTTTGTTGCTCCCTTGCAGAGACATATCAGAAGTGGTATTGCTGCATCTCTCGCACAGAAGCCTACCTCTCAGGCACCAGTCTCCCCTGTCCATAAATCCTTAAAAAACAAGTACGTATTCTAACTCTCGATTCTTTGTTAATCTGTAAACCGGTTTGAACTTATACAGTGGAGAATTGAAAGCGTTGATTTGATGATCTGAATTTGCAATTGGTTTTCAGTTAGCTAGTAAAGAATTGATTTATTTTAATTGTTGGTTGCTGCCATTGTTGGAATGTTTGTGGTTGTGATGACTTTGGTGAGTGCTGAATAATAAGCACGGGATGTGTACAATTATGCAAAGGTCATGCCAAATTTTTTGTAGAAAAAGTATTCGTAATATTGTTTTAAACACCGGTTTCTGTTTTAGAAGTGCAACAATTTCTTAAATTTAAAATGGTAGTTTATTTTGTGTTTGCAACCTTAGAGTTAGGCTAGACTAATTGACAATCATCCCAGTCATGCTCCATTAGGAAATAAACATGTGCAACTTAATACAGGCCATATTCTACAAAGGATCTAACTCACACCTGTGATCTGTTGCACATGTAGTATGGAGCGTGACTGGATGTATGGTGATAGAGGCGAACATTTTGACAAAATGCTGAAAGAGTTTTGCAAAGCTGCAGTGCAACACAAGGACAGGACAAAGGCGGAGAAAATTCCATGTCCTTGTGTTGATTGTGGTGTGGTTAGACATTATTCAAGCATCAACCTCGTACAACTCCATGTGAAGACCCGTGGTTTCATGCCACATTATACAAAATGGATTTTTCATGGAGAACGTGTTGAAGATAATGCTTCATCTTCCTACAGTCACGATCGGTGTAACTCAAGAACCGAGCAGACATTCGATACTACTAACGAGTCAGAACTCCCAAGCGCTTCCGGAGTCAATGTTGACAGTGAGTCGACTTATCATGATGAACAAATTGACGAGATGCTTGGTAACGTTGAGGATAACTTTGTCGACCGGCCGGATGAGTATCAAAGGTTGTTGGACGCATCCAAAACGGCGTTGTATCCTACTTGCACTAAGTACACGAAATTGACAGCTATATTGAATTTGTTCAACCTGAAGGGAAGATATGGATTGAGTGACAAAGGTTTCACGGCATTCCTCGAGCTGATTCATGATATGCTACCGGATGAGAACGGTCTCCCTACGACCACGTATGAGGCAAAGAAATGGGTGTGTCCAATGGGAGTAGAGTACAAAAAAATTCACGCGTGTCCAAACAACTGTGTGTTGTACAGGGGTGAATACGAACATCTGGACAATTGCCCGAAATGTTCGTTGTCCCGGTATAAGCATAAAGATGGTGAGTACTCCTCCGTTCAGAAAAAAAGCCCTCCAGCAAAACTTGTTTGGTATTTGCCGATTATACCCAGATTCAAACGGTTGTTTGCGAATCCGAAAGATGCAAAGAACTTACGATGGCATGCGGAGGGTAGAAAGAGTGATGAGAAACTAAGACATCCAGCAGATGGGCCTCAGTGGAGAAACATCAATAGACGGTTCAAAGAACATTTCGGACATGAAGATAGGAATCTGAGGCTTGGGTTATGTACTGATGGAATGAACCCGTACGGCACATTGAGTAGTCAACACAGTACATGGCCTGTTCTGCTAGTGATCTACAATTTGCCCTCATGGTTGTGTATGAAACGAAAGTACATCATGTTATCGCTCCTGATATCTGGTCCCAAGCAGCCAGGTAATAGCATTGATGTGTACCTTGCCCCTCTGATCGACGATCTGAAGCTATTGTGGAATGAGGGGACCGTGGTATATGATGCTTATGCAAGAGAGAATTTCACGCTCAAGGCTTTGTTGTTCTGTACCGTCAATGACTTCCCTGCGTATGGGAACTTGTCCGGTTACACGGTTAAAGGAACATTTGCATGTCCCATATGCGAGGAAGACACTTGTTCGGACCGTTTAAAACATTGTGGGAAGAATGTTTATATGTGTCATCGACGTCTTCTCCCCGAAGATCACCCTTATCGAGTAACGAAGAGAAAGTTGTTCAATGGTCAAGCCGAAACTCGTGTGGCCCGTCTACCTCTGACCTCTGAGGAAGTGTACGAAAAGGTTAAGGACATTGTAAATGTATTTGGAAACACATCAAAACCGGCGAAAAACATTTGGAAAAAGTGTTCTATCTTTTGGGAACTACCTTATTGGCGTCATTTCTGTGAGGCACTGCTTAGACATCATGCACATTGTGAAGAACGTTGGTGAGGCAGTGAGTGGGACTTTACTCAATATACCCGGCAAAACAAAAGACGGATTGAAAATCAGAAAGGACATGCAAACCATGGGTATACGAAAGGAGTTACACCCACAAGAGAATGGGAAACGAATCTACCTACCTCCTGCATGCTACACGCTCTCAAAGGCTGAAAAGATTAGTTTCTGCAAATGTCTGTACTCGGTAAAAGTACCGTCTGGATACTCTTCAAACTGGAAGAACATTGTATCGATGAAGGATTTAAAACTTTTAGGCATGAAATCTCACGATTATCATGTACTGATGTTACATCTTCTTCCGGTCGCAATTCGAGGGATATTGCCATCTGATGTCAGAAATGCTTTAACTCGGTTATGTTTCTTTTTCAACGCTGTGTGCTCCAAGGCAATTGACGTAACCTCTCTAGATGATCTACAACGTGAAATTGTTATCACATTATGTCAACTTGAGATGTATTTCCCACCATCTTTCTTTGATATAATGGTACATCTAATTGTGCACATCGTTCGAGAGATACAGTTCTGTGGTCCGGTATACTTACGGTACATGTACCCTTTTGAACGGTACATGGGTATTCTGAAAAGTAGAATGAAGAATAGGTATCGACCAGAGGGGAGCATTGTTGAAGCAACAGTGACTGAGGAAGTCACGGAGTTTGTGACCGATTATTTGAGTGAGGCAGAGTCTATTGGTATCCCAAAACCACGACACTATGGCAGGTTTAAGGGTAAAGGTGTTATTGGTAGAAAGATCGTGCAAGTTTCGCGTCTACTTATTCATCAAGCACATTTGTTTGTCTTACAACATCTTGAGGTTGTTGAACCTTATTTGGAAACCCATATGGTTGAGTTAAGGCATCAAAATCCTTTGAAAAACCACATTTGGCTGACAAAAGAACAAAACCGAGTTTTTATCCAATGGTTCAAAGATCATGTGTTGACATTAGCATCATCAGATCCAGAAGCTGTAAGCGAAGAGATCAGATGTTTGGCAATCGGACCTGAAACTAATATTACATCTTTTGAGGGGTATGATATTAGTGGGTATACATACTACACTGCACGCCAAGATGCCAAATCGATAAACCAGAATAGTGGGGTAAAAATTGAAGCTGCTGCCACTGAGTACCACAGCGGTAACCGATCTCAACCAGTTAGTAATTGGTATTATGGTGTCATCGAGGACATCTGGGAACTAGACTATGACATTGATTCCTTTCTGTTGTTCCGGTGCAAGTGGGTGGACAACCGACGCGGGTACCAAAATGATGGAGGGCTTACCATGGTTGATCTTTCACGGTTACACGGTTATAATGATGATCAATTTGTTCTGGGAAAGGATTGCGAGCAAGTGTGGTATGTTGAGGATCCGAAAGACTGCAGATGGTCTGTTGTTCTTCCAGGAAGAAGGCCGGTTGTAATGGAAAATGAAAATGAGGATAACGATGAAAATGGGACTGTAGAGGAAACATCCTTGTTTCCTACTGGATTACCGGATTCGATTGATGATACCGAAAACGATTTGCTCTACGCACGATCAGACCATGATGAGGGTGTTTGGGTAGAAAATATGAAATGATTTATGTTTTTGTACGTGTCAGGTAATGTTGTTAGTAGAATGTAGACTGTAATATCATCTTAACTGTTATTGTTATGCATCATAGTATTTATGTTATGAGTTTAACTGATGAAAATGCTTTATGATTTTTTTTGCAGTGGATGATCACCCTATGGATGACCCCATTGGACGGCTTATCTCGACTGGAGAACCTGAGCCACAGCCGAATAGACCAAGTAAGCGGGTCACGAGAGGAGGAAAGAAGAAGAAGGACCAGTTAGCAGTACACGAGACTGAGGCTGGCCCTTCACAGCAGACCGAAGAGGAGTCGGTTGTGCCACCAGAGGCGAAGAAGAAGAAGAGAGGTGCAACACGTGGGCTGAAGGCTAACAAGGGCCCTCCTACAAAACCGGTCGACTTCAATCAATTCAACCCCCATGGAAATTGGAAGAATGACTTCACCGCTTACGGTAGCCATTTGGTGAAGTCATATTGACATAAACCAACCTGGAAGCAAGTGCCTCAATCATTGAAGGATACTATGTTTCAGCGTCTTCAGGTAAATCTCTACATTATTACTATGATCTTTTGTGAAATAATAGAACATTTATGTTTACTTTACTAACTGAATGATCATGTACGTAGTCTCGTTTCTCCGTGGATCCCGCACTTAAAAAGGATGTGCTATCAGCGATGTCGAAACAGTTCCGGGACCACAAGAATAAGTTGGCTGACAAGTTCATCTACAAGATGCCTACTCCAGAAGATCCAGATGAGCCAGATCATGGTGGAGACGGTGAGAGACCACCATGGGAGGTTTACGAGGGCATAACAGAAGAGCAATGGTACAATTTGTTGAGAGGCGTCACACACCGGAGTTCCAGGTGCACTTTATTGTCATACATACATAAATTAATCTTAATTTCTTATGTTTTTTTGTGTTCAATTTCACTTAACATGATCCCATTAATTTATGCAGGCTCTCCGTGCGAAACAACAAGCAAATGCTAAGAAGAATCTGTACCCTCACCACTTAGGTGGAAAAAGTATTGCTCAAAGGGTACCAGAATGGGAGCAAAAGGGATATCTGCCCACGGATGGCTCATTGGATGCCAGTGGCAGAAGAATGAAAGTGTGGGAGTTAAGCCACATTCCGAAGAACTCTACTCCCGAAAATCCTCAATATGATGAAGCCACGAGAGCAGTTATTGCTCAAATGGTAAGTGATATCATTTCATTTTCAGTCAAACTGTTCATTTCCTTTGTATATGAACTTATGTTAAACTAATAACTGTATTTGTGTGTTATATTAGGGTGAATTAAGCTCTCAGCTCACCCAGGGCACCTGGACCTCACAGAGGAATGATGATCCTCTTACACGCGCTCTTGGTAAGAAGGATCATCCAGGTCGTGCCATTGGGTTTGGTGGGCACGTTGGTATCCGCCAGGCATTTGGCGCACCCGGGTCCAGAATCAGCCAGGGACAGTCGATTAGCTACGAGGAGCACCTGAGAGCGTTGGCTGAGATGGAGCAGAGGATTACTCAGAACGTCGACGAGAGGATCGCTCAGGCTATATCAAGGATTCAGCCACAGCAGCATGAAAGCCAAGAGGTTTCTCGACCACCAGTTGATCAGTCACCCATTCAGCAGCAGAGTGCACCGGTAGTGAGAAGTAGTGTCCACTCGGCTGATCCGTTTCCCTATGCATCTCTACAGGTTAGACTAACATTTCAATTGAGTACATGACGATTATGATTTTTAACTTGATCACTAATATCATCATAGAAGAATTCTCAATTTTTATCTAAACAAGTTCCACATAACACTCAGGCACCCACTGAGTGCCATCTGTTTTTACAAATTGGAGTAGAAGAGGTCATGGTTGCATGGGGAAAACTTTTCCCCTCTCGTCCAAGTGATATTGTGCACGGTGAACCACTCCGACATTACCATGCACGAGTGCTTCTAGACGAATTTGTTGCAGAGCATGCTGACGTCGGTTTACCGGTGCCGATCCCACAAAGACCTACCGTGCGTTCTGCACAAACTGCGACAGTGCAGTGGCCTGCACGATTGGTCAGACTCCCTGGGCAGGTATTACTCTTAACCGTTGCTATAAAACTATTGGTGTACCACCTTGCATCCATATACTTAATTAGACTAATATCATAGGATATGACCCCACCGAAGACTGATAAGGGCAAAGGAAAAAGAATTGCCACACCTGTGCAATCAAAGGCATCCACAAATTTTGTGCTTAGACCTGCTTTGGTGGAGAAGAGAATATTGGCCGGCTTGTCGACCAATATGCAGATTCTGCATTCCTCGTTGTTGGTGCTACCACCGGATAGTGATTCCCTCATTGTGGAAGATCCCGAGCGGATATTTCACTATATAGTTCAAGGAGAAGATATACATCGATTTGGGATGTATATGTCCGACTTCGAGGAGTGCTTCAGGAGGGATTGGTTGAATGTGTCGATTATCAAGTCGGCCGCCATGTGAGTGACTTCTACCTTTTATATTTTGAATTCATTAATTGGTGATGAATTAGATGTTTGAATAAAAAGTTAATGACTAATGATATTGCCTCATAGGTGGGTGCATGATAAGGCGATCAATGTCTATGAAGATCGAAGATTTGGATTCCTGTGTCCTGCTATGTGCAGTGAAGTCCAGATGACAAGTGATCCGCAAGCCTTATGCAATATATGACGAATGCCCTCTTGAATGTTCGAACAAGTCATTTATTATGCTGCCATATCATTCAGGTATGATATTTGACTATTTCTCTTAGTATTATCTAAAACATATAGTTTGTGTTAGTTGCTTAATGATTTCAACACATTGTGTAATTTGTGGACAGTCGACATTGGTCATTGCTTGTGCTGGTGATGGGGAAGCACCCACGAATCTTGCAATTTGACTCACTTGGCGGGTGCCAAGAGACCGAAGATCTCCACCGCAATACTGGGGTAATTATTTTGTTATCGTAAACAACATTATTTTACTTAACATTAACTGTTTCATAACTTGCTACTGATGCTTAAAACTATATATATTGCTGATGTATATAGTTCCATGAGAGCTGCATTAAGACTCCAGGGTATAACAATGAAGAGTAACATCCCTTGGAACACTGTCAAGGTACTCTATTAATTGATAAATTTGTGTGATAATGTTTAAACTTGTTTATAACTGTCAATATGTGTGTTTGTATAGTGTCCGGTGCAGCCTGGGGGTCAGAATGTGGATACTATGTCATGAGATTCATGAGTGACATAGTAGGAGCGGCGAACCTTTTACCAGAGCACTCGTTAGACATGGTAACATTCTTTGAAAGTTTCAGTTATGCTCTTTACATGTTGTTAGACTTGTACTTTTAGATTAATGTTCATTTTTTTTCAAGGCTTACGAACAAGTGTTCAAAGGTGGTCAGTATGATGATGCTCAAATTGTTGAGATGCTTGAGGAATGGTCGGAGTTCGTCTGCACAAGTTTAATGAATTGATGATCATGAAGATGTTTTGTACTTTTTGAGTATGTAAATATAACTCTGTACACTTGTGGATGGTGTAATGGTAGATTTGAATTGTATGGTGTTTTTTATTTGAAAGTGTGAAAGTGTGAATTGCATTGGTTTTGTTAACTCTCAAATTGTGGTGCGTCGTTGGTATTAATTGGGAGCTTTTATAACTTTTTAAATGTGTGCTGGAGCTCCCTGTATGGATGAAGCATTATTACAGGTCTGATTGAACCAAATGTGGTGAATATATATATATATAAGCTGGGATGGAAAAAAACAAAAAAAAAAATATACCTATCTCGGCGGTTCTTCAGAACAACCGCCGAAATATACCTATCACGCTTGTCCTCAATCACCCCGAAGCTCGCCCTCCAGCACATGCACTCTAATGCACTCAACTCTGGAATACAACTATATATTAGCTCTATGTAATATGGACTAATTCAATGTCCCGACTAGTCACTAAACCCCCCTAGTAATTACCCTGATTGTTCAGCATTCATCATTCGAGTTTTAAACAGTTTGGGGTTAGTTAAATCGTCCTCTAACTATATTGTAATTAATATGTAACATTTGTTTACTACTTAGGATTTAACCCAAATAACCTATCTCATTTATTTATAAGTTTATTATTTATATATAATACACACATCCTTATAGGTTATTACTGTATGAATTATATCCTTAACTTATAAACCTTTGTTTCCCCTTTACAGTTATAAGTTGGTCAACTTGACCTCTTTGGTCAATTGAGTTGACTTAACCAATTATGCTGACTTGGTTAGTTTATCCAAGTATATAAGTTTATATACTTCATACTATAACCATCTAATTCTCTCACCATTTAATATGAAATAATTTAACATAAGAACTCTATATCTAATATGTTATAATTTATCTTCCCATCTTATAACATCTTTTATTTAATATTACATGGTTCCCAACCATGTCATATAATCCATTTACCTCATATATTCTTATATATATGTATAAGAGTTATAAAACTTATTTATAAAATGATATATCTTATCATGTTATGTAAGGTAATTAACTTCACTTAGTTGTGTTATTTTACACAAACCCATATTAGGATTATAATTCTAATACTATGTGACATTATATAATGTATTATTAGACCTCCAAGGTCTAATTAATATTCCACATTATTTTATGACCTTATTATTTCATCACGTGTACTAGTTTCATTTTTATTGACATTAATACTTTATAATTGCTATAACTTTTATAACGTCATAATCATAGTCTAAAACTCATTCATAACACTTTACATTGTACTTATAATCCATAAGTTTTATTAATTGCTAATATCCTTAATGGGTTTACATTATTTATCCTAGTAACTCCCAACCTTAGAATCCGAATTCAATTATATTATATCGTATAAGTTAGTTACTCTCTTATCTAGTATAATCTAATCTTCTAGCTACATAGAGACATACGTATTCATACAACATGTATACAGGGCTCATAAATTCTAATATTAACCCATTACACATACATATGTAAAACTCAACTCCTCATACATAATATCAACTTAAGACTCATAATTTAATGCCGATTTTATATAAAACAATTCCTTAATTATTTTAACCTATCAATTGATTATTTAATAAAATCCTTTAATCCCCTTTACAACTTACCAATTTAATACCTATTTTTTTCAAAGTTGGCCCAATTAAAAATTGGTGTTTCCATTCACCTCTAACTTGGATTAAACCCAATTAAAACCTAGATTATTTTCTTCTTACTTGGACCTAGCCCAATTAGGATTCTTTATCCACTAAGAATTTCTAAGCCCATTATAGGTACTTGAGTGTAATCCAATTCTAACCAAACTTATTACATAATTAAACCAAAATTTCCCTAACTTTCAAATCAGGAATAGCCACCCAACGTCTCACTCCAAACCTATATTTTGATTCACTAATTATAACAAAAAGTCTCACACCGACACCTTAAAACTTAACCTAATCATATTTAGATTTCTTAATTACCACCTGATCAACCCAAGCAACTCTCAAACCTGTTGACACCCACATTATTAAAGTTAAATTAATTCAACCACTAATTCTTGTAAGATATGTATGGTAAAATATTACGTATCTCATCACATATCTATTCTATCCTTCTGGATTTATTCACCTACCCTTATGAATGTACATGTTAGTTTATTACACATTGGTAGACAATAGATTATTATTATTATATTATTATTATATTATTATTATTATTATTATTATTATTATTTTATTATTATTATTATATTATTAAAGTCTCGTAACTAAGCAGGTCACAACCAAAGGTTAATTTGTTGTGAAAATAATTATCTAACCGATCGTACCTTAACATAAACTAGATTCTTTTACTATTCTTCACTCATCTTTTAAACATAATCATTATAACCTTAAACATAGAATTTTTTTTATATATAATCGTGACATACTAGAGGGGTTACAATAAGTTACAGCTCAAATTTGAATACCTTATTATATAATTTGACTCTATAATCGTCACCTTCCTAATAACCGAAAGTAGTGTATATTTTTTTTTAGGATTAAACTCATGTTCATTCTTTATTCTCAGACTAATAATGTGACCACATTGCATGTTAGTTCTAATACCATATTAACTCTTGTCAGATTAACGATGAAACTAACTTCAATACTACCAAACCTCATTCCTCTAAACCAAAATTTCCCAAAACTTGAAAAATGCCAGCTAAAGCTTATTAGCTTAATCGTCCTCAATTAAACAGCCATAAGGGTCTCCACCCAAGGTCTCTTTTCCACCGTTTCAATCAGCACTTTGAACATATTAACCAATCATAATCTGCCAAATTAATTACTTAATCACTTAACCACCCCCACTATTCACTACTAATACAAACTATAAACTTTCCAAACCAACCAAACCTAATTTTTGTAGCAAAACTTCGCACAATCAACTTTAATTTCGAAATCAACTTTGGACATAACAACTCATAACCAAATCCATAATTTTGGATTCGATTATGACACCAACAGTTCAAATTTTTGAACTAAATTATAGGCAAGTTCTGAAATCAACATTAAATATGCATTAAGGTTAAATTAATAACCTTTTAGGGTTCCTAGTAGTGGGGTTCAAACTCCCAAGTTTTCGGCCCCCTTCGGTTCTGTTTTCCCTCAGTTTCAAATTGAGGTTCTCGGATCTAAGCCAGCCGAGTCTATGATAGGAAGCTCGAGCGAACACAAGAAGAGAATAAAGGAAAGTAAGAATCGGTTTTGATAAACAAACTGAAACCACTAGAGAAGGAAAAAGCCAAACGATACCATTACCTTAGATTCTCAGTTTTAACACAGGAATGCGGAACCACCACCGACTTCTCCTAGATTTTGGTTCCAAACGCTCAACAAAGAAGAGGAAAACAGGGGAAGTAAGTTTGGTTCCGAAAGTCCGAAATGAAACCACGGAAGGGTGAACCAGGGAGAAAGAACCAACATTACCTCATATTTCAACTCAAGCCAGAGAAAACCAGGAGAAGTACAGAAACTGTTCCTTGATCTCCGAAGAAGACAACAACAGAGAGAAGTATGGTTTCTTGTTCGCCAGTAGAGAATCAAACAAGGGAGGAGAGTAGAAGCGGAGGGCGCATCCTTGCTTGCCAGTTAGAATCGCTTGGAGAGAGCAGGTAGGGAATGGAGAAGCAGCGGCGCAGAGCATTGTTGCGGCTAGCGTTTCAGAAATTGAAGATAGAAGAGAAGGGATGGGAGGCGCAGCGGGTTCGTTCGTTCTTCGTTGCTAGTTTAGAGTTACAGAATTGCAAGTGAAAAGAATCGAGAGAGGCAGGGCGGCGTGAGAAGAGGCGTAGAGCAGAGCAACATTCCTTGTTGCTAGTTAGGGTTGCTAATTACCGTAAATGTAAGAGAATAAGAGGTCTGGACTTTTTTTCTTTTGGGCTGGTTTATTAGCTTAGTTGGGTCACTTTCATGGGCGGAGAGGACCAATGGGCCGGCCCAATTCCTTTGGGAGGGTTGGCCCTATCTCTTTTTTAGACGTTACTCATATAAGTCGTTTCTAGCTTGTTTTTTGCCCGATTTTCACGCTGTTCGCGACGCGTTGTCCAGTTTAGTGAGACAGACACTTTTATGACACCAAATTTATACTTCCAAACAATAACTATTATTGTTACTTATAAATTTAATTATTTAGTATTTAATTTCTAATTGGCTTGCATTTCGCCATTTTAGGCGAAAACATGACGTCTTTTATTCTGACTGCTTAACCAATTTTTTAATGCCTCTATAATTACCCAAATAACTTTGTAAGGTGTCTAAGACCTCGTTTCACTTCTAAAATATTTGTGACATGTTTTTCAATGTAAAAATGATTATTCATATTTTTGTTTACATTTCTTTTTCTAAACCTCCCTATTGTCGTGTTAGGTTTCGTTAATGTTTCCTAATGACTTTTAGGGTTTATTTAAGTATTATATTATTCCCTTTTTCTTATTTAAGGATATTTAATTCCTTAATCTCTCATTAATTACTTTTATTTAATTAATTCACTATTAATTTAAGTAATTAATATTTGGGATATTTCAGTTAAGCTATGCAGGGAGACTGCAGTTGGTTCAGAGCACATTGATCAATATACAAAGGTTTTGGTCTAATGTGTTTTTGTTCCCAAAGAATATTATTCAGATGATTGAAAGGAAGTGTAGGGTATTCCTATGGTGTGGAGGTGACATTGGGAGGAGAGCTCCAGTGGCTTGGGCTAATGTGTGTAAGCCTAAAGGTAATGAGGGACTTGGAATAAAAGAAGTTCTCTCATGGAATAAAGTTGTCATGATTAGCACTCTACTGAGATTGAATGAGGTATGGGTGAATCATTCAGCCTTGGTAAGATGGTGTAAGGTTTATACAATGAGAAGAGGGAATATTTGGAATGTTAGATCCAAAGGGAGCCATGCTTACTAGTAATCAATTGCTTTCGATGTAATTCTCCTAGCACCACCCAAGGGGGTATGAGATCAAGTCATTTGAAATAATTTATGTACACCTCATGCATCATTTATCTAGTGATTTGCTTGCCATAATAGGCTCGCAAGCAAGACTGAAAGTGTGGAAACATGATATTGATGAACAGTGTGTGTTATGTGGAAAAGTTGAAACCCGTGACCATTTGTTCTTTGGTTGTATGTTTAGCCAAGGCATATTTCAAGATATCCTATATAAGTGGTTGCATTGTAAGCTGCCAGTTGAGTTTTCTGATTGTATGTTATGCCTCTGGAAATCAAAGAGCAAGTCAAGTTTTGTCTATAAGATGAGAGCCTCGGTTGTGGGTGTGGTGACTTATTACATCATGAAATCAAGGAATGAGGCGGTGTTTTCAGGAGTTCCCCCGATAGTAGGAAATGTGTGGTAGATATTCAGGCAGAGCTGAAAATAAGGTGGGGCAAATTTTTGTTCCCTGTTTCTAGGAAATCCTATAGAGCACTTAAGATTTTTTGGGTTACTTGAATTTCTGGGTTAGATGTAAATATGGGGTTGTGTATGTTTTTCTACAGTTTGTTGCAGAGGATTGGTGTAACACCCTGGATTTTACCTTAAAACATAGGTTATGAAATTACAAGAATGGTGAGCAGACCCCAAACGAGTTCTAAAAGTGTAAATTAAGCTTATCCGAACTTGTGTCCGGACATATGAAGTTCGGACACAAGCCGAGAAAGTTAAACCGCAGAAAACCATTTGTCCGAGCTTGTGTCCAGACATTGATGTTCGGACACAAGTCTAGAGTTGAAAAGACGGAAGATCACAGCGTCTGAACTTGTGTCCGGATTTTGAAGTTCGGACACAAGTTGAGTTTCAAAAGTCCAAAAATCCTTTTACGCAC
The DNA here is from genome assembly GCA_023374045.1 of Limonium bicolor. Lineage (NCBI taxonomy): Eukaryota > Viridiplantae > Streptophyta > Magnoliopsida > Caryophyllales > Plumbaginaceae > Limonium > Limonium bicolor. Next base: position 333,912,713 of record CM041777.1, on the reverse strand, counting down.
GTCCGAACATTGGTCCGACCTTGTAAGTTTGGACGTAAGTCGAGACTTGCAAGTCGACCTCGTCCTCGCACACTGTCCGAACATTGATGTTCGGACAGATGTTCGGACATGACCAAATCTGTGAAATGAAAATTCACTCTCGGGGCCTGTCTAAATATTGATGTCCGGACGGACGTTCGGACAGGTCCTGGAATGCATTTTTAAAAGCTAAAACAGAACCAAACCAACATCAAGATAAACATAATAACTTTGCAATCAAATGGAGAATCATTTCAGTAAGTTAACATCTCAAATAATACGCATAAACAATGTTGAAAGATTTCCTAATTAATGTGCGAAAACTTCACCACAACTACAATTTCCAAAAGAGCAATACCAAAACCAATCATCTAAAAGTAAATAGCAGCGGAATTGAAAAATCCAAAATGGGCATTACCGCCACACTCTAATCAAAGAGTGCTCAGGCTTAAACCAACTAAATCGACCAAAAGTATTCCCAACAATATAAAACAATGTACTTTGAAAAACACAACTCAACTTAAAATAATCTGATGCTTTAATCCGGTCATCCTAAGCTATTTGATAGCGTGTCCCAATCCCCAAATCAGCCACAAGTACCTGCGATTAGAAAACAACAGAAAACGCGAAGGGATCGCACAAATCAGCAAAACTGAGTAAACATTGTCTCAACTTGTAAAATACGTTTTGAAACCCATTTTACATTTATAAAACAACATTTCACACCGTATTGTAAACAACTTCACCAATTCAAATTACCATCAGCAAAACATTGCAGGGGAGAACTTTCAAAGAATCAGATTAATTGGTATACGCGGACGACACCCAATTCGGGGTCGCAACAAATAGAATCCCACCTCACTCTACGTCCTTAAGTGTGCACACCCCCTAGAAGGTAACTTATGACCCAAAGGAGTAGATCACTAGAGCTTAACTGCAAGTAATGTCTACACGCAAAGTTGATATAATATTCACGGGGTACACAGTACCAATAATTCACGGAGCACCATAAAGACACCAAAAATATTCATGGGGCACCAAAAGGCACCAACAGGCCAACAATCAATCCAGAGAAAGTCTCCCAAAACATTTTATCACAATAGTTATAAAACTCCTTGCACTAGAATACGCAGGGAAAAATAATTCCCAAACTTTCATAATATCAAAAACCACAGTAAATCCAATCCATCGATATTTCGCAAAAACACAGAGGTAGAGAATGTTGAGCACAACATTTACCTGGATACGCTCACTACAACGAGATCAACCAGCTAGATCAACAGTAGCGCCTGCCAGAGAACTCGGGGTCTAGATTTACAAGCAGGGATTCCATCATAAACAATTTAAATACTAACGAAATAATTAATTAACCTTACCAGTTGATTTCCCTTACCCTTCTACCCAAACCGGCACCAGAGAAGCAGCCTAACGGCGAAGGAAAATTAAGAACGTGAATTGAGAAGGTTTGAGAGCTTGAGGAGATAGAGGAGCGTGGAAGCGATGTGTTGAAGATGAAGACGATCGTGAAGCCGATCAGATAATTAAATAGAAAACATTTCGAATAATGGAAAGTTTATAATAATAATTTATTTGGTATACTCAGTTTAAGGAAGAGAGAATTAAAAATCAGTTTTGCAAATTAACTTGGGAAAAGAAATTACAATTAAAATAGAAATTCAAAAGTAGTACGTTGTAATCTACAGAAGGATCTAGATTCAATGTGTTAACGGAATTAGAAATGTTATTTAAATAAATAGTCAAAATAAGAGGAAAACTAGTTCATCTTTAGGAAAGGATGAAGATGACTAATTATTTATGAGAGAGATGATTTCAAGTTAAATAAATAATTACTTAATAAATGGGTAAGGATGAGTGGAGATCGTGAAGAGTGGAACAATTTAGATATTTAATATAATTTAGAGAGAAGAAAGATATTTTAGGAATATGTAAAATTCAACTTGTGTTCTTGGTTGTAACAATAATAACAATAATAATAATAATAATACTCATTCATTAAAGGTAGCAAAATCTTATTTGAACTCTGAAGACTAGAAGAACATAATAACGTCATTAGAGTTAGGAGTAATTAAGTAGATATATTCTCATGTAATATCGGTGGGAATAAAGGAATCGAAATCATTGTAATTATCTTAAGAAATAAAATGTTATGTAGCTTCTCCGGGCCTCTATTATTAATATCCTTCCCGACCAAGTATATTATAATATTCACTCTGACTATATAATAAATTAATCTTATGTCAAAATTTACGGGTATTTCAATTGGTTTTGTATATGTATTCCTTTTTCTAGTTCAATCAATACAGCTTACCTTTCTTCTAAAATAAATATGTCGAGACACAATTATTTTTGCCTCAAACAAAGACCACTAAGATAGTTCACTATTATGTCTAGACATATCTTGCTTCATATGTTACTCCCAGAACAAATTAGCCACACCAGACATCTTCATAGAATTCTTACCTAAAGTCTTCTTATAGAACCAATCAAGAAGAGTAACATCTATCACCCGAGGGAATTAATATTTTGAAACACAATAAGAGGGGATAGACCAATGTTAGAATATCTATTATCTGTTATCCTATTCTGACTATTCTACACTTTCTCTCTTTTTATTAGCTCTGTTAACGTTAGTTAGTTCTCATATTACAAAGAACTACTCTAGGTTGTAACTACGATATATACTTTCTCTTTTCTATAATGCCACATATGTATCATCATTCTTCGATCTTCTTCTCCTATCTACGGTTGTTAGACTTTTCATCACTGCAAATCTATCATGGTATCAGTGCTCTTCAGGATCACAAATTGAAATCTGGGACGACGGTAAAGCACATGAGTGATATGGAGAAAGACAACAATGAGACTGTGGAATCAACTCAAGAAATCGACAAAGAATACAACTAAGATGCAATGACTAATCAAATCTTCTCTTCTGTCGACGTCATAGATCCCTTGTTCGTATACCCTTCAGAGCATACCAATCAACTTCTTGCACTAACGAAATTCAATGAAACGGTCGTCCAGGAAGAAATCAGTGACGATAGCCCTCAAATCTAAACAAAAATTCGGGATGGTTGATGGAACTATTCAACAACCAGAAATCACCAGCAAAAGGCATGTTCAATGGGATTGTTGCAATAGTACGGTGATGTTGCGGATTTTGGCTTCATTAGATAGGGATATTGCTGAGAGCATTCTGTACTGCGAGAATGCTAGAGAAATTTGGTTGAATTTGTGTGAGCGATTTGATCAGCCTAGTATTACTGAGATATATGCTATAGAAGAAGAGATTACAGCTCTGAGGCAAGATTCATACTCCATCTCCGCATATTATACAAAGCTGAAGAAACTTTGGGATAGATTAGGATCCTTAAAAGGCAAAATCAAATGCACTTGCGCTAAATGTACCTGTGGATTTCATAATTCGAACTCTTCAAAATAAGACCCAATATAATATGTTTTGATATATTTTATATTTTTGTATGTACATATGGTTTAAAATTCATTGGGAAAATAAATAAAATACATAATTATTAGATGTTTGATAGTGGTAGTTTTTTCTGTAGTGTTAGTCATCAAAGAGTTGAATGGGGTTGGGTCATCTTTTTTATTGTGAGGTGACTAATAGTCGAACCACATTAGTCTTAATTGACGGTGTTAGCTTCTTCAACAATGTTAGTCGTCCTAGGGTTATATGTGGGGGTAGGGTTATATTTTTCTTGAGTGGCTGTTAATAACGAACCATATTAGCATTTTTTTAACAGTTCGATGAACCTGGACATTGACCCATGGGACCTTATGAAAACATGTTTAACCTTTCATTTTTTGAAAAGTGAATCGTTCATTTAAGAATAGTAAATCTTATGTTTCAAAAGAATGAATCTTATGTTGAAGAAAAGTGAACCTTTCACATTAATCAATGTGAATCCTTTGTGTTTTTAAAAGTAAATCTTTAGTTAAGAAAAATGAATCTTAGCAATATGAATCTTTCATTTATTGATAAGTGAATCAGATGTATTTTTAAAAGTAAATGAAAGGTTTAAGAAAAGAGAATTTTGTAAACAGAGATTGTTTAACTAAAGTGAATAAGAAGTTTAAAAAAAGTGAATCCAATGTTGTTAAATATTGAACCTAAGCCCTGCACTACAAACCCTAAAACTAATTCATTCGACGTTTTTGAGCTTAGGGTTTGTGGTTAAGGGTTTATTGAAAAGTGAATATTTCGTTTAAAAAAAGTAAATCACATGTTTAAGTAAAGTGAATCTTTTAGTTACGAAAAATGAATCTTATGATTAAGAAAAATGAATCTTACCACAAACTTATGCGAGAACAATATGAATCATTCATTTAAGAAAAGTGAATCTTTTGTTTAAAAAGGGTGAATCAAATGTTTAAGAAAAGTGAATCTTACCACAAACTTATGCGAGAACAATATGAACCTTTCATTTACTTAAAAGTGAATACTTTGTTAAAGAAAAGTTAATCAAATGTTCAAGAAATATGAATCTTATATTTAAGAAAACTGAATTTCACTTTAAATAATGTGAATCCTTTATTTTTCTAAAAGTGAATTTTAATTTTAAGAAAAGTAAATCTTAAAGAAGCTTCATTTTGTTAATGAATAAGGTTCATTTTATTATTGAAGAAGATTAATTTTGTTAATGAATAAGATTCACTTTAAAATATGTAATATATACTCATTCTAAAAACATAAAATTTAATTTTACCAAAACATATCCATGATGCATCTTGTCTTGAAGAGCACGAATTATGATGAACAATGGTAAAAAAAATTATTTTTGCACTTATATTTTGTAAGTTATAACATTTTGAAAAAAATGTTGTTTCTCTCCTAATAACAAAACCACATACAACCCCTCAAGACTCCCGGTTAGCGCGTGTAATTATATGTTTTTCTCTCTTTTTTTCTTCTTCAATAGATTATTGACACGTATCTGAAGCCATATTATACCCTGGCTCTAGTGTCAGGGTCTGTTTTCATAAATTTTACTTATATATATTAGGATATTTTTTCTTAAAACACCCACAACACTAATTTTTACAAATTCTGAATTTATTTTTTAGAAAAAGTGTAAAAGATTATGTGAAAAAATATAAAATAACGTATAAGATTAAAATTACTCATAAAAAGAGAAAGCAAAGATAAAAGTAAAGAAGACAATAAAACTAATAAACTAATCCTAAGAGCTAATTGAAATTCTGTTACAACACTCTGAAGCTCTATACATTATGTCATATTTGACTATTTTATACATGACAATATGCTATTAGAGAAAATATTGAACTCGTATGAAACTTAAATCAGATCCAACAGGGACACACTATAATACTCCCTCCGTTACTTAATATCTGTCGTTTTAGGTAGTGATTTTTGTTTAAAAATATCTGTCATTCTAGCTTTTTTACACATCTTTTTTCACTTTTAACCCTACTATTCAACATAAAAGTAATTATTATCTAGATTAAAAAGTAAAAAGTAGGGATACATGCGTCATTTTTTCACTTTTCTTAATAAGTGTGCAACTTTCTAGAATGACAGATATTATTGAACGGAGGGAGTATAAATATATATTTTTTTAATATATATATATACTACTCCTCCTCCGTCCCAGTGTCGGTGTCTACTTTTATTTTTTATCTGTCCCAAATTGTATCTCTTACAGTGTCTAACGTTTGTTCCTCCTCCGGTCTACTTTTCCAAATCTCCTTAATCTACCTACAAAATTGTAGAGGACTCTGCTACTGGGACGGAGGAGTATAAATATACCAAAATATAAAACCTAAATCATTCACGAACATGAGGGCTAAACAATAACTCCATAAGGAGCCCAACCATCTCTTTCCTCGACTCATACGTCCTTATTTATCTTTCAGAATGTCTTGGCTGCAGCTGGGTGTAGCCAACGATGGCTACATCCCAGCGAGCGCCCCTTTCTTTTTTTTTCTTTTTTTTTTTGAAGACGTCCCCGGCGTCTCTCGCTGTTTTTTTTTATTTTTTTTAGATTTTTTTCAATATAATAATACTTTAAATTGTTTGTAACTTTTAATATATAAGTCCAAAATAAAAAAAATATGTCATTGTTCACCTAAATTTAAGCTCTACAAAACAAGACCAGTCATGGATATATTTTGACAACTTTAAAAAAAATTATTTTTACATGTATAGAGTATAGAACGTGAAAGAAAACTTGTACAGATAGTCATACAAACCTGTACAAATGTTCACTAAAACATGTACATCCTCACGTAAAAACATATACATCCTCGCATTAAAAACATATAGTATAGTCATATAAACATGTACGAATAATTATATGTACATTCTTAAATTAAAAATGTACTATAAGGAAGAACACTTGTACAGACGGTCATACAAACATGTACAGATGTTCATTAAAACATATACATTCTCATAATTGAACATGTACATTCTCACATTTGAACATGTACATCGTCACATTAAAACATGTACATTCTCACATTAAAATATGTACATTCTCACATTAAAGTATATAACGGCTTCCAAATAGATTACCCTAACCTCACACACCCTAAAACCCACCATTGAAAAGCTAAAAAACATCGAAGACATTTTTAGGGTTTGTAGTGGCAGGCCGTAAACCCGCGACCACAAACCCTAAAAACCTGTCGAGTCAGTTGCTACAATGTAAAGTATAGAATGATTTCCAAATAGATTACCCTACCCCCCAAAACACCTCAAAACCACCCTAGGATAGCTAAAAACGTCCAAGGCATTTTTAGGGTTTGCAGTTGCGGGTTTAGGGTCTTCCACACCCTAAAAACCTGTCGAGTTAGCTGCTACAATATAAAGTAACAAATTCTAAATAAATTACCCTACCCCCCAAAACACCCCAAAACCCACCCTAGGATAGCTAAAAAATGTCGAAGGCATTTTAAGGGTTTGTAGTGGCGGGTTTAGGGTCTAACGACTCTAAACCCGCTACCACAAACCTTAAAAACCTGTCGAGTTATTGCAATGATGTACAAGTTTTTACGTGTGAATGTACATGTTTTAATGAACATTTGTACAGGTTTGTATGACCATATGTACAAGTTTTTTTTACGTTTTGTGCATTATACATGTAAAAATAATTTTTTTTAAGTTGTCAAAACATATCCATGACTGGTCTTGTTTTGAAAAGCTTGAATTTATATGAACAATGATATAATTTTTTTTCATTTTGGACCTATATAATTTTGAAATTAAAAAAAAAGAAAGAAAGGAAAGACGCGAGGCTTAAAAAAAAAAAGAGAGAGAGAACGGAGGGGACTGGATGTAGCCAAATCTTTTGAGTTAAAAACAATTGGGTGCGTTTATGATAAAAGACTAGCATTTGCCACCATTTACCATCAAGTTTGATAGCCACCGTTTGTCATCAATTTTAATACAGATTTCAAACGCTACATTTAAACATTGATCTAACTTTCATCAATATCATTCTCACAATTTCCAGACCCAATGATTACTTCATTCCACATATTCTTACAATTCCATTTCTTGTCGGGAGATGAGCAGCACGAGTTGTAGAACCAAATATGAACGATGGCACAACACGACGAGAAAAATGGGAACAAATGCACGGCTGAAATCCATACTACTAAAAACAAGTTTAACTTTTCCACTATGTATTATGTTCTGCTCTCCCCCTAATCAATATTACAAGTTTTAGTAGCCGAAATTATCCAATTACAACGCTAAATCTAAGATTGTAACTACTGAATTTGATACATCAGAACATCCTAATCAAATCACAGCTGCGTCAAGTTAAATAAATAAAAAGTGATGAAAATGCTAGATTTCATATTGTAACCTGATCCAGCACCTTAAAAATAGGGGTCAGGGTTAAGTAAAGATCCTTTAAACTAATATAGTTAGGTGTCAATGACCATGAAGCTTGCTTGCTCACAAGGATGACCAGTCTCTGTATATGAAGCCCTCTTGCCGCTGTTCTACTTTATCTATATTTCAAATTCTCTTCAAGGGCCATTGTCCACAACATCACTTTTTCCGGTTGGTTGCTGAGCTTCGCTATCAAGATGTTGCTGTGTCTTCTGGGTACCCAAGTCAGAAGGGTCCCCAAACCTCTCCTGTCATTCAGGAACAAAAAAATCATTTTTCTTCCAAGAAATAAAAGGTCAGCTTTAGTCTAGAACACTATTTTTAACAGCATGGTTTTCAGAATTCTTTCTTGCACGCAAATACCACTACGGTGACAAATTCACAGATTCCTGCTACAAACATTCAATACTAAAGGTAATCAGTATTCTAGCAGCTTGTCAAAATGAGGATTAAATTTACCTTCAGCGACTTATTTTCAGCAAGAATCTGCTCATATTCATTCCTAATCCGATTGAGCTCAGACCTAAGATTAGCATTCTCTTCTTTCAAAACATCAGCTCGCTGGGCCAACTCATCACACTCAGCCTATACAACAGAAGACGCAAAATTGAGCCCAATGTGATTCCAAGAGGTTAAAGGCAGAAACTTAAGTATGTTGAAAATTGCCTGTTTGCGCAGTCTTGAACGTCGAGCAGACTCCCTATTCGACTGCTTTCGTCGTTGCCTCTTAAGTTCTCTCTCATCCTACAGTTGAAATTCTTTTTAAGAAATTATAATAATCCCACAGCTAAAGAAAACAATAAATGAAGCACCAATTACAAAATGAAACGAGGGGAAAAAATTCGCTTTCGATTGGTTGAAAGAAGTCAGTCACTTAAGAGTAACAGGTATGGTCACAAATATTAATTTCACTTCTCAAGAAAAATGTACACACACACAGTACTGATTACAAAGTACAGCAAATTCGAAAAATTTATGAGGTACCATACTTCCCTTCACACTTTCCCTCATTAAAAAGATGGGGAAGACTTAACACATACCGGTATTCACAAACAATACATAATTCTCGCAAAAAGTTATTCAAATCAACAATAAAGAGAACCACAGTTATCACAACTCGCAAAATGGACCCACCAATCGCAATTTATCAGCGACATCAGTTCAGATATTACAAAAAGACAGCATTAGAAAAGGAAGCATTCAAGCAGCATAAAATAAATTTCATTTGATACCTGTAGCCAGAGTTGATTGTGTAGGTTGTCTCGAGATCCAGTCGCAACAACTCCAGTTGCAACAGCAGGTGGGACCTTTCCGTGCATGGTAGGGGTAGCAGCAGCACCCCAATAGTCCATTCCAATATTCAAGTTGGTAGTGGGTCCAGCAACAGCCCCTGGAGCAGCCACTGGCATCGGAAGTATAGACATTGTGGCGTTCACCATTGAATGAGTAGTGTTTGGTGTCCCATTCTGAGAGCCATTAGCAGTATTTCCATTTTGAGAATCATTTGCTGCAAAAGTCATGGATAGCATATTCCGGTTATACAGATATAAAAACACGTGACAAAAAACCACAAAAATTCTAACAAGATCAACCTTCCACAGAATCATGTCCGCCTCTAGGATTGCTATGTGATTCCTGCAATGTATTAAATGCAGCTTCAGAGGGGCAGTACCAGAAAGCCACATCTCAAATTATTTATTATCATTCCGGACTGGAATTACTATATGAAACAATCAGAAGACATCAAAAAGTGCAGAAAGCATAGGCAGAAGGCAAAAGATTAGCAGTAACAGATGACAACCATTGAGCAATCTCTGCTAGATGCCCCGAGCATCATAACAAACACGAAAGTCTCAGAAGGAAAGCATAACATACATCTTTCATCATCGATACGTGTTATATAGGTTTGTACTTACATTCTGAGAATTGGAATCGCTCCCTTGGCTAGATCTGTCACTCCCACTCTCGCCACTGCACGTCAATATAGCAAGCTTTAACAGTTGACTAAGCAACATACTCTATATTCACTTTTTTCTCAGAAAACAAAAGTTGGATGCTGAAACAGATAATCGCTGTGAGCCATAGGCACCAACAAGTATCCCAAGTGCTATGGGTAACAAACATGTTGCTAAAAGCAAATTAGACAGTATAGAAGTAATGGAAACAAGAATACTGGCCTTCCCGGATTCATATAGAAAAAAATGAAGGGAAGAGAACACCCCTTTTTCCGTCAGAGTAGCAAAATATATATAAGCAGATAACGGTCATCATCAAGTTTTCAATGCCTTATAATAGCAAAGAAAGAGTGAAAGGGAAAGTGAAAGTGGAGAAAGTAGGCAAACTATGGTCAGGTAAGATATATTCAGCTCTACTGAGCCTCCGAATTATAGGTGTTGTTCGATACAAGTAATTGAGCCGATGGCTTATGATTGATGACTGTTAATCTGTTTATGTGAGAGGAAACATTGTTGGCCAATTGATGCAGTGTTAATGACTTATCAGTTTGTGAGAGGGAAAGTTAACAAATGCCCTGTTTATGTAAGTCTCAAACAAACATGGCCATAGAGCACTTTACTTTTATATGAAACTAAAATTTGCATTCCGTATATTGAACTAAAAGCTCTATACCTCTTCGAACAGCCACCATTAGATGAAGGCCTGGATGTTTTATTCAGCTCATTATTCTTGCCAGTGATCATGTTCAAACTACCCAAACTTCCTCTAGATCTTTTAATAGGCAGTTTTTCCTTTCCCTCGGGCATCTTGCCATCCGCATCGGCATTTCCAGGGATATTAGCCTGCATTATGTCTCTGTGCATCATTATTTGTGACACCGATTCAGGCATTGAAAGAATTTATATACGAAGATCCACATGGGACTAAGAGACTCACAGGAGCTTCAACCATGCCATTTGTTGAAGGCATTGGATATGGACTAAAAGGATAAGAACCCTATAGGAGAAGAAGGCAGAGGAAGTTATAGTGCCAATAAGATAATAATAGATTAGGACAGTAATAATTTAGAAATTGCAATACCGGAGGCATGGAAGGATGTGCATATACACCATGCGGATACATTGCCATATAAGGATGAGGTGGTGGCGTTCCATATGGAGGCATTATATGCTATCCAAGAGAGAAACACAGAAGACAGTTAAACTAACAATAAGAGTCAGACAAGGGTAACCAAAGTTGAATCTATAGAATTCCGAAGCACGTATACAAGTCTTGTGAAAAGACCAAAGAAGTAGCATGAGTATGATGAGAGGAAAATAAATTTCACTCAAAAAGAATTCAAGAGATGACTAATGCCAGAAACAGCAGCATAGATATAAACCAACAGATGTTGTTCATCCTTTGAATGAATGACCAAGCACAAGAATGACTAATTATACATATAGGCACCACAATACTGGTGAAAACATAAAAAGCTCTAGTCTAACTACATAACTAACTATACATCAGACTGAGGACCATACGCGCCCAGTACTAACGAAAATTATTCGTGCACAGAGAGCTTTAGCAGGGAAATTACAAAATTAGGTCTCAGCTAGTCCGTGTTATCTTACTCATGTGTCAATCAGGCAAATGAAAATAGGCATCAAACAGAAAGTCAAGCGTCAGTGGATTGCCATACCTGAACACTCCACACATACGGATGACCTTGGGGACTAGAAGCCATGAACCCAGGTGGAGGCATGGGAGAATAAGCCTGATGATGCACAAAAAATCAACATAACGAATCAGCTGTTTATAGCTTAATGGTACGCCGCAGACGAAACACCTAAACAAATAAATTCAAAAAAAATTCTTTTCAAGCCACCAACCTGATAGCCAGGCCACTCAGGAGTCACCACCGCAGTGCTAGTAGCCGAGGACTGCTCCTGAGGGAGAACATATCAAAGCATGAACAGTGAAATTTAGGCGAAATCCATATTAAAACATTCCCGTAGACGGCACAACAAGCACTACCCATTATTTTATTCCTGTTTGGATGAGGCCAAAAGAGGGGATCATCCCTTCACACCTCAAATGAGGACAAAGTTGAGATGTTAACGTAGAATATTGACACTTTTATATGCTATTTTATTTGTAAAACATTCACATTGATTTCACCCAATTAATTAGTTAAAAGGATTTTAGGATACTCGTGAAGTTTCACCGAGCTTAGCATCATCTAGGTTAGTCGACCCAATTTAATTTTAAACTCAGCTTGTTTAATCTCATTCCAAAGACAGCATTATGATTGGGTAACTGAAATTGAAATTCGGAAGAACATTAAGACAAAAATACCTGAGCGGTGGGTGGAGGTGGGTTTGGCGTCTTTGGATCCTTTGCTGATTTATCCGTCTCACTGCTTCCCATGGTTGCAAAACGAACCAAAAGGACAACCAAGAAGGGAAATACGGGTCACAAACTCATCCTGCACAAGGGGCAAGTAATCAGCTTCTGACCTGAATTCAGCAATGTGAATCCAATCAATCGGAAAGGTGATTATTGACCTTGATAAGCCGATTTACCAGAGAAATAACACCGAACTGGTTAATATTTCAAGCCAAGGCAGATGTTTATGTCACTGCAAAATGCAAATCTCGAAATCACGCTCGACAAACGAAAGCTAAGGTAACAGCAGCAGAAGGACGCACAAATTGCACCACTATCCTCTAAATCGAGCTGTAATTCAGAGGAATACAAAGATCAAATCGCCAAGGGATGGTGAGATAGATTCAATTTGGAGGTAAAATTAGGGCTTTCGTTTCTCAGGGTTCGCGGGAGAGGAAAAAGATGAGTTGGTAAAGTTGCGTGTCGTCGTGGCGAGTCACTGTCGCGTTGGATGGGGTAATAATTTCAGATCTGGATGAGAGAGAAACATTGGGCCGAAAAATAGAAGGCCTTGTAGGATGGATTGTGCGCCTGTGAATGCGTTTCTGATGACTGGACTACACTTTCGAAGATTAAAAAATTAATTTCACAAAAAGCTATTGAAGCTAATTGGTAATTCAATACGTCTCCTGGCTTGTAAGGCATCCACACAATAACTGGATTCCACTCTCAAAATAATAATATTTTATTCTTCACCTCACAATCTCTCTTCTTTTGTTAAGACACCTATTTTTTGGATTCTTAGTTAAGAAACTCTCACACAACTCTCTTCTCCATATCATATTTTATCTTTTTATTTTATTAATTTAGTGTGGATTCCACGCCCATTGTGGATGCCCTGTAACCATCTATGGTCTAATTTAATGAAGATATTTGTGTTTGCCGTATATTAATGACACATTGCACATAGGGGGGTGGTGCAGATAATATTTTTACAAAATAATATCGAAAGTTTTAATTTTTGATCCACTGCTTTAAAAAAAATACAATTTTATGAAAACAACATGAATATGTCATATGTTTAACATAATCAAAGTTTTATAATAAACATTATGTATGGTAATACTAATTGATACATATGAATATATTATATACAGTAACAAAATTACATCTTTCATTTAATTTCGATACATTACGTTGAATTAAGAGTATATTTTGTATATATCAATCTGTATATAACGAGACTATTTAGTGAACTAAATTACAATAACAAAAAAAATTGTGCATCTACAAATTGTTTTATTATATTAATTTGCACAATTAAAAAATCCAAAACTGTATGTATTTTTATTTTGTTATATTCATATAGAGTTAAAAGTACATTAAATCAAAACGGAACGTCCACTATAGTAAGTATATATTTTATTTGCACATTGACTTGAGTATAACTTAGACTGCCTCTAAAAACAAATTTACTGTTTCTTTGAAAAAATTGTAATTATCATATTTTCAACTATCTCTGGTTAGATACAATACTAGGTTCCCTGAATGCAAGGCTTTGGTCCAATCTACTTGGCAACAGTCAGAGGTTCGTGGTTTTCTAGCAAAAACAAAAATTTGTGGCACACGGTTAAGAGTATGGGGTCGAGCCAAATTCTGGAAAGAGAAAAAATCAATCGAACAAACAAAGGCAGAAATTGGCGTTGTTGCTGCTCAAGCTCAATCTCCTCAACAGCTATCCCGCGGGAAAGAACTGAATCATACTCTAGATATCCTACTGCACAATGAAGAAGTGTGGTTACATCAACGCTCAAGACAAAATTGGCTCCAGGTAGGAGACAGTAATTCGACCTTTTTCCATGCACAACATAGAGCACGTACCAGACGAAATGCTTCATCAGCTTTCTTCTGTTGACCATCCACCACAAACAACTTGGGCAGGAATCGAACATGTGGCCAGACTATACTATCAAGACTTATTAACTTCCACTAATCCCATCCCAAACCCTCATCTACTCTCATACGTCCATAACCGAGTTCCACCAGAATTTTTTGATGCTATGGGTCAGCCTTACACTGCGGCAGAAGTAATTCTAGCATATAAACAGCTCAATCCATCTAAGGCTCCAGGCCCTGATGGACTCAATGGAACATTCTTTAACACATTTTGGTCGACGGTTAGTCCCGATTTAATCAGCACTTGTCTGGACTGCCTCAACGGCTCAGCTGCCATGCCTCAGTTCAACCACACAGAAGTCATTCTTATACCAAAGAAGAAAGGCGCAACTGCTATCAGTGACTTTCGTCCGATTTCCCTTTGCAATATCATATACAGAGTAGTCTCCAAAGTCCTAGTTAATCGAGTTACAGATGTAATGCCGCATGTCATCTCCAATTCCCAAGCTGCTTTTGTCCAGAATCGTCTTATAACTGATCATATACTTACATCACATGAGATTCTTCATCAAATGAGACTTTCCAAGGCTAAACAACGGGGTCTTTTGCCTACAAGATGGACATGTTTAAAGCTTTTGACAGGCTGGAATGGAGCTTTGTCCTTCACACTTTCCAAACCATGGGGTTCCATCCAGCTTGGATTGCTTTGGTAAGAAAATGTATCACCACTGTAACTTCATCAATAGTCATCAATGGCTACCCTGGCCAATCTTTTTCACCGCAGCGTGGCATTCGCCAGGGTGATCCACTGTCTCCCTTTTTGTTTATCTGCAGTATGGAGGTTCTTACTTCCTCTCTACAACTAGCATCTGATATTGGAATCTACAAATACTATACTCACCCATGACTATCTGTCCCTATCACACACTTGTTATTTGCAGATGACTGTATCATCTTTGGCAAGGCAATAGTGGCTAATGTTACTACTCTCTCTCATATTTTGGATGACTTTCAGCAAGCTTCAGGACAGTCAATTAACCCACTCAAATCTGCTATCATGTTTTCTTCGGCACTGCAACCACCTCTCCGAACTGCAATTACAGGTCAATTCATGCCCAAGAAGTCTCTGATTAAAGTGGTGTTACAAGCAATCCCAACTTACATCATGTCGATCATCCTTTTGCCAAAATCACTGCTGAGAGAAATCAAAAGTTTGATAGCGCGCTATTGGTGGACTGGTACAACCCAGAAACGGGGCATACATTGGGCAAAATGGTTGACACTCACTCACGGTCTACAAGGTGGAGGCCTTGAATTTAAGGATTTATCTTGCTTTAATCAAGCCTTACTTGTCAAACAGCTATGGCGGATAATGACTCAGCCACAAACTCTTTTGTCACAATTGTTTCATGCCAGATACCTGCAAAGTTCCACCTATCTGACCGCCTCCGCAAAGCAAACAGATAGCCCCATTTGGAAGGCTCTCCTCAAAGTTCGACATGTCATCCAATTTGGAGCTCGACGTAGGATCTATGATGGTCAATCCAGTGTCATTTCTGATCGTTGGATACTATCAAAACTAGGAGGTAAGGCTTTTTTATGGAATCTCCCCTCTACGCTTCCACCAACTACCCCTGTTAGCTATTTTGTTACGCCCACTCAGACTTGGGATACAGATTTGCTTAACACCAGTTTCCATCCTTCTGATGTCCAACTTATTCTCTAAATTCCTCTCTATAACTCTCCCCAACACCCACATCAACCTATTGATACTTGGTACTGGGGCTTGACATCTTCTGGAGACTTTGAGGTTAAATCCTCTTACATTGCAGCAACTCAACTACAACTAGCCAGTTCTGAAGCTTCCACTTCTAGTTCAACCAATGATGTTGGCAGAGCTTACTGCCGTGTTAGAAAGCTCCACCTCCTCCCATGTGTGCAACTATTTGCATGGAAACTTCTACATAACCTAATCCCTTCAAAGTAGGCATTGCCCAGCGGTTGCATAATCCAAAATGTGACATCAGTTGTTACTCTTGCACAGGCTAGCATCGACACTTCATTCTGTTGTTCAATGTCGGTTTGTCACAGACTACTGGGATATGGTATTGCCACATCAGAAACCACCCAAGTTGTAACACCCCAACCGTTCATCTCGTCATTAATCAAGCAAAACTCGTTACACCATATAGCATAATTCATCAAATACATAGCTCCCAAACAAGCATTAACTCACAAATGTTTCCTCACACTTAAACAACATTAAACATTCTCATTTAACTACCATCATTGTAGTATCACAAACTACACCCATTCAAGCTCAAGGTTGTTTATACAACACCACATAAGTTTTCCCCAAGCAATAAAACCAACGCAAGGTAAGCCCATTACCTTGTTTATTCTCGGTTTTTACTCCTCTTCCTCTTCTTCTCTTGTTCCCTCTTTCTCTTTCTTGTTTTCACAACATACCAAGGAGCATAGATTGCCAACTACAAATCAATCCCCACACACACATCAACAAGTAAGTTTCAATATTTTCCCACATAACCTAATATATTCAAGGAGCTAGTTTTCAAGGTTTAGCTTAGGTTTTACCTTAGAATAACCAAATGGACAGCTTGGCAATCCATTGGAAGAGTTTCCATCCCTCCACAAGAGCAAGATGCTCACGGCTAACATGGGGAAAAATTCAACGTGAGGGAAATTTTTCCCAAATTACAAGAACAAGCTTGAAATGGCCAAAACTCTTACTTATTATTACCTTAAGAAGACATTAAGGAGGTGGAGGAGAGTTAAATCAGCTCTTAAAGCTTCAAAACTCCAACATCCATGGAAGTGAAGGTGGGGGTCAAGATTTGAGAGGTACAAAACGTAGCCCTCGCCGATACGAGTCTAACGGTGGCAATTTTGTGCGATTCGGTGAAGGAATGAGCAAGTTAGAGGAGATTGAAGATGGAGGTGGTGTGCTGTGTGGAGTCGCCCAGCGTACAGAGGTAAAGGAAGAAGAAGCTCTGGTGGGGGGGAAAGGAATCAATACTGAAAGAAAAAGGGGGGAGAGAGAGTTCTAATCTTACATTAACTATTCACCCCTTTTACTTTTTTCTTTTCTTTCCTTTCTTATTTATTTACTAGCTAGAGTGTGTGTGAGTGGGTGACTCACTAATAAAACCGGCCCCACTAAATTAGTAAGCTGGAGCGTTTTTCGTTTTCTTACAGAAAACGCTCGTTATTTTACCCGGTTTGGCACTATTCACTAACCGGGCTCGTTTTTCGGATTTTTTTCTCGTTTCTTTATTTTTTAATGGCTATTAAGCTTCCATTAATCTTAATTATAGTTATATAATCAACTATAATTTTTACGGGTCCATTTGACCACTTAAAGTCACGTTTTCGGGCTTCCTCGAAAAACGTGCTTTAAAAACTCCGTTATCGTTTTAAATCCATTATTTTGGATTCGTTTTCTTCGGGAATCATTCCGTACACTTATTAGGCCTAACTAAGCCTTAGGAATCCATCTCGGACCCTCTCGAGATCATGTATCTCTTATACTCATTTAACGCGCATTTTAGCGTTTTTCGCTTTTCAAGCGTTTTTCTCTTTTCTTTTGGTTTTATTTTCTTTACCAATACACTTTAGGCACCATTAGGCCCTTAATAATTTTTATTAGAGTAATTTAATCACCATTTTTAGATCCGGGGTATTTCAATCTACCCCCCTTAGGAACTTTGTCCTCAAAGTTGGTGAATCTAGATGGTTACTCTCATGGCGTACTATGCCAAGGTTATAATACATGTATAACCTTACAGACTCCACAAGTCTGTCTCATTCCATACTACACATACCACACACATATCACAGCATGTATAGCAATCAAAAATACTCTTTTACTCTCTCCATGGATTCGGTCCGAGACAAGAAGGCACTACAGTCCTCGAATCCATATTGAGTAATATGCTACTGATCCCTCAGGTACCGGTCACGTTGAACACTTACTCCTTCTGGTTCACGGCCGTTTCATGACAAATGGGCACTTACTCTCTCTGGCCCACGGTCCCTTCGGTTCTGATCAAAACGTTACACATATACATATCCTCAGGCACTCTGGTTGACTCACTCAACACAGAACATCTCAGGGTACTCTCCCCGTCCCGCTGCCTTTGGAAAAATCACACACTGACACCGCCCCAACCGGTCACTTAGGACCGCCGCACGTACGGTGCAATGGTTTCAAAACTAATACACGCCCACCGTTCTACCGGTCATCAAGACTTAAGGCTCAGCCATCGGCGGGTGATAGCGGTTTCAAACCCAGTTTCATTTCCATCTTCATACTTGAAGGAAATTCTTTTTCAAAATCTGTTTGAAAATTCTTTTTTAAAACGTCACACAACTCCAAATCAGATTTATGGTAGCTGTATCTTTCTTGGCGTGATTACTTGTGACCACTATAGGGAGCTTCAGGAATCATCTAACCCTGATGTGATCAGCATCAGTGTTGAACTATCCTTCCACCCCAATTTGTGTTCGGTTTCCCTTGATCGCTAGCAGATCAAGTTCCACCTCCCACGTCAGTTTCAAACAATCAGATAGTCAAACATTTTTATTTTCTATCTTTTACTCTTTCTAGTCATATTCACGAAACAATCTGTTTCAATTAATCTCTAGTTCCTAGTACTTAGGTCATTTGTCATTCTCATTGCTTCACTACTTTACCTAGGTATTCCATACTTATGGCTTCATTTACTCAAATTGTTGCTCAATTTAAAACACATAACATACAACTCCAAAGGATGGAACTCACTCCATCTATCATTCCCAATAAATCACCTAGGGAACTCACTCCCTCTTAGGTTACACATCGGTTTCATGCCGATTCATACTCATCATAACTCATGTCTAATCTCACTAGACATATACTATAGGGATTCTCATTCCCTAGGAGTCTCTCTACTCCTCTTTTCATAAATATTACATTCTCATTACTTGCATCTCTCATGCACCATACTCATTATTACACAATGAATGGGTACCTATGTTTATGTAACATAAGTTCCAATCATCAAAACAATTTCTTTTTGTGCTATGCACATAGTAGTTTACGCACCAATACGTAAAACATACTCTAAGCGGTTTCTCGCCCTACCCCCCTTAAAAGGGGTTACGCCCGCGTAACCAACCATATGTTATCACTGAACATTGGTTCATTAATTCGAGTATTATGAAGTATTTTAACTTCAGTACGGTTAGTTAACTCATAACCGGGTTCGGTTCTAGCCTCTAAGGCTTCAAGGGGTTTATGACATAGGTATACTTAACCTTGAATCACGGTCCACAAGCTTCTGCTGCGTGACCGGATAACTAGAGCTTAATTCACTCTTTGATATTCTCAATGTATATCAATCGTCGCTTGGTATCTCTTACCGTATGCGAATTCGATGAGTTATAGATTTTCTCTCCAACTCTCTGGAAATCTATTGTATAACTCTGTATACCTTCGTGGTTACTCGCTTATTTTTCCCGACTTATTGTCGGTTGAGGTTAAGCTACTACTTAGCATGTAGTGCTTCCTCGTTTAATAGTGGCTCATGGATTATGTTTGTTTCTTGGTTCTGCATTTTTCCACATATCGATCCTGGGCCCTGTGGGTTACTGCCCACGTCCTTTGTGCATCTTGGCCATTGGCCGCACGGTTATCTCTCTAGATTCTCACTCAACAAGCTTCGTTGACATTTCTCAATTCCTGGCTCTCCCATTGATCATTACCGCACAAGTGCAATACCAAAACCTCAGTCATACAGAGTGCAGAAGCGTAAACCCTTGACAGTAAATCTCTCATGATATAGGAATGATCATGCCTTCTTTAACACATTTTCTCATCACTTCGTATCAATATCTGAATATACTCTTACAATGGTCGCTTGCTGCGTACCATGTTCCTACTCATTAAACAACATTTGTTTACATGGCATCCGCTACTACTTTAGCTTCTGCTCATGTACTCCCGCTATTTATACTATGGCTTGCCATTCACTTGGCTCAATGAAATACGTTACTCTTTAAATCTCTCTGCACGCTTGCGCACTGCTTACTCTGTAGTTCATACTGTACACATGCAGTGTTCACTACTCATCCGATTACTCTATCGGTTTTCTTTGTACTGCCATCAAGGTTCCTCTTACATACTACTATAGTTCATATGCTCCTTGGCAATATACACATGCTCAAGTTTTAACTACACCCGCTCTAGCGGTTTCACATTACATACTTAGATGGTAGCCTTTCTCTGGAGGATTCACGCAGTTGCCGCTCCATAGGCCTCATAATAACAAGTGGTATCCCCACTCTAAGGTAGTGGTTCATTCTCCACTGTTCCTCTTATGCCTCTATGCATAGGTTTACAACGTTTAGATCTACAAGTTGCCGTTAGTTTACCGGCTTATAAGCCATTGTCTCGCCATGCTCTATGCGGGCTGTTTATACAGGTTTCCGCTCCTCCCTCCGTATACCATTAAATGGTTGGAGGTATTACTGGGTTTTGATATGGTAGTTTCATCACGCTTCCCAAACATGGAAGACCCTTAAAGTATTTTGATACTAATTCATGCCCTCTAGCATTTTAGGTATCCCGTGTTACGAGGGATCCCTTCGGGTTCTACCCGAGTGTTTGCTTAAACACTTGTGTTCTCAACACGATGTTTCGTTCAACTAATGTTGACTCCGGCACCCTTCTCGGATTGCTCCTGGGTGTTACTGAGTAACGCCATTACATCTGGCTTGTACTCATGGTTATGTTCAGTTGTGACTTCGCCTTGCGGCTATGTCCTGACCCTCCCGTTTAGGGTTGTAATGTCTCCCTTATTGGGCAGATCCTTGGTACCTTCTAACACCTTCTGGGTCAGGTCATTATTCTCTTCATGAGGTATAAAGTGGGAATTCTATCCCGTTTATCGTACATTAATAAGTCATTTAGGCATTCGCCGTATATTTATCACTGGTATTCACCCAGTTATTAGGTATTTCCTGAGACATTTCCAATGTCTGTACTTAATACTCTGTGCTTCTCGCACTTTTTAACGCCTTATCCTTAGGTCCGTGACCTTGCTGGATTCTAGACTCCCTTAACTCGGTAAGCTTCCTTGTGTTCTTCGATCATTCGAGGTGTCCAACTGTCTTGGTTTGGAATGGCTCTTTCGTCCGTATATGAGTGGGCTACTTCCCGTGTACCGTACTCTACTATATACATACATGGAGTATCTTATTGATACGTTACCACTTACCCGACTAACTCATAACTGGTCTGTCAGGCCCCGCAAGCTCCTTTGGAGTGCGGTCGTTCCATGTCTCATTTGTGTACCCTCGTAGTGTCGGTCACGCCTAAGTGAAGTATTCTGTTGCCAACTCCTCTTGTATCGTCCTATGATGATTACCATGGCTCTCTGGTTGGTTTTAGAATTTGGGGGTTCTTTGGAAAACTTGCGTTTTTTAAAGAAATTTGAGTTTAGAAAATAAAATCTTCATGGCATTCCCTTGCCAGTTGCTTCTTACCAGGTCTAGCTTCTCGCCGACCGGTATGCTCCTCAATAAAGTGGTCAGGCTGTCAGGCCTTTCCGAAGTTTCATTTCAGAATTTCCTTAGGGTTTGTGATGCTATATTGGCTTCATTCGCCATCCTGGCACTTGCTAAGTACTGGTCGCTTGTCAAAGCTCTTCTTAGCTGTCCGTTATACTGCACTTGCCGAGGCAAGTGCGCGGTACAGGCAGTTTTGAGTTAACCCATACCGGTCACGGTATTGTTCACATTGTAATTGGTAGCCTCGTTGGCTCTTCCTTGATCCCCTAGTTGGATGACTGTTCCTTGGAGCTGATTGTCATTCATTTTGACACGACTGTCATTCCATAGGTGCTTCTCCATTCTCGGAGTTCCTTAATTACTTTAATTCTAGGCTTTACCTCGTTGCTCGTTCCCACGTCTTTACTGTGGTTACCGAGGTTTAACTTATTAGGTACTACTTGGTAGTCCCATTCGGGTATATCCCGTAGCTATGCTCGTAGCTGTCTAAGCTGTACCCGTTAGGTATTGCAGCCTCTTCGGGTGTGGTAGGGTGGGTGTACCTACTCTTGACTAGATTCTTAGTCAGTTAGTGTACCGATGTTGGTATTACTTACTATGGCGGTCCGTAGACTTGTGTCCCGGTTCCCGTTAGTTTTTCATAAGTCCGTCTTGTCGCACGTTTGGTGCATCCTTCTCACTGCTGCTTACAGCTGGCTCGAACGACTGGGTTCTCGCGACTGCTAATCTCCGCCCCAAGCTGCCACAAATTCTGGTCTCCTTGGATTAGGATGTCTCGACCTTCCATCATTGCATGCAGTTTTTTGTCATTTCAGCGGGATCCGTCCCGGGGTTTCCGATTCTCGGGATTTACCGCATGACAGGTTCTAGTTCATATTGAAATATTAAGTACTGCCAGATTGGGTTTCCCCGTCTCTCTCGTTCTTTCTTTCCCGAGCTTTTAATGCGGGGTTGTGGAGGGCGGGTCTGGTATGTGTAGGTATCCAGATCATACTGGAAGTTCCTACTAGCGCACTCTCACGCTACCACCAACCCATAGCCCTAAGTCTCTAATTCCTAACTCGGTATTTATGTCCTAGGTATTAAGCTCGTTATTCCAGTCATCAGAGCGATACTTCGCTCTGATACCATTTTTATGAGGGAACTGAAGAAGGGCACAGCGTCTCCTGCGATCGGTTGGGGTGTTACACAAGTTAACATCAGATGCGGCTTTGACAGACTGGTTTACCCAAATATGCCTTCATCAATCATATACAACTCTCACTAAGATGATCAATCACCTATGGCAATTATGGTTTGCAACTTGTCAGGTCTCACACTCCTCTGCTCCAACCTTTGCCCATGTCTAGAGCTGTGCTGATATTCTCCTCCACATTCAACATTCTTCACCCCTGGCCCTTACTACTCATCGTATTGACCACCCACATTTCTTAGAGGTCTATGTGGATGCAAGTCTTGATCCACACCAAGGACTAGGACTGGCTTTTGTTGGGTACAAAGCTGGAGCTCTTCATTTGGGAGGCCATAGGCGAGTTAAAACACTGCACACCAACTGAGGCAGAGGCGTTAGCATTGGAATTGGCAGTTCAAGGCGTGCTCCAAAGTGGTGACCAAGAAGTTCAGTTTTTAACTGATTGCAAGCAAATCGCAGATTATCTCATTCACACCCACTCCTCAAAACTGCCCGCACAAGTACAACTGATTCTTAGTCGTATATTATCAATTTCAACATCTTTCGTTCTGTAACTTGGTTTAGTATACCAAGATCTGACAATCTTCAGCTCATGTCTAGCCAATTTAGCGAACTACAAGGCAAGCTAGTCAATGGTGCTCTGGTGATATACCGGAGTTAGTATCTAGGATATGTAACACTCAACCTATCTCAATATACTCTTTTTCAAAAAAAAATACTAGGTAAAATAAAAGTTACTTTTATTATATAATACTTTAAAATGGTGTAACACCCCTCCAACAACCACCATAACACATTCTGCAGCGGAAAATACACTACTTTCACATTACTTAACTCGTTGGTGTTACACGCCGTTAACCACCCACGTGGCTAACAAGGCTATTACATAAACATTTACCGGTCTGATGGACTAGTTTCCCGAGCGACTACATTACAGAACCTCCATTAACAACAACACAACATACACCTTTCAACTGTACCGAGATTCACAAACTGATCCGATAACAATCTCGTCTTACTACACATACTACCTACTGTACATATACAACTTAATGATTACCCATGTACAACGACTACCCCTCCTACCTCGAACGGCTTCCTGCTCTTTGTACTGAAAATAGGAAAAGAAGAGAAAGGGTGGCCCCCAAGGGGCTCAGCCCTTTGCTGGTATGGTAATCCCGCAGCCCCACATGCTACGGGGGCCACGCACAACTATTGTCGTCTTAGCATGCGGTTGGTTATTTTAAATCATGCATGTAACTATAAACCACAACACATAACATTTCCCTCAATGGGCTCAACAACAGATATATTCCTACTTGATAGTCACTCATGGTATTCATTACCCCTAGAGTGTTCTCCTCTGTTGGAGCTACTTCCTTAATAGACGACAACTACCCATTAATCGGGTTATCCTTAACGCCTCTTATCACAAACTGGATTCATATCCATGATCCACATACTCCACATCTTACACATATAACTTACATCACATCAAAACACTTTTCACGTATCAACGTGCCATAATGACATCGCAATATACATTGCTTACACACCAACACATACATAACGGGAAACGGTTCTCTTAGGAACCGACCCAAACATTGTTAATTCACTGTGAGGCCTAGAGAATGATGTCACCCTCATGATAAGCTCGTTATCACAACACAACACTCATTACCGTCCTAATAGTCAACGAGTAACTTAAGTTAAGATGGTTCGGGTTTTGGTGGCCCGAACACACCACACAAACACATGTTCCCCCTAAACCGATCATAGTCGGAATAGCTAAGATTTGGAGTAAGCTAATGGAGATCATAACCCGTGAGGGAAACAACCATAACAGAGAGAAGGGTAAGGCTAAGAAGGATACCCCACTCCCAAACAACGCGCGACGGCCAAACCGATTCCTCACCACTGTTAGTACATACTTACTTTTAAGATATTAGTTAGAACCCCACTATGGAGTCTATCACATCTACCATCATACAGTATTACACTGGGTTAAACATACAAGGGAGGTCCCTACATCACATACACATATCACACAATTAACACACGCATACCGTGGTTAGAACGTCCCATGGCTCGGGTCATTACTATTTCTTACTCCCGAATACCGAACTCTCATGTGATCCTAGACTCAGTTAACTAAGTTTAACACTTCCGAGGTTAGATGGTATCGGAGTTGACACGCCACATAAATGAATTACTGTTAAACTCATTACATGTTTTATCTTACACTACACAACGTTTCACAATACAAAAAGCACATTGGATACAAGCCGGTGTAATCCGGTAGGACACAGGTTCAAGAAAACCATACCTTCACCGGAGTCCACTTTACATGTCCACTTATGTTCCCGAGCCATTTTCGAACAACTGTTAACATTACATGTATTTTTATTAACATCGGGGTATCATGATTGTTTAAAGTCTAATGCTTATAACTTTTCCCCGTTAACTTAGTTACATAACTTCACTTTTTAACTTGTTTTACTTTTACATTTTGATACAACTTTTCCCTCACCAATTTATCATTATAACTTACTTAACATGTCTTAAACAACCTTATAACATCATTACTAATCAATCCCCATCATTACATATCATTTTATAACCTTAAACAATGTTTTTGGTCCGACCGACCCTACCGACCGACCTTGCACAAGGTCGGTCCATTCCAGAACACTTTACCGTCAAAATTTCTACTCTGACCGACCTTGTAAGTTCGGTCGTATGTTCGTTCCATTCCCGAGAGTTTCTTCCCTTTGAAAATTCAGGCCCGACCGAACTTGCCAAGTCCGGTCCCATGTTCGGTCGATTCCAGAAACTTAATTCGTACACAAAATACAAGCCCGACCGACCTTGCAAGTCCGGTCCCCAAGGTCGGTCCATTCCAGAAACCAATTCTCGCAGGGTAAACTGGGCTCGACCGACCTTGGCAAGTTCGGTCGCAAGGTCGGTCTGCTCCAGACCCTTATTTTTCCATTGCCCATTTAACTCCAAACTTCTCCTAAGGCCTCCTAATGTTTTCTAACATCATTTGGTACACTTATATCCTCATACAACATCCATGAAACTCATCATATATCACCTTAAGCACTTACTCATTTCATACCGAAATTCCTAACACTTATGTTATTTCCTCCTTAGTTTTCCAAGTGGTGTTTCATGCCTATGATAACCACTATGCCCATAATGATTTCTCCTCATTTTAACATCGTCTCCCAAGCATCATTTCTTACCAACCTAAACCCTAGTTGATGTCTAAGTCCTTTTGTTTACCTAGAACATCTTAAGACATTATTTCTCCTCATTCAAAATGCTTAGGCATTTCCAACACTTCTAGTTCACCAAACTCATTTAAAACACTTAGAACTCCTTATACATTTTCCAAATTTTGCCATGGGTTCTCTTAGCACATCATCATTCCAAAACTCATGGTTTTCACCATTAAACATTCAAGAACACCTAATCACTTAATGCACATTCCTTACACACAAACATATTGTTTTTTTCCTTCATTAACCATCCAAGACACTCATCTTCACAAAGAATGTTCTTTACACACATCTAAATCCTTAAACTACACTACATCACAATATAGTGCGTAAGCTTAAATTGCTTGGCACTTAGGCCCTTAAATAACATGGCTCTTAGGCCCTTAAATACATTAAACTTAAACACTGAATTTCCCACATAATAATGCCTTTGACCTGCAATTACATACAACAGCACATATGCCCTTTAATAGTTTCCTTGAGAGCATTTTACTAGGTCATTCACCATTGGCTCCTTAGGTATTTTATTAAGCATATCAAGCTCATTTTTCCAAAGGCATTTAAACTACATTGAGATAGTTTGTTTACCTCTTTTCCCTCACAAACTTCTTTCTTGTTTCCTTGTAAAACCGGTAAGGATGTTTGGTTGTTTGTCAACTTCTAAACAATATACAAATAATAGAATGAGTATTCAAGCATTATGCTTCATCTCATTGTAAACCCTAGTTACATATATTATCTTAACACATTAAGGTAATTGTTTTACCTTTGAATGGAAAGAGAGCTTGAATGAGTATCAAGAGAGGACTCCTCCTAGCCCTTGAAAGATTCATATGAAGCTAAAACAAGCAAGGTGAAAACACCATTGTGAAGTGAATTTTCGGACAACACAAAACATGAAGGAAACATCATTTTTCTTTGAGTTTCCTTACCTTGAAGCAAAGGAGAACAATAATATGTGAAAAGGTGAGCTCAAGCTCCTCCCATGGTGATTCCTCTTGGCACCGAAATGAAGCTTTTGAAGATTTGAAAAGATAGAAGTGTAGAGCTTGCTCCAACTAGAAGAATGGTGGTCTTGAAATTGAATTTGGACCATGGAGCTAGGAGTTACAAGAGATCAAAGATGGAGTTTGGTGTGGTACTATTGCAAACCGTAGAAGAGAGCATGAAGGGAGGAAGAACCGTGTGAAATGAGAAGGAAGAAGAGAATGAGAAGGTAAGTTTGCTTTTGGAAGATATTTATGTTAAAGTAACTTTCTTCCTTTACTTACTTTTCCTTCCTTTCCTTAATTGATTTCTTTTTACATGTTGGTGACTCACCATAACAAAAACCGGCCCCCATTAGTAGTCTAGGGGTATGATAGTCTTTGTTGACCAATTTAATTACTTATAACAACATATGTTACAAACTAGCTTATTTAGTTACTATTCACTAAAACAAGGCACATAGATGTGAAAATTTTGATTTCCCATTGATATAGACTTCCAAATGTGATACTATAGTACACATGTTAATTAAAGAGTAATGATGGACATCTAGCCATTCAAACTCATTTACAAGACAATTTTTCAAAAACGTGCTTTAAGACTCCTTAAAGCACTTTTTGTGTCTTAACTTGTTTTCAAGCTTGGTTTTCTTTAGTAATTGATTTAATATGTTCATTAACATATTTATAAGGTATAGGTATGACCATTAGGTCTTATACAAATTTATCCTAAGCTTAAAGCACATTTTTGCTCTTATTGACTTTAAGGTATATTCCTGTGTTTTATTTGGTTTAACTGTCTACCAGAGTTTCCTAAGGGCTTAATTAGCCTTATTAAATCATAATTGAATATTATTAAGTCTTGGTAGGCTCTTTGGGTCCTAACCAAGTTCACTCTAAGCTTAAAGCATGTTTTTGCTCAAACTGTATCTTAGTGCTTTATTGCATTTTACTATGGTTTAAATTGTTCACTGATGTTTCTATGGCACTTTTTAGCCTTTACATACCATAGTTTAATATTTAAACCACATATCAAGGTTTGGGGTATTTCAAATGGTTATTTAATTCTCTTTATTTAAACTTAGAATATACATTAAAGTTAACTTAACTTTTCATATTACAAAGAATAAATGTATTGGATACCACTTAAAATGTTTCTATATTTTAGAAAGTTATTTGATAATAAAAAAGAATTTTGATTTATCATATGTCACAAGTTCTTAGCACTGGATACATTAAGACCAAAATAAGTTAACTTATTAATTATGCCACTTTAATATTTTTAGTTCAAAGAATATAACAAAATTTAATAGAAAACCAAAAATTTTAAATTTTAAGTTCATTGACATATTGACTACAAATAATAAATACATGCGATTTTAGAAACTTGAAAAATATATAATAAATATAAAACATTATATATAGTTGCAATATATTAGTAGTTTTATAGAAATATTAATTCTATTTTTATTTTCTAAGATACTCGTACACTGATCAACTTATAATAAAAAGTTATAAATGAGAAAGTAATAAGAATGATCAAATTTTCTAATAATATTACATATATATTCTAAGTACATATTATAAAATATTTTAAAATAAAATATAGCTATAAAATTATAATATTTTGTAACTATCTTTAACATTCTTATTTAGTAATTTATTGTAAGTTTTTCAAAGTACAATTGTTTTGGCAAATATTTAATATTCATAATACTACTATATATATAGTTATAACTTCTAAGTGATATATTACTTTATAAATTTGAATATTCTTTAATATTTTCAAATTTTATATAGATATATATGTGATATGTCTATTCTTGTATTTTTTACAATTTTAACCAACATTTAAAATAATTTAATTTTGTATTACCTTTATTATGTCTTATATATTAGTTGCTTCTCTATGTTGTCTCCGTGCGGTATTTGTACAATTTCTCTGTAATATCTCTTCCTCTCATTTACAACATGATACAACATGAGTCTCTGCACTGACAAAAAAAACATAAGTCTCACATTTATCTATCACCGTTTCTTATCAAAATCTCAATCCTTTCTTTGTTTATATGTATAAACAACGCTGACACTAGACTGTTTGTGAAATACCCCGAACTTAAATAAGGTGATTAAATCATTCTAATATGGTATTTAAGGGCCTAATAGTGCCTAAAGAATACTGGTGAAGAAAATAAAACCAAAAGAAAAGAGAAAACGCTTAAAAAATGAAAAATGTAAAAATGAGTGTTACATAACCATAGGAGTTAAGTGACCTTTACTAGGATCCTAGGTGGATTCCTAAGGCATATTTATGCCTAAATAGTACATAGAAACAATTCTCGAAGAAAACGGATCCTTAAAACGGATTAAAAGCACAAACGAACCCTAAAGCGCGTTTTTCGAGGAAACCGGGAAAACACGACTTTAAGTGGGTTAAATAAATCCGTAATAATTTTAGTCAATCAAATGTCTATATTTAGAAATTAGTGAAGGACTAGAACCAATAAAATTAATTAAATGAAAAAAATTCCGGAAAACGAGTTCCGGTTAGTAAGTAAGGTAAAAACGAGAAGTTGTGGGGTGTAAACTGTAATAAAAGCTAAACTAGCATGTCCCATTTGCAAATTAAAAACTGAAAGTGTGTGTGTATGGGGTGTGGCCGGATGACTTTTCCCCCCTCTCTCATTATTTCCCTCCTAACTCACAAAGGACAAATATAATAAAGTAAAAAGCAAATAAACTCACACTCTCTCCTACCTCTCAACTCTCTATCGTACTCCCTCCCTCTGATTTTTCTCCTTCTCCAACCGGTAATGGAGATTTGAAGAAGCTCACCCAGCACTCTCTTTCACCTCCATTTTTGGAAGCTCAAACCTTGTCCAAATTCTACAAAAATTACACCATTGTATTCCCCTCCTCTTGAGCTTCATTTTCCACCTTTCAAAAGTTGAAAAACTCACACTTCTCCACCATTGCTGTAGCTCATTTTGGAGTTTGAAGCCCCTTCATTCCCTTATCATTTTAAGGTGAAAAGGAACCCAAAGTTCCTCCTTTCTAGCCCTCTCTTTCATCTTGGAAATTTTCCAGATTTCTAAACCCCCTTGTTATGCCTTGCTTTAGCTGATTTTTGGCTCCTCCAAGAAGGTGTTGTAGCTTGCTGTTTTTAAGGCTCAAAACTTCATCTAGAAGTTCTAAGGTAAAACTCTTTGGAGCTCTAAACCTTCCTTGTGTCCTAGGGCTAATTTGGAGGTTTAGGGATTGTATTAATGCTCATTATCATCTTTTGGTATGGGTTGTAGCATTTCTGAAATTGTGAAGGAAGAACAAGAAAGAAAGAGGAAAGGAAAGGAGGAGAAAAGAAAGAGAACTAGAACTACAAGGTAAATACTCTTGCCTTGAACTAGTTTGGTATACCTTAGTGTAATAGATTTTAACTACTTGAAATGAGTAATGTGTATGGTTTTGAGTAGTAGTTAGATTGTAGTATAATGAGGAAGAGAATTAAAATGTTTTGAAGCTTTTGAAAGATGATTAAAAGCGTGGGGAAACTTTGGGGAATAAATGTGTAAGTGCAGGAATTATTGTGTTGTAGTGTGTAGAATGATGTGGTAATTGTAAATGAATTGGTGAGCTGAAATATGTGTGGGCAAAGTT
This sequence comes from Limonium bicolor, assembly GCA_023374045.1. Classification (NCBI taxonomy): domain Eukaryota; kingdom Viridiplantae; phylum Streptophyta; class Magnoliopsida; order Caryophyllales; family Plumbaginaceae; genus Limonium; species Limonium bicolor. The sequence goes on along the minus strand of CM041777.1, from coordinate 333,881,888 downwards.
AAAATTATAGGGGAATCTCTGTCAAATTTTGTCTAGAAATTAGAAGACTTAGGTGTTGTAAGAAGAGGGAATAACATAACTAGGTGTGTTTTGGTGTTTGATGTGAGTAGTTTTCGATGATTGAAAACAGATTGAGAAAGAATTAAGTAGTGGGAGGAACTAGGATGTAAGATAATGCAAGTTGAACTATAGTAATGGCATTAGTTGAAGAAGTATTGGATGGTAGAAGTGGGAGTCAAAATCTGTAGCAAATAAGGAACTAGAGAAAACTAGTGCAAGTGTTGAAGAGAAAGTGAGAAAATTGAGTGAGTTGAAATGGAAATGAGTAATGAGGTTAGTAGGTGGTTTAGAGAAGTTTAGAGCACCAAGATTAAGGTTAAAAATGTTTATTAATGTTTTGGGAAAGATTAGGAAAGTAATGGGTGAAGAATGAAGCAGAAAAACAAAGTAAAAAGAGAATACTGGGATGGACCGACCTTGGGACCGCCCTTGGTAAGGTCGGTCGAGCCCAAATTTGTAAAGACGGAAGTCTACTGACTTCGACCGACCTTGGGACCGAACTTGGCAAGGTCGATCAAGTCATAAAAATGTGAACCCAGAAGTCACTGACTTCGACCGACCTTGGGACCTCCTTTGTAAGGTCGGTCGAGTCATGAATTTTCAGAACCAGAAACTTACTGACTTGGACCAACCTTGGGACCTAACCTGCAAGGTCGGTCGGGTCTGAATTTTCCAGAATCTTAACACAATGACTTCGACCAACCTTAGGGCCGACCCTGGGTAAGGTCGGTCGAGTCATACAAAAAAAAAGTAACAATCATATGTATATGTATGTATATATATATATATATATATATATGCATATATATAGTAGTACACCATTGATGAAGTAAGGATGGTAAGAAAACATGCACATGAGTAAGAAAACAAACTTAAGGGATGAAATGATTTTCATAACCAAGTATGAATTGTAAGAACTAGTAAGTGTATATTGGAAGTATTAAGGAAGGAATGAGTTAGGTCAATAATAGACCATTGACCATACAACTCCATGTATGTTATAGGACTCGAATAGTTGAACGCCGAAGGGAAATCGGAATTCGAGTACGACGGTGAACGGTATGATTTTCTCATGCCCCGTATGCTACCTTGGCTACCTGATTTGTGTGTTTATATGATCACCTAAATAAGATAAATGCACGAATTGGGTTTTTAATACACTTACTTGTGCTTGTATTATGTTGTTCTTGTTGTATCTCCTTGAACCTATAGTTTGTATAATTCATGAAATGGATGAATGAGAATGAAGTGTATGTGTGGCCTTGATGTGTAGTGTATTAACCCATGGTATGGAAGGAAGGACTTCTAACTAATTCCTAAGTACCTAACCTACTAACTTGAGTAACTGGTAAAATGGAATGAGTAGAAGTCCAATATAGTTTCGGCCACGCGTGAGGATGAGGAGACACAAGAGGTTGGATCCGATTCCTGGCCTTAATCTTTTCCATGGACCAAATCCCTTAAATGGGCAGCATCCTGGATTAATGAGCCACCCTAAAGCCCGGTGGTGGGATATCGTAGTCCCTGCCCGGAGGTCACACTGACTTGACTTGAGTATGTAAGTAAGAAGAGTATTTGTATTGTAACGGTCATGGCTAGCGTAAGTCATTGACCACGAGTAAAAGAGTAAAATACACCCAATTAACCCGGGTGAGTAAAGAAGCTAACAAGTATTGCGCATGTATTGAAGAAGTTGTAACGCCCCTATTTAACGTATTTACAGCGGAATTAAAATACTAAGGCGATTACAGACCATCGGGCTCCAAACACCCGGTACCAACCTCACCAATTACAACCATTACAATTATCTAAGTTACGGTCTGAACTCAAGAAAACAACGTAAACAAAACTGAACGTAAAACAGAATAACTCTCCACAATTCCTAATTCTCATCCCAATCACTCACGCTCTTCGTGGCCACCTGTATAAACAATTCGTACCTGCAAGATGAAACCAAGCAGCCCACCCCGGGAGGGGTGAGTCAGTTCCCTGGAATGGAACTGGTACAATTCTCCAAAACAATATTTAAAACATAACTCTTCAAAATAAACAGTAACTTGAAATCAAACTCTTGAAGTAAAACAGGGAAACAAGGCACTTTAAAATCACCAAGTCAAAGATAACAAGTTAAGGATAGAGATATATAATAGAAAGGTAAAGTTAGTCAATCCAAAAACCACACCATGAGTTAGTGAACATCCAATGCTCAAGTTAGAACCAATTCCAGTCAGGAGTAGAGAGACCCAAGTAGTCACAAGGACTAGGAATGGAAGCAGATATCCAAGAACCAACAACTCAAGAGTGGAATAAAACCAATTGGGAGAGATGGCCCCCACCGCCAAGTACGTCCTTTTAGGACAGAGGATATACAGCCCCTCACTGTTTACAACGTCCTTTTGGACAGGGGATATACAGCCCCTCACTGTTTACAATGTCCTTTTAGGACAGGGGATATACAACCCCTCACTGTTACCAATGAAGACGCGCGCACGTCACAACAAAGACTCAGCTCATGGATGAAACAATATCCAGAGTCAAAGGAAGAATTTACCAATACCAGATATTTTCCTATATTCCCAGTTACCCCACTAGATCATTAACTGCACAAGAGCAATACCAAAACACTCAGTCCTACAGAGTGTAGAAGCGTATACCCTTGGCAGTTAATATCTAATGAAACAACTAAATAGGAGGAACCAATAACCAAGGAAGTTTCACATTCAAGGCTCAGTTAGTCACATCAAGCTGAGTTAGTCACACAACAGTTCCTTTTGAAATCCATTCTAGATCAGTTGACATTTTCCAAAACATTCCATACAGTCCGTTAGCAAAGTATCTGAGTACGAGAAATCGAACCTTGATAACGCTGTAGCAGTTCTAGTCAACTTACGCAAACAATCAACAGTACTCTGAAGAATATTAAAGGTAGTCTATCATCAATCACTTGTAGCCTGCGTTAAGCTTAAATAAACTCCTCACTCTTATTTCTAAGTCTCAATTAAATGTTACGTATATGTTCGACTTATCTTAGAATGTCAATAATAACTCTTAAGCTCAATACCCTTACTCTTAATTTAGAATAACGTCGTATCATGACCCATGATAGGTTTGTCTTAGAATACTATATTATTATCTCACAATGTAACGATTATTCATTCTTATCAACATCTACTAGCTAACCTATTATGATTAACTCTTCCCCTTAACTTAATTAAGATCTACAACCTGTATATTGGAATCATAGTGTTGTAGATGCATTTCATTATAACTTAATTGATCTTAGAATTCGGAGACAACTACTAGACTCAATTATTTTATCTTTACTTTAGAATGACTTAATATTATAACCATTTAATTATCTTGTCTTAAGATGTTCAATTACTTTTCATCCTGAAACAACTATATTTTAATTAACTCAAACCCTTCCAACTCTTACACTTAGTATTCGCAAGGTATATTATTCGCTTAATTATTACCTATATAATAAAGTGTTTTAAGATAATGCAAACGAGAAATTTGACCTATTAAATACCAAGAAATAATCTTAGAAAATAATAAATCAGAAAACCGTCAGGTTGCAAAAATCCCGGTTATTGTAGTAGAGTTTATGGGAACCAGGTATCGAACCGTGGGACTATGTGATAATTATCTAGACTTAGCAAAGGTTATAAATTGAGGGGGAATTCTGTTTTGTTCTAAACTGTAATTTAAATAACAACTAAAAATTAAAATAACAAAATATTAAAAGTGGTTTGTGAAAATGGAAGAACGAACTCTGGGTTCAGGTTTTACTCGTTTGATTAATTATGCTATTCTACCGGTTTAATTAAGAATAATTTGGCAAAATTCCTTTTATAGTCTTCAGATTTAAATCCTAAATTCTAATGACCTCGTTTACCAGAACATGCAAGGTTTGATCTAAACTCAGGCAAAACACATGTAAACGGCTAGTTAAAAGGAATATAATTTTGCATCTGAAATACTAGATTTATTCAATCAGAATAAATTTTTCCACAGACATAACAATTAATGTGACCTATCTATTTATCACGGATCTGATCAAAATAGATTTCGTAAAGCAATTTAATAAACTCATGTAATTTATTAAAAAGTGAGATAATAACATTAATCGTATCAAATTATAATTAATTTAAACCGGTAAAATAAAGTGCACAATTAAAACAAACTAATAATAACCATCTCCCAGAGTATAAATAATCTAACCGGACATGTTAAATAAATGAGCAGAGATAAGAGTAAAAGAAATCATCTGTTTCGCTGACTCTGAAGCTGCTCCGTTATTCTGACAGACCGGAATAGAATTGAGGCAGGTGATAATATATGGAGAATGGTGGAGCGTGAGTTTTGTGGTGGTGGTCGAGTGATTTGTGAATTGTAAATGGATGTGTACGTAAGTGAATTTGGAGAATGAATTTGTGAGTGTGTGAGTGTAATACGTGGGTTTAGAATGGAAAAGGTGATGGTGGGGAGAAAGAAAATAAAATGGTGGTGGTGTCGAATGAATTATGGAGAAGATGGATGAAGTGGATGGAGTGAATGGATCGATTGATAGGTGCGTGAATGACTCGATGATTTTTAGCAAGGAGAGTGTGGGTTTATATAGGCGGAGGATTTCAGAAGCAGACAACGGAGAAGTGACAGCGACAGTGAGCTAGCGAGTAGATGGCGGTGGAGTTGGTGCAGATCGGTGAAGATTTGAGTCAGAGATTTCATCGGGCAGAGCAATTGATTGCAGAGCTAGTCACGCGTGCACAATTTAAGGTGGGCGCCGTCAGCAATTAATGAAGTAGCAGTTCGAATGCGGCGCCCGCGAACGGAGAAGAAAACTGTTCGGTGTCGAAATCCTGTTCTGGCGTGCGCTGCCTATTGCTTCCGCCTCCTTGACCGCCCAACAACAGGCGGTTGTCTCTATTGCTTCCGCCTCCTTGACCGCCAGTTAACAGGCGGTAGTGTCTCTGGTGTCCGCTTGGCGGTTGTAATACTCTTGTCCGCCCGAAATCAGGCGGTAGCCTCATGTCCGTCCGCCTGGTTCACCTCGCCATAACAGGCGGTTGTAACAGAATGTCTCACCGCGACAAGTGTATATATATCCGAGTGTACTCTAATCTTTAATCTCACCAGATTCTTCGTTATAAGTCCGTTTTGGTCCCCGTTTGTTGCGTTGGAAAGTTCGTGAGGCGAACTATGCATTTCTGTCATCATTTCCTGATTTTATCATATAAATTGGAATTAGTTCCTACCCAAAGTAAGAGTTACAAAAAGCATAGGATAAGTGTGAGAAGGTGCGTAAAAAGTTACATAAAATAATGACCAAGCACCTATAAAACTATACAAATTTCACACTTATCAAATCACCCCACACTTAGCTCTTTGCTTGTCCTCAAGCAAAACTCTCAAACACGAGTTCAAGTCAAGCGAATGAAACTCAACTCAAAAGGAAGGACACAGAAGAAAGATTACTAGTTTTACCAATACAGGGGCATTTTCTTTTTCATAAAACAAGAAGTCATTCAAAGCTAATAATAGAGAAACAAAACCATAAGAACCTCGCCTTTAGCAATGAGCCAATCCACCTTTACATTCTCAAACCGTTAGAACGACAAGGGGCATGAAGTAAGATCTTATTCCATCATACCTTTCAATGCCACATACTCTTGATCCATAGAGAAGATTATTTTTTTCATTTAGCACAATGATTGCACATTTTTCAATTTAAGCGCTTTTAAGTTCTTTCACCACAGACTTTTCTCTCCACCCATGTAACGGCTTTGGGTCAACTATCCCAGATCACAAGGACCTTAGGTAGCTAGGTGATGAGGCACCCCAAAGGACTTAATAACCAAGTGGACGAGGCCTGACTTTGGATCATAATTAAAATTAAGCATGCTTAGGATCAGCGGAGTACCTTGCCTTGTTCTTTTTTTCAACCATTTCAATCCAGACATTCCAAGGCTCAAGGCTAAAAACAGGGTTCAGATGGTGAGTATTCTCAATCATTATAGTATTCACAGAACATAGACTTCCTTTTTAATCAGTTAGAACCAGAAAAATTTAAAAATTTTGCACCCCATTATCAGCTAACCAATTATACTTCCTCTATGGCTTCCTTCCAAGTCGAGCAACACAGCAGGAGTCAAACAAATGCAAGAGAAAAGAGCTCGAAGATACACAAAAGATAAGCTACGAAGGAGGTTACCCCACCCCACACTTAGAGTGAAGCAATGTCCTCATTGCTGTGGAAGTATTAATATTGTGCAAGCAATCCAACGGGAAACAAAAGTAAGACATATAGTAGTTCAGAGGGGAGTATGTGTAACAGTAAAGAGTGAAAAGGATTTAGAATACTCCCCAGAGTCCGTTCACGGTGTGTTGCACGGTCCACCCCACACTTGAGTTCAGCTGTAGAATTGCGCAAGATGTGCCTGGAAAGAATTTTCTAAACAGCCAGAAGAACTCAAGTTATTACTGCCTCATGTGCTGCCACTCCTTAATGAAGAAAAATAAGCAAATAGACTAATAGCATTATTATATATATATTATATATATTTTTTTATTATTATTATTTTTTTTAAATATTAGACATATTATTGAAGCACACAGAAAACTGTAAAAGTAAAGAAAGTGTAAAAAGAAATAGGAGTAGAGACCTTCCTGTAAATTGAAAATAAGTGGTGGGTTGCCTCCCACCACAAGCTGCTCTGTTTTAAGTCTCAAGCTAGACTCGGCAGTCCGATTAGGAGAAAGAGGAAGAGGAGTGGGAAGGGGTCCCACAACTTCCTAGAACTAAGTTGCGCAGCTTTCGGAACTTATGTTTTAACCGCCATGGGAGAGACCTCTTTTTAGGTGGCGCCGACTCCGAAACAGGGGAAGAGATCCTGCTGTACCTGGACAAAAGAAACTCCAAGCAAGTTAGTAGAAACATCAGCAGGACAAGTATACCTTTTCAGACGGGCCCCATTAACTTTGAAGGTTTCACCCTTCTTGTTCCAGTTCGTAGGCTCCAAATGAAGTAACCCCTACCACCTTAAATGGTCCTGCCCAATGAGATTTAAGCTTTCCTGGAAAGATCTTCAATCTAGAATTGTAGAGGAGCACCCAATCTCCAACTTTGAAGTCACGTTTCTTGATCATTTGATCGTGGAGTTCTTGGTGCGCTCCTTGTAGATTCGAGCACTGTTGTAAGCTTATCTCTTAGTTCTTCAAGCTCTGAAAGCTGAAATTTGCGTTTCTCACCAGCAGCAAGTATGTCAAAGTTCAGGGCCTTAAGTGCCCAGTATGCCTTATGCTCCAACTCAACAGGTAGATGGCAAGATTTCCCATATACCAGCCTAAAAGGAGACATCCCGATGGGTGTCTTGAATGCTGTCCTGTAGGCCCAGAGAGCGTCATCTAACCGTAGAGACCAGTCCCCTTGAAGAGTTTACTGTCTTTTGGAGAATCCACTTCAACTCTCGATTGGATACTTCAGCTTGTCCATTTGTTTGTGGGTGATACGGTAGTGCAACCTTATGACGTACTCCGTACTTAGCCAGCAAGGCATCGAATGAACGGTTGCAAAAATGTGATCCCCCATCACTGATAATTGCTCGTGGAACTCCGAAGCGAGTGAAGATGTGCTTTTTGATAAACTTGACCACGGTCTTTGAATCAGCATTCTGGCATGGTATGGCTTCAACCCACTTGGACACATAGTCCACTGCCACCAGAATGTATTGATAACCTTGTGAAGAGGGAAATGGCCCCATAAAATCGATACCCCAACAGTCAAAAAGTTCGACTTCCAAAATGCTTTGCTGAGGCATCTCATGTCGCCTTGAAGTATTGCCCATGCGCTGACAGCTATCACAACTAGCCACAAAGGTTTGGCAGTCTTTATGGAGTGTGGGCCAATAAAATCCGGACTCCAAAACCTTGGCGCCGTCCGATGGGATCCATGATGGCCTCCAGCTTCTCTGGAGTGACAAAACTCCAGAACACTAGGTACCTCATCATCAGGGAGACACCTGCGAATTAAGCTATCTGCACACACTCGAAACAAGTGAGGGTCTTCCCAGATATAATGGCGTGAGTCAGAAAGGAATTTCTTTTTCTGAATATGATAAATCATGAGGAACAACTCCAGAAACAAGAAAATTAGCCATATCAGCATACCATGGCTCTTGCACCTTTTTCAAACTGAAGACGGCTTCATCGGGAAAAAATTCATTAATAGGAATACCGTCGTCAGGAGTTACCATCCTAGAGAGATGGTCAGCAACAACATTCAGTTTACCACTCTTGTCCCTCACTTCTATATCGAATTCCTGTAAAAGAAGAATCCAACGTAGCAAGCGAGGCTTGGCCTCTTTCTTGGCAAACAAATATTTAAGAGCAGAGTGGTCAGTGTGGATAATCACTTTACTTCCCCATAAATATGATCGAAATCTATCTAAGGAGAAGACCACTGCCAGGAGCTCTTTCTCAGTTGTTGTGTAGTTTCTCTGGGCATCATCTAGAGTTTTGCTGGCATAAGCAATAACTCTAACACCTTATCTTTCTTTTGGCACAGGGCTGCACCTACTGCAAAGTCACTAGCATCACACATATTTCAAATGGCGATGACCAGTCAGGAGAAACAACGATAGGGGCAGCTACCAATTTTTGCTTAATTAAATTAAAAGCAGAAATACAATCTTCAGAAAATATAAATGAAACATCTTTCATTAGCAGATCAGTCAAAGGTTTAGCAATTTTAAAAGTCTTGAATAAACCGACGATAGAAACCTGCATGCCCAAAAAGATCTTACTTCCTTTACACAAGTGGGCGCTGGTAGCTTCTCTATCACTTCGACTTTTGCTTTGTCAACCTCAATCCCTTTAGCAGACACCTTGTGGCCGAGCACTATCCCATCCTTTACCATAAAATGGCATTTCTCCCAGTTGAGAACTAGGTTGGTCTCTTCGCACCGTCCAAGGATAAGATCAAGCTGTGCTAGACAAACATCAAAGTCAGAGCCATAGACAGAAAAATCGTCCATAAATACCTCTATACTCTGTTCAATGAAGTCTGCAAAGATGGCCTGCATGCAGCGCTGGAAAGTGGCAGGGGCATTACATAAACCAAAGGGCATTCTTTTGTATGCAAAGGTACCAAATGGACAAGTAAAGGTAGTCTTGTCCTGGTCCTCAGGTGCAATAGGAATTTGAAAGTACCCTGAAAAACCATCTAAAAAACAGTAATATTCCTGCCCAGCCAATCTCTCGAGCATTTGATCAATAAAGGGGAGTGGGAAATGATCTTTCCTGGTGGCTGAATTCAAACGCCTATAATCTATACACATACGCCATCCAGTGATCTTTCGTTGGGGAATGGACTCACCTTTGTCGTTATAACAGCTTCAAAACCTCCTTTCTTAGGAACTACCTGTACAGGACTTACCCATGTGCTGTCGATATAGGGTAAATGATCCCAGCGTCCAGAAGCTTCAACACCTCTGTCTTGACAACTTCCTTCATGTTAGGGTTGAGCCGACGCTGGGGTTGTCTGACAGGTTTGTAGTCTTCCTCCATATAGATATGATGTGTACAGAAGGCCGGGTTGATGCCTTTGATATCAGCTAGAGTCCATCCGATGGCTCTCTTATGTCTTCTCAGAACTCAAGTAACCTGCTTTCTTGCCCAGAAGTCAAAGAAGATGAAACAATGACAGGCAAATAATTATCATTAGCTAAAAAGCAGTACTTGAGATTAGAGGGGAGCTCCTTAAGCTCAAGTACTGGAGGTTGCTCTATAGAAGGAACAGGTCTTTGGATTTCTTTATCAAGTCTCTCCAAAGGAGGGCGATAGGCTTGAAAACCTGGTTTTCCTCTCTCTACATGTGCTAGAGCTGTATTAACATCCATATTAAGAGTTTTATCCTCAACAGAAGATATAAGAACATGTTCTAAAGGTTCAAAATCTGAAAAAGTAGAAGAAAGTATAGAATAAATCTCATCATCAGTAGAAAGTTCACATACCTCGCCATCCTCATCTTGCATACTTACCGACATAACTGAATGAGCTGAAGTAGAACTTAACTTCATCATCTTTTTCATATCAAACTCTATCTTCTCATCTCCGTACCTCAAGGTGATTCTGCCATCATGCACGTCAATGACCGCCTTGGCAGTACTCAGAAAAGGACGACCCAAAATGAGTGGGACTTCCACATCATCATCTATGTCTAAAACAACAAAATCCGCAGGAAAGATGAAGCGGTCAACTCCCACTACAAGATCTCGCACAATTCCCATCGGTTTTATCTCGGATCTGTCGGCCAGCTGGAGTTTAAAAGGGACTGGGTGAAGCTCTCCTCCTTTTACCTTCAAGAAGGTTGCATATGGCATGATGTTGATGCTGCACCAGGTCACACAGGCCACTTCCACAATCTATATCTCGATAAAAGCAGGAACAATAGGAGTGCGGATCCTTGTTTTGGGGGAAGTGCTCGAAGTAACGCCGTAGAGCACTCTTCTGTAAGGTGGACAGTCTCCTTGTCCTGCTTCTTCTTCCTCTTTGTCACGAGATCCTTCAAAAATTTTGCATAATTGGGCATCTCCTGTAAAGCATCAATTAAAGGTATATCGATAGTCAGTTTCTTGAATATACTTAAGAATTTATTGAACTGCTCATCTAAACACTTCTTTTTCATCCTATTTGGAAATGGAAGTTCTATTCGCTTAGGAGTAGAAGAAGGTACATCAATTTGAATAGAAGATGGAGAAGGAGAAGAATTGATTGGAGCCTGTATCTCCTCAGAAACTACCACTGGTGGGACCGAAGGTTCTGATGATTTATTAGAATGGGTGATCTTTTCACCGGTTTGTTGTGCAGTCACTTGCTCTTGATTATTTCCCAGCTGCTTGCCACTTCTTAATGTCACGGCTGCACTGAGCTCATCCTCAGGTTGGATTTCCGAGGATGTACCACAGTTGCAGATCCTTAAGGCCTTGGCCGTCTCTCTCGGATTCTGCTGAGGTTGAGATGGAAATGCCCGGCTGCCTTTGGTGCTGGTTGGTAAGTAGCTGGTTTATCTTGCTCTAGATTTCTTTGACTATCCATCAGGGATTGGTTGAGAGTTTGTTGTTCCTTCTGGGTGGTAGCCATTGAAGTGATTATATCCTGTAGCCGTTCCATCTTTTCATCAGATGCAGATTTAACAGGTGGCTGGTAAGATTCTGGCCCTGTCCCATCTGCATCTGAGGACGAGCTTGATTGTATGGTTGCCTAGAGAAGCCTGGGGGTCCCTGCACATTACTTTGTAAAAGATTCGAATTTAAAGCATTGTTGGGATTACCATACCTGAGATTCGGATGTTGATTTCGGTTCCAGGGTTGTTGGTAATTCCCTTGTCCTACAAAGTTGGCTTCTTCAGCGATCCGTATCTCCTCCAGATAAGGGCATACTTCAAACGAGTGGTCACCACCACAATGAGAGCACAGAGGCTCAGATGAGGATGAAGAAGCTATCCTCTTTACCTGCTGAGAAGGCTGACCATTAATTAGAAAATCGTCAAATCTTTTTACTAGTGAGCTTACCAGTGTGGATTGTTGAGCTTGTGACTCTGCCATCTGCTCCATCCAAGGATCTATATTCCTTGCACCTTTGGCACCCATGTCATAGTTCTGCCACCTTCGGTGCCCCACTGACGACCTCTTATGTACGTCTCCATGGCCGCCATGAAATCATTGCCGGATCGGTTGAGGATGTTTCCTCCCAAAGCTGATCTAACTTCGGCTTGATGTATATGCTGCAACCCATTAAAGAATGTCATAGCAATACACGTGAGATCTTGTCCGTGATGAGGACACTGTCGGAGCATTTCTTTAAAACGATCCCATGCTTCACAGATAGTTCAGCACCTCCCTGTTTAAAAGCAAGTAAAGCAGCAACCAAATTCCTAGTTCTAGAAATAGGATATTTTTCATAGAACCTGGTTGTCATCTCCTCCCAACTAGTGATAATACCAGAGGGAAGACAGTAGAACCATTTCATTGCTTCACCAGTGAGGCTGCTAGGAAATAAACTCATTCTAGCATACTCCAGGAGACTATCTGAGCACCCAATTTGATCAATATTATAGAAATCGGTTGACATGATCTAGGGCGTCGTTGGGGTTGGAACCGTCAAATGTGCCAGAGGGCATCTCTCGTATGACTTGTTTGATGTGATGGCTTCAGATCCTTCCATTCCTTCATTAATTCAGGTGGTAGCGTAGGAAGAGCTACTGGGCTTCTTCTTGGAATGGCCGCTGGTCTGCTAAATTGCCTCATTGCTTGGCTACCGTTTGTAGGAGTTGCCATTTGTATTTCTCTTTGGAACCTCTGTTGGCGTCTGGCTAGCTGAGCGGTACGTTCGATTTCCGGGTCAAGGATTCTATCCCAGTCGAGATGAGTGTCTGACCAAGAACGGGTGTACACCATTAATTTCTGCAAAAGAGAGGACAAAACTCCACAAAAGTTTGCAAGCAGAGTAAAATGAAATAAAAGTAGTATAGCTAAATAAAGAAAAATTAATTTAAAATTAGAAAATAAAAAATAGATAGATATAATAATAATATTAATATAATATATATTTTTTTAATAATAACCCAAGCTAAGGACTAGACAGGAATCTAGTCCCCGGCAACGGCGCCAATTTGCAAACGAAATTTGACCTATTAAATACCAAGAAATAATCTTAGAAAATAATAAATCAGAAAACCGTCAGGTTGCAAAAATCCCGGTTATTGTAGTAGAGTTTATGGGAACCAGGTATCGAACCGTGGGACTATGTGATAATTATCTAGACTTAGCAAAGGTTATAAATTGAGGGGGAATTTGTTTTGTTCTAAACTGTAATTTAAAAACAACTAAAATTAAATAACAAATATTAAAAGTGGTTGTGAAAATGGAAGAACGAACTCTGGGTTCAGGTTTTACTCGTTTGATTAATTATGCTATTCTACCGGTTTAATTAAGAATAATTTGGCAAAATTCCTTTTATAGTCTTCAGATTTAAATCCTAAATTCTAATGACCTCGTTTACCAGAACATGCAAGGTTTGATCTAAACTCAGGCAAAACACATGTAAACGGCTAGTTAAAAGGAATATAATTTTGCATCTGAAATACTAGATTTATTCAATCAGAATAAATTTTTCCACAGACATAACAATTAATGTGACCTATCTATTTATCACGGATCTGATCAAAATAGATTTCGTAAAGCAATTTAATAAACTCATGTAATTTATTAAAAAGCGAGATAATAACATTAATCGTATCAAATTATAATTAATTTAAACCGGTAAAATAAAGTGCACAATTAAAACAAACTAATAATAACCATCTCCCAGAGTATAAATAATCTAACCGGACATGTTAAATAAATGAGCAGAGATAAGAGTAAAAGAAATCATCTGTTTCGCTGACTCCGAAGCTGCTCCGTTATTCTGACAGACCGGAATAGAATTGAGGCAGGTGATAATATATGGAGAATGGTGGGGCGTGAGTTTTGTGGTGGTGGTCGAGTGATTTGTGAATTGTAAATGGATGTGTACGTAAGTGAATTTGGAGAATGAATTTGTGAGTGTGTGAGTGTATACGTGGGTGATGTTTAGGGAGAAAGAAAATAAAATGGTGGTGGTGTCGAGTGAATTATGGAGAAGATGGATGAATGGATGAATGGAGTGAATGGATCGATTGATAGGTGCGTGAATGACTGGATGATTTTTAGCAAGGAGAGTGTGGGTTTATATAGGCGGAGGATTTCAGAAGCAGACAACGGAGAAGTGACAGGACAGTGAGCTAGCGAGTAGATGGCGGTGGAGTTGGTGCAGATCGGTGAAGATTTGAGTCAGAGATTTCATCGGGCAGAGCAATTGATTGCAGAGCTAGTCACGCGTGCACAAATTAAGGTGGGCGCCGTCAGCAATTAATGAAGTAGCAGTTCGAATGCGGCGCGCGCCGGAAGGAGAAGAAAACTGTTCGGTGTCGAAATCCTGTTCTGGCGTGCGCTGCCTATTGCTTCCGCCTCCTTGACCGCCCAACAACAGGCGGTTGTCTCTATTGCTTCCGCCTCCTTGACCGCCAGTTAACAGGCGTGGTAGTGTCTCTGGTGTCCGCTTGGCGGTTGTAATACTCTTGTCCGCCCGAAATCAGGCGGTAGCCTCATGTCCGTCCGCCTGGTTCACCTCGCCATAACAGGCGGTTGTAACAGAATGTCTCACCGCGACAAGTGTATATATATCCGAGTGTACTCTAATCTTTAATCTCACCAGATTCTTCGTTATAAGTCCGTTTTGGTCCCCGTTTGTTGCGTTGGAAAGTTCGTGAGGCGAACTATGCATTTCTGTCATCATTTCCTGATTTTATCATATAAATTGGAATTAGTTCCTACCCAAAGTAAGAGTTACAAAAAGCATAGGATAAGTGTGAGAAGGTGCGTAAAAAGTTATATAAAATAATGACCAAGCACCTATAAAACTATATAAATTTCACACTTATCAGATAACCCTTTTTATGTATCCTTACTTACATTTTAATTTCTGAAATATTTAATTTTTACACACATTCTCTCTATAGATTATGTATAATCCTTTTGTACTAAATTTTAATAAACTTATGTCTTAAATACATTTTATATTATTTACAAAACCAAAGGTTTCAAAGGAATAACTTAATAAATTAATTCTCTTTACTATGTTTTAGGATAAGTATTATGTCTTAACATAAGGTGAAAATTTAACTAAGAAGCAAATTCTCATTCTTAAGAGAAATTGTCAATTATCTAGTAAGATCATCTATTCTGAAAAATCCTCATACCTTATATTCAAATGACCTTTTAATATTTTTAGTGTATAAGGTAAACCAATATAATCTCTTACGTAACTTAGTTTCATCTAATTAAAGGTTCAAAGGTTTTAAGTACCTAATTCCTATTTACAAACCTCTTATAAGTTCCAACTAGTAAATAGATCCCTTATTTATAAACTCTCATTCCGCATTTTGGTAATTAATGTTATAAATGTATTTTATATGGCTCAACCAATTCTAAGAACTCAAGGATTATTATTTAGACTAACTCCCTAGTCATATTTAACATAGTTTTATATCTTAACCCTTTTAATGATTTTACCTTAAAACATTAAGTTATTACTCACTATTATAAATGTTATGAAATGATTAAATCTAGCCTTATTAATCCACTTCACATTTAGATGCAAAACTATTTCATTTATTTTATTAGTAATTATATATTAAGATCTATTTG
Source organism: Limonium bicolor (assembly GCA_023374045.1). Classification (NCBI taxonomy): domain Eukaryota; kingdom Viridiplantae; phylum Streptophyta; class Magnoliopsida; order Caryophyllales; family Plumbaginaceae; genus Limonium; species Limonium bicolor. Next base: position 333,866,538 of record CM041777.1, on the reverse strand, counting down.
TGTAACATTTTATGTAATCAAATTACAATTTTTCCCTAAGTCTTAACTTATTATTACTTAACCCAATTACAAATTTACATTCTTGTCATTGACAAATAATATTACATATGTATTTAATTATGATTTATTTAAATCCTAGAAATTCAAAGGTAACTCAAAACTCAATTTCATAACCCCAATTTAATACCACCTCATATAATATTCTTTCATTAGTATTATGTAGAGGTTTAGTTGAACTTATTTATTCCTTCGTATTATATTTTCTATAAGGATTTCATTTCTTTTATTTATGTTTAATATATATATACTAGGATTTATTCAAAACATCATTATGTAGTTTTATGTATTTAATTATCTCTATTAACTTTTACACAAATCCACATCCAATATATGGTTTATAAAATAAAGATTTCCCCTAGCTTCAATTAAGTATATTAACTTCCACATTATATAATAACTAAAAAATGTAGACTAGTGAAATTCCTTGATTCAACATAAGTTTCTATTTTATTCTCTCACATAAATATTAATATATATATATAATATAAGTATATACTACCTCCGTCCCGTCATAAGTGTCTCATTTGCTTTTTGGCACGTTTTTCCACTTCAATATTAAATATATAAGATAAAATAATTTTTAAAAAATATTTTTTACAATATATAGTTTTTCACATAAGGATTCCATTATAAAAAAAAAATTTATAAAAATATATTATTTTACATGTTAAATATTGAAGTCAAACGATAAGCTCAAATAGTAAAGTGGACAAAGTGAATGGGACGGAGGGAGTAATTTTTACTATACCTAAAATATTCATTAACATACTGTTATTAAATGTTAATTTAGTCTTATCATATTATCCCACCCTATAAATGAAATAACCCAAACCTAATTATGTTAAGTAAACATCAATATATGATGTAGTAAGGCTAAAATATTCCTTAGAAAGATTGGTAGACAATTGAAACCAAGGAAAACACAAGAAAACGCCTTAAGGGCAACTTAGGCAAAAATGTGCTTTAAGCTTGGAGTGACTTTAACTAGCACCCAAATATCATTATAAGACTTTAGTAACATGATAATGGACATGTTAAATCAATTAGCAAAGAAAACCAAGCCCAAAAACAAGCTTAAATACAAAATGTGCTTTAAGACTCCTTACAACACCTTTTTGAGAAATTGTCTTAGAATTGAGTTTGAGTGGCTAAATGCCCATGATTACACCTTAATCAACATGTGTACTAATTAGTATCACATTAGGAAGTCTAAATCAATGGGAAATCAAAAATTTCAGAAATATGTGCACTAATTTGTGAATAGTAACCAAATAGTGCTAGTTTAGCATTAAGTCAATATAAGCTAATTAATTGGTCAACCAAGACCATAAATGTCTTGATTACTAAGGGGGTGGCCGGTTTTTAGGTGGTGAGTCACCACATGAGTCATTCAACTTAAGAAAAGAAAAGAGAAATAAGGAAAAGTACTATTTACTTTTAAAGCAAATATCTCACCTTTTAGCCTATCTTCTCTCCTCTTCTTCATTCATTCTCTTCTTCCACGGTTTCTTCTTCTCCTCTCCTGCTCCAAAACCGAGAGGGCTGCCTCCATGGGTTCTCCATCTTCAAATGCTCACCAAACCTTCATTTTAGCTCCAAATCCAAAAATAAGCATAGATTATTCTTAGTTAAGTCAAGGCCCTCCTTTCTATCTTTTAAAATCATTCAAAGCTCCATTTCGGTGCCAAGAGAAAACTCCATTGATGGAGGAAAAATCAAGTTTGAAGAGTTCATTAGCTTCTCCATTCTCTTAAGGTAAAGAAAATGTAAGAAAAATCATGTTTCCATCACTTCCTCACCATGACCGAAAATTACCTTCTCATGGAGCCTTGTTTTATCCATTGTTCTAGCTTGATTCTATTCTCCAAGGGCTAGAGGAGGTCCTACTTGATTCATACCCAAGCTTGTTTTGAGAATCCAAGGTAAAACATTCAATTTAATACCTTAAAACACATTTTCAACCTAGGGTTTACTCCTTAAGGTTAGTGTATTATTTAGCACTCATGAGAGTCATTATGTATTGATTAGACCATTGGCAAGGGAAGTTAAGATGGTGGCCGAGATTCCCAAGGGAAAAGGTCTAAGGAGGAAGTTAAGATAAGCTTGAGAAAACAAGGTAAAATGCTTACCTAATGGTGGTTTAAGTTTTAAGGGATGAGTTTGGGTGGGTACAAATGTGGCTTAGACCTTACATTGTGTATTGGGTTATATAACCTAGGAAAAAGAATTTAAACAAGCTTGTGAACTTGTGACTAAGGAGCCAATGGGAATGAGTTAGTAATATAAGTTTAAGATGGATTTTAAGAGCATTATAACTGCTATGAGATTGATGGGTGTATTTGCAGGTTGAAAGCTTTTATATGTGGGAAATTCAGTGTTTAAGTTTAAGTAATTTAAGGGCCTAAGAGCCATGTCATTTAAGAGCCTTAGTGCTATGCAATTTAAGATTATTGCAATATATTGAGTTTGATGTGATTGAGTTGGTTTGGGTGAGAAGATATGATGGGAAAGAACTTGATGTGTGTGAGATGGTTGAATGAGGAAAACAATGCATTTGGGCATGATAATATACTAGAGAAGCTATGGCGAAATTTGAGTAGAAAACAAAGTGTTTAAGTGGTAGTGGTGAGTTAATATGCCCTAGGATTCACTAGGGATCATTATGAGGAATTTGAGTGGAAATGAGTTAGATAAGGAGTTCTTGAGGTTTAGAATGACCTAGAATTGTCTAGGAGGAAATTAGAGGATTGGTGGGTGTATTGAACACACCAAAGTCATGTTATGAGGAATGGTAGGATCTGTGCAAAAACCTGGAGGAAATGATGTATAATGCTTTGAGATGATTTAGGTATGAACTAGAGAGTAAAACAATGAGAGTTTTGGGAAGTTTATGTAAGAGGTGGTGATGTTAGTAGTGGACTAGTAAGGTTTAGTTTAAATGGTAATGTGTGGACTTGGGTGGTGGAAGTGAAAATTGTAGGAGAATGTTGCATGGTCAAGGTAAATGAAGAACAATGTCAATGTGTTAAGGTAATGGAAAGAAATGTATAAGTAAGCTCAAGAGTTTAGGAGTGATGAGTAACAAATGAAAAGAAGTGAAATTGTGCATGGACATGCAAAATGACCTTGGAAGGTTTAACAAAGCAAATATGGAATGTAATGATGTTAAGGAGGAGTTATATGGGTTGAAAAGAAACACTTTGGTTAGTTGAAGTTTTAGACAAAATGTACATGTTGGAAATATAAGGAACTAATTAACAAGTGTTAGGAATTTCTTGCAAGAATTGAGTAAAAGGATGGAATGATCTTTGGAGGATGATTAAAGGTGGGTTTAAGGGTCTAAATGATGTCAGAACACATTAGGAGGCTTGAGGAAAAGTTTGGAGGAGATTGGACAATTTTTGGGCTTGTGCTGGAATGGTCCGACCCAGTTGGTTGGATCGGACATGGGTCGGACGTCCTCTATTAAGTCACCTGTAATTTTTCTGGAATGGTCCGACCCAGTGCCCTTGGGTCGGACATGGGTCGGACGGGTGAGTCTTAGAAGACGGAAAATTTCTGGGATGGTCCGACCCAGTTGGTTGGGTCGGACGGTGGGTCGGACGACCCTTAAGACTTAAAAAAAAGAAAACCCTAAGAGAGTTTAGTGGTGTTAATGGTACCCCATTAAGAGGGCAATGATGATTAGAGGTATAAAGACCTAAGGGATTAAGTTAAGTATAAACTTAAAAGTTTAAGGTCAAGTTTGTAAGATTAAGTTGTAAAACTTAAGAGGTGTTAGGTGGGGATCATTAAGGGTTTAGTAAGTTAAATAAGTTGAATTAAGTTAAGTGATTAACAACCTAAAACTGAATGAATGTTTTAGGGCTTGAGTATTTGGACTCCGGAAGAGAGTAAGCAACCGAACGACCAACGGTGAACGATACAGTTCTTCTTGTGACCTGCTTGCTAACGAGGTGTCCCTCGGCTTGTGTGCTATTTGTTTTGGTGTGCTCACTAAACAAGATAAAGCATGCAACCGGAACATTATGTTTATTGTATTGTTGTGTGATGTTTGAAAACTAACACAACTTACCGTGAGAACTTACTAACCAACGTTTAGTAAGGAATTGAGTGAGACTAAGGAACGCTCCCTAATATTAGTTTGTTGTAAACCGAAAGAGGTTAGCCAAACAAACATTGTCTTGAGACTTCTACTAACTGGAACTTAAGGGGGGAGTGAGGAACCCGGGACTGACTCCGGTCATGCATGCTAAGGAAAAAGGGGGTCGGTATCTATAGCAGATCCTATTTCCGTTTAAGGACTTGTCTTCGGACTTGTTGCCTAGGGTCGGTTGCCGGCTCAGCTACATTGGGCATACAGTCCAAGGTAGGAGGCATTAAGATGGTGCGGTAGGATCACCTAAATCCTAAATTATAAGATAAGTTGTTTATTCAACCAATGGAGTTAATAGCTCATTGGCTAGGGTTGCTTTTGACCCGACAAAAATAAACATTGAGATAAGATACAATCATTTCTATTTAAAGAGTGGTTTGTATTCTAAGATTAAGATAAGATTGAGATAAGTTGCAACCATTCCTTTTTAAAGGATGGTTTGTATTATAAGACTGAGATAAGCTAAATCCATTCCTTATTAAAGGATGGTTGTTTTCTAAGATTAAGATAAGACTAAGATTGAGGTAAGATAAGGATGGACTAAGTTTAAGAGGAAATGTAACTTAAGGAGTGAAATAATTGACTCACTAATTAAGGGAACGCATTTAAGTCGTTCTTTGTGTTTGAACTTTGATTGTTCATATTTGGTTTGATTGTTTATTGCACCTTCTATTATGTTGTGCATCTAATCAACCTCCATGCTATCGACAATTAGTCATCGTAGCCACGTTAGCTTGGGGGCCATGAGAGGATCGTACCAGCATTCGTGCTGACCCCCATTGGGGGCTGTTTTTACTACACAGGTGAACGTCAGGAGGCGGCTGTCGCGATAGTAAGAAGGGGTACAAGCATTACGGGTTAAGTGTGGCCTACGAGTTGTGCATTTACACTCGTATGGCAATTTGAGATAGTAAGATGTATAGGATGTGAGGGGATTGTAAGAAGGATATGTATGGGTTAAGATTTGTATGTACTAAAGTTCGGTATATTCTGTCAGTCAGACCGTGGCGAGGTCCTGGAGTGTATTGAATTCCGCTGTGACATGTACATATATGTTGTTGTTAAGTTGCGAGACTACATTTGGTTTGAGATGGGGTGTTACAAAAAGTGGTATCAGAGCGTAGTTACGCTCTGAAGACAAGAATTACCGAACTTAGGAGAATACAGAGGTTGAGTTTGAGTTATGGGCTAAGGGTTGAGTGATAGAGTGAGAGGTGCGTTAGTTAGGACTTCCCGGTATTTACCGGATATCCATAGTACCTAGACCCGCCCTCCACATCCCTAACCCTGAATATGTGGAACAAACGCCAGAGAGAAGAAAGCCTTCTCTTACTCGGGAAAAACCCGATCTGGCAGTTAGTTAACAGTAAGCAATACGAGAAACATTTTGTTGCACAACAGTTACGGAGAACTTGGAGGTTTTAATGGAGCGCAACAGAGAAACAAGCGCTACCTATGGAATTCTATCAATAAGGGAACGGTAATTACCGGCAACATGGGTCGACATGCTACGCAGTCGAAATAACCCGCCATACCAATAATAAGAAAAGCACTACGGGTGCAATAGATAGGAAATGGGAAGCGACATGAGTACCGGACAGTGGTCCGAATGAGCATAACAGTGGGATTTACAAATCTTGAGGATTAAGATCACTGGAAAGTCCAGTTAAGAACGGGAACTCCAAACCCCATACAATGAAGAAGGTTACAAACCTGGCCGATATAACGCTGATGACGGTAGAAACCCATACAAATTGTATACCGGAATAGGACTATGATGTAGTGCCTAAAGGAGAATCATTACTTAGTAACCTCCACAAAATGTGTGGGGACGGGAGTGAGGATTAAGACGTAAGAGAATAATAAGGGGTTCCCTCAGAAAGAGGAACGCCCGGATAAGTGACAGTATGGTCAAAATAACCAGGAAACAGCCGGATGGCTAGTTATCCTAAGATAGAGAACATCGAGGGAGTCCCGAGGACTACCAAAGATATAGAATATTAAGAGGAAGTACCATTACTGATGCGCAAAGCACTGGTAACTCATCTTGCATGGCGCACTTGCCATAGCAAGTGCTACCACAGTTAAGCTACACAGGAAGCCATCATGGCGAGATCGAGATAGTAGAACACTACAGTTGTAGTACATCTTAATACCGGACTGTAAATCTATAAGAACGGCAGAATGAGACCTTGGAAGGGCCCGACGGCCTGACCATGATGAGATGAGTGGATACACCAGTCAGCAGGGAGCTGAACCTGGATGGAATACCAAATGACATATATTTTAGCAACGGTACAACCTACTACAACAACAACCGACAGTGCGGTAAGAACATTAATCCCAAACCCCGAGAGGAAAACATAAGAGATCGCTCAGTAATGCGAGCAAAACACTACGTAAGTGATAACGTACAAGGAATGCATTACAGAATACAATGGAGACCGTCGACATAAAAACTTTCAACAAGAATGGGATAAGACTCCCAGATTGATCACTAAGAATACCAGTAATAAGCATTCTTCAATGAAGATGTTGGAAAATCCAGAAAACAAGGATAAAAGAAATGAATGTAAGCTATAACCTGCTAAGGATTAAAGACGTACAACCCTGGAAAAGGAAAGCTCAGAGGACTACCCCCACAGAGCGGGCATAGTCGAGCCGAACAAACTAATGAATGACAGTTAATACTGTTTGTCTAACTCATTAACACCCAAGTATGATTGATCATCAACGGGTGGCGTAGTCAACGGAAGTTGAACGAAGCGTTGAGATGGAAGCAAAAGATGACAGGATGATTTCCGACTTAGACACCGTAAGGCAGATGCCTGATACGAACTAATCCGTAATTGTTAGAGGGCGCAAGACTATGGAAACGATAGTATTGTCAAAAACACTAAGTGACCTCAGATCACCTGAACGAACTTCCATAGTGGGAAGCAGGATGCAGCAACTTACCATGGAATCCGATACTACATTTAAAATGTAACCTAACGGTGGATAGTGTTCAAAAGACCAGAAACTTATAAGAATACCCTACGGATGAGTAAGAGTACAAGTAATGAACTGAGACATTAAGCACTAAGAGCCTACGAGCGAAGGATGTTAACCACATCAGAGCCGAGGCACAGTAAGTTATAAGAGAGCTTATTTAAGCCATGAAGGAACTACAATGTGTAGATATGAACGGTTACCAATGGAAAATATTGCCAAGAAAAGGCACCAATGAGAATAATGAGATAGTACATTGGCAGGGGCGGAGAACGAACCATGCCTTTTAGGGTGGGGATACCTCTCCTTGTTGTGAGGCCATGAGTGGGAGTAAACCCCTCAAAAAGGGCTTTCACTTATTAGAGAAATAATACGTTTGTTAGAGAATGGAAACTGTAAACCTTGAGATTACCTTAGAACACACCAGATACACTTGAGTAATAAGGGAGGCTGCAGAGACAAACCTCATATCCAACACCCAGGATTTAAGAATCAGTAATCCTTAAAGAGAGACATTGTGAATGCATAGTATGGCACGTCAAGTGACCAATGCTCAGAAGAGCTAGTGATTAAACGGATGACTTCTTCAGTAACCGGTTAAATTACATGGTAAACAACATCATAAGGATGAAAGAATGCGAGAGAAATTAGCCTACTTACAAATCTGAGATTGAAGCAGAACATCTTCATATTAAGAGTCAACCATTTTACAACACGGTGCGGCAACCGCCAAACACCGGAATTAAAGAAACCCTAGCGTGTTTACACCAGGAAGGAATTGAATATAAGATAAGATGTTAGAATAAATGAGTAAGGAGTTGCACCATCAATGGGCAACAGAGTAAAGGCCAACTACCACGGTAGTAGTGGTCGTGAGTACAATATTTATATGAGGGGATTAAGTCATGGTGCACGGTAAAGCGACCATTATTTATGAGCTGTCAAATATTGACACTGAGGCAATTAGATTTATGAGTTAAGACCAGCATAAGTAAGGGAATAAGGTGGTAGACGAGCTGTGCATTGATGCCAGTAGTCTGGACCTGGTTAGGTAAGATTTCACAGGAAGCACACTACCCATTCCTTAAGGAACTGGAAGTGCATTCCTAGTAGAACAAATATGAGAAAGAAGATAAGAGGCTCTATGGAAAGAGACCTCAGTTACTAAGAGACCGAATCAGTACGGGATACAGAAAGAACTAGAGCATACCATACTTAAGAACACAGTAAATAAATTTCCCTTGATTAAGTTCAAGAAGAACAATAAATGTTATCATGGAACGATGAAGAGGAGATCGACAACAGAATACTTCATAATTAGCAATAGCTAAACGTGTGACGGACACTATGAGTTTACTAAAACGAGACGTGGGATGACTGCACCCCACAGGGGCTTGCAGGCCTAACACACTCATTTATGAGTTAGTTGGGTAAGTAGTAATGTACCAGTAAGGTACCCCATGCATGTAAACGAGTGGTGTAAGGAACACGGGAAGTAGTCAACTCCGTACCACGGACAACGACGCAAGATCAGACAAGAGCAGCTACTACCACAAACAGTCGAAGAGAAGAATTCAGTTGAACTAACAACACGAGGAATCAGAGAACAGATAATTAAGGACTATGAAGTGCGAAGAGCACGGATTGTTAAGCACAGACATTGGACATGTCTTAAAGTGTTAAGGATAAGACTGTAAAGCGCAATAAGCACTAAACAGTAGTTTCAGATTAAGGGTCATCCTCAGACCAAAGGTCAGTTGGAGAGAACAATTTAGACATTTGAGAAAACACTAAGAGTATGAACATAAGATCTTCAAGGAGAATGGATAGACGAGTTAAAACTCATTAAGGCCGTGTATATAAAAAGATAACACGTGTCCATTGAGAGACCAATATTCCTAAACTGTAAGGAGGCAGAAGGATATACAATACTATGAACGATTAGAAAGGCAGTTAAGCCTAAGATTATCAGAGTCGCGCAGCTGAAGCTAACAGACCACTACCTTTGAGATTAGACCAAACTAAGTTAAGAAAATGGTATAAGTACCGTTAAGAATCCTTGATACAGAGACTAAGCCATTAACATAGTTATGACCCTCTGATCCAATTATAAGTGAGATAGATGACATGGAAGCTAGAATGCTTGGTAAGAATTAGACATCTTGAACTTATGTTCAAGGATGATATAATGTTGATTACGTGGGCGTAATCCATTTTAAAGGGGGTAGAGCGAAAACCGCTTAGCGTATGTTACATAAACTACGGTGTGCATAGCACAAAAGAATTTGAGAATATGTTTTACATAAACATTTTGAGATAAATCATGGTTATTGCACACAGAAGATGTGAATACCATACATATTAAGTACCTATCTTGTTAACTCCGGTGTGAGTACAAGTTAAGAGAATTAAGGAAGAGGATTAAGGAGACTTAAGAAATAAGGAATATATGAGGTATGAGTCGATATGAGACTATGTGTGAGATAAGAATAAGATAACACTATAGGATACTGTTCGATATGAATATGAGGAAGAAGATAGTAATGCTATGAGATATAAGATGGTGATAATTGGTATGAGACGGTTATAGAACTTAGTAGGAATTTACGTCTTGAGGTAATTACTAAGAGATGAATCGGGAATGTTTGATGGACTGAGTCCACACTTTGGAGATGTATTGATTATGATTAGAAGAACTAAAAAGATAGAAAATTGGACATGAGTGAATTAGTTGGATGTTTGAAAATGACGTGGGAGGTGGAACTTGATTTTCTAGGGATCAAGGGAAATCGAACACAAATTGGGGTGGAAGGATAGTTCTACACTGATGCTGATCACATCAGGGTTGGATGATTCCTGAAACTCCCTACCAGTGGTCACAATTAAATCACGCTATGGATAGAGACTTTAGGATAAAACAAAATTGGAGTTGATTGTACTTTTAATTAGAGGAATTATTCCTCACATGACCTCGTAAAAAGGATTACCTTTTTACTGAGTCTCGCCCATGAAGTCGAGGACGCACGAGCCTTTGTCTTCGGACCGGTGACATGGGGAGAGCAGAGTGTTTTGTATTCTAGCCCATGGTGACGAGGACGAACGAGCCATTGTCTACGGACCGGTGACATGGGAGAATACATTGGAAATTATGTGAAGGTTTTAATCATCAAAAGAAACAAAGAGAATTTTGAGTGCTATACATGCTTAAGCATGTTGTGTGATATTTAAGTATAAGCATATGGTGGATCTAATGATTCAATGAGTTTAAGTATACATAAGCATGATCTATATGATCTATGGAATGAGGTAAGACATGTATTCTAATAAGATAAGATGCATGGGAACTTTAGGGACAAAGTTCTTTTAAGGGGGGTAGATTGAAATACCCCAAACCTAAGTATGTTAAGTAAACATCAATATATGATGTAGTAAGGCTAAAATATGCCTTAGAAAGATTGGTAGACAATTGAAACCAAGGAAAACAAAAGAAAACGCCTTAAGGGCAACTTAGGCAAAAATGTGCTTTAAGCTTGGAGTGACTTTAACTAGCACCCAAATATCATTATAAACTTTAGTAACATGATAATGGACATGTTAAATCAATTAGAAAAGAAAACCAAGCCCAAAAACAAGCTTAAATACAAAATGTGCTTTAAGACTCCTTAAAGCACCTTTTTGAGAAATTGTCTTAGAATTGAGTTTGAGTGGCTAAATGCCCATGATTACACCTTAATCAACATGTGTACTAATTATTATCACATTAGGAAGTCTAAATCAATGGGAAATCAAAAATTTCAGAAATATGTGCACTAATTTGTGAATAGTAACCAAATAGTGCTAGTTTAGCATTAAGTCAATATAAGCTAATTAATTGGTCAACCAAGACCATAAATGTCTTGATTATTAAGGGGGTGGCCGGTTTTTAGGTGGTGAGTCACCACATGAGTTATTCAACTTAAGAAAAGAAAAGAGAAATAAGGAAAAGTACTATTTGCTTTTAAAGCAAATATCTCACCTTTTAGCCTATCTTCTCTCCTCTTCTTCATTCATTCTCTTCTTCCACGGTTTCTTCTTCTCCTCTCCTGCTCCAAAACCGAGAGGGCTGCCTCCATGGGTTCTCCATCTTCAAATGCTCACCAAACCTTCATTTTAGCTCCAAATCCAAAAATAAGCATAGATTATTCTTAGTTAAGTCAAGGCCCTCCTTTCTATCTTTTAAAATCATTCAAAGCTCCATTTCGGTGCCAAGAGAAAACTCCATTGATGGAGGAAAAATCAAGTTTGAAGAGTTCATTAGCTTCTCCATTCTCTTAAGGTAAAGAAAATGTAAGAAAAATCATGTTTCCATCACTTCCTCACCATGACCGAAAATTACCTTCTCATGGAGCCTTGTTTTATCCATTGTTATAGCTTGATTCTATTCTCCAAGGGCTAGAGGAGGTATTACTTGATTCATACCCAAGCTTGTTTTGAGAATCCAAGGTAAACCATTCAATTTAATACCTTAAAACACATTTTCAACCTAGGGTTTACTCCTTAAGGTTAGTGTATTATTTAGCACTCATGAGAGTCATTGTGTATTGATTAGAACATTGGCAAGGGAAGTTAAGATGGTGGCCGAGATTCCCAAGGGAAAAGGTCTAAGGAGGAAGTTAAGATAAGCTTGAGAAAACAAGGTAAAATGCTTACCTAATGGTGGTTTAAGTTTTAAGGGATGAGTTTGGGTGGGTACCAATGTGGCTTAGATCTTACATTGTGTATTGGGTTATATAACCTAGGAAAGAATTTAAACAAGCTTGTGAACTTGTGACTAAGGAGCCAATGGGAATGAGTTAGTAATATAAGTTTAAGATGGATTTTAAAAGCATTATAACTGCTATGAGATTGATGGGTGTATTTGCAGGTTGAAAGCTTTTATATGTGGGAAATTCAGTGTTTAAGTTTAAGTCATTTAAGGGCCTAAGAGCCATGTCATTTAAGAGCCTTAGTGCTATGCAATTTAAGATTATTGCAATATATTGAGTTTGATGTGATTGAGTTGGTTTGGGTGAGAAGATATGATGGGAAAGAACTTGATGTGTGTGAGATGGTTGAATGAGGAAAACAATGCATTTGGGCATGATAATATACTAGAGAAGCTATGGCAAAATTTGAGTAGAAAACAAAGTGTTTAAGTGGCAGTGGTGAGTTAATATGCCCTAGGATTCACTAGGGATCATTATGAGGAATTTGAGTGGAAATGAGTTAGATAAGGAGTTCTTGAGGTTTAGAATGACCTAGAATTGTCTAGGAGGAAATTAGAGGATTGATGGGTGTATTGAACACACCAAAGTCATGTTATGAGGAATGGTAGGATCTGTGCAAAAACCTGGAGGAAATGATGTATAATGCTTTGAGATGATTTAGGTATGAACTAGAGAGTAAAACAATGAGAGTTTCGGGAAGTTTGTGTAAGAGGTGGTGATGTTAGTAGTGGACTAGTAAGGTTTAGTTTAAATGGTAATGTGTAGACTTGGGTGGTGGAAGTGAAAATTGTAGGAGAATGTTGCATGGTCAAGGTAAATGAAGAACAATGTCAAGGTGTTAAGGTAATGGAAAGAAATGTATAAGTAAGCTCAAGAGTTTAGGAGTGATGAGTAACAAATGAAAAGAAGTGAAATTGTGCATGGACATGCAAAATGACCTTGGAAGGTTTAACAAAGCAAAGATGGAATGTAATGATGTTAAGGAGGAGTTATATGGGTTGAAAAGAAACACTTTGGTTAGTTGAAGTTTTAGACAAAATGTACATGTTGGAAATATAAGGAACTAATTAACAAGTGTTAGGAATTTTTTGCAAGAATTGAGTAAAAGGTTGGAATGATCTTTGGAGGTTATTTTAATGAGTTTGGAGGATGATTAAAGGTGGGTTTAAGGGTCTAAATGATGTCAGAACACATTAGGAGGCTTGAGGAAAAGTTTAGAGGAGATTGGACAATTTTTGGGCTTGTGCTGGAATGGTCCGACCCAGTTGGTTGGATCGGACATGGGTCGGACGTCCTCTGTTAAGTCACCTGTAATTTTTCTGGAATGGTCCAACCCAGGGCCCTTGGGTCGGACATGGGTCGGACGGGTGAGTCTTAGAAGACGGAAAATTTCTGGGATGGTCCGACCCAGTTGGTTGGGTCGGACGGTGGGTCGGACGACCCTTAAGACTTAAAAAAAAAAGAAAACCCTAAGAGAGTTTAGTGGTATTAATGGTACCCCATTAAGAGGGCAATGATGATTAGAGGTATAAAGACCTAAGGGATTAAGTTAAGTATAAACTTAAAAGTTTATGGTTAAGTTTGTAAGATTAAGTTGTAAAACTTAAGAGGTGTTAGGTGGGGATCATTAAGGGTTTAGTAAGTTAAATAAGTTGAATTAAGTTAAGTGATTAACAACCTAAAACTGAATGAATGTTTTAGGGCTTGAGTATTTGGACTCCGGAAGAGAGTAAGCAACCGAACGACCAACGGTGAACGATACAGTTCTTCTTGTGACCTGCTTGCTAACGAGGTGTCCCTCGGCTTGGTGCTATTGTTTTTGTGTGCTCACTAACAAAGATAAAGCATGCAACCGGAACATTATGTTTATTGTATTGTTGTGTGATGTTTGAAAACTAACACAACTTACCGTGAGAACTTACTAACCAACGTTTAGTAAGGAATTGAGTGAGACTAAGGAACGCTCCCTAATATTAGTTTGTTGTAAACAGAAAGAGGTTAACCAAACAAACATTGTCTTGAGACTTCTACTAACTGGAACTTAAGGGGGGAGTGAGGAACCCGGGACTGACTCCGGTCATGCATGCTAAGGAAAAAGGGGGTCGGTATCTATAGCAGATCCGATTTCCGTTTAAGGACTTGTCTTCGGACTTGTTGCCTAGGGTCGGTTTCCGGCTCAGCTACATTGGGCATACAGTCCAAGGTAGGAGGCATTAAGATGGTGCGGTAGGATCACCTAAATCCTAAATTATAAGATAAGTTGTTTATTCAACCAATGGAGTTAATAGCTCATTGGCTAGGGTTGCTTTTGACCCGACAAAAATAAACATTGAGATAAGATACAATCATTTCTATTTAAGAGTGGTTTGTATTCTAAGATTAAGATAAGATTGAGATAAGTTGCAGACATTCCTTTTTAAAGGATGGTTTATATTATAAGACTGAGATAAGCTAAATCCATTCCTTTTTAAAGGATGGTTGTTTTCTAAGATTAAGATAAGACTAAGATTGAGGTAAGATAAGGATGGACTAAGTTTAAGAGGAAATGTAACTTAAGGAGTGAAATAATTGACTCACTAATTAAGGGAACGCATTTAAGTCGTTCTTTGTGTTTGAACTTTGATTGTTCATATTTGGTTTGATTGTTTATTGCACCTTCTATTATGTTGTGCATCTAATCAACCTCCATGCTATCGACAATTAGTCGTCGTAGCCACGTTAGCTTGGGGGCATGAGAGGATCGTACCAGCATTATCGTGCTGACCCCCTTGGGGGCTGTGTTTTACTACACAGGTGAACGTCAGGAGGCGGCCGTCACGAGAGAGTAAGAAGGGGTACAAGCGTTACGGGTTAAGTGTGGCCTACGAGTTGTGCATGTACACTCGTATGGCAATTTGAGATAGTAAGATGTATATAGGATGTGAGGGGATTGTAAGAAGGATATGTATGGGTTAAGATTTGTATTACTAAAGTTCGGTATATTCTGTCAGTCAGACCGTGGCGAGGTCCTGGAGGTGTATTGAATTACGCGTTTGTTGTGTGACAGACATATATGTTGTTGTTAAGTTGCGAGACCACAGTTGGTTTGATGATGGGATGCACAATAATGAGTATAATAACTATACTGAATTGTTTGACATTAAAAACCATATATTATAAGATAATCTTATGAAAATTTCATAAACACAATTTTTAGACCCATTTACCCTTGTCCAAAAATTCCCAAATTTAATATATAGTAACTATAATATTTTAGACATATTATAAAAATTTTATTTCATAAAAATATCTTTTTAAATTATTCAAATAATTCCATAATACTCACAACTTGTAAAAATTATAACTTACGTTTAAAAACTCAAAACCCATATTATTGTATATCAAAATAAACTAGATTTTATAAGGAATCTATGGTTAAAATTTCGTGTCAAAATACATTCGGGAAGGCAATTAAATAAATCCAACAAGTTAGGGTTTAATTCTGGAATTATTATAACTAAATACAACTAAAACCTCCCACGTTTTAATCTTGGCCGTCCGTTCCTATAACCTACGATCGGACGGCCTACATTGCGCGAGTTCTTCAGCAAACTCAAAACGAATCTCGCGCACTAAATCGATGATTTCTCTCAACTCACAGAACCAAATCGACTGATTTTTGTTTCATTGGATTCAAAATTTCATCGCGGTTCTAATGATACCAACTTTACGATCTAAGGTGCACGAAATCGAAAATACGAATCTGGGTTTCGAAGTTAGGGTTCTTAGGTTGATTCGAATTCGAATTGACAAATTCTCCTAATCTAACGCGTAATAGATGAAATTGAGACATGGGTTTGACCGGTAATGTGATTACGAATGACAATAACGGAGCAATTTGATCAGAAACTCACCGGAATTGTGCCAACGAGGAGAATCGAGATCGGGTTTCTGGAAAAAGTTTGGACTTTGAGCTGTTCGAGTAGTGAACTTTGGAGATCTATAAAATACGTTCTAGATCGAGTTAGGCCATGTTCTTGGGCTCATTAGAAAGAAGAAACATAGCTCTACAGATTGATAGCAAGAACTTACTCTAACTCACAGTACACAGAAAGAAATCTAAACCGAAAGTTACGAGTTTATACCTTGCGTTTTCTTATGATTTTATGTAATGGCGAATCAGGAACTTTAGGCGCCTCGTTCTCCCAAATGGTTACGAGTCAGCCTTGGTCATTAACATGAAAGTTGTATAGGGATTAGAGATCTACAAAGCAAGCTATAGAACGTGGATTTTCATTCCCAAACGAAGAAGTTATGATCAAACGAAGTTTTCCTGATTTCGGAAAAATCTGGAAATGTGGGTTCCGGTTTCGCAGGGTGGCTACTTTGGATCGAATTTTCGGAAGATGTAGAATGATTTAGGTTGAGTATGAGTTATGGTTGGAACGAGTATGTGTAGGAGAAAACGTCACTCAAAAACTCCCAAAGATGAGTGAGATATCGCTGTTTAAAGTTAGGGCAAAAACACTGATGGAAGTTAAGATACTTAGCGATTTTTGTGCTAAGTACCGGCGACCCGTGTGGTCTTGCACGTGGCACTTTTCAAAATTTGGCTCTAAACTTCATTCTATCATAACTTTGGCTAGGATGATCCATTTTCGACGTTCTTTTTATCGATCTTCATGGTTTTCCATAACCTATTTATTGTATAGGTTTCATGGGATGGTTTGACCATTCTCAAAAAGTCAACCCTAGCAAGGCTTAAGAAGCTTTAGGGTTTCTAGAATTTTATATTGACTTTTATGCTTCAAATCAATACTCCAAATATTTATAAAATATTTATAATATAATTGGAGTGTCTAGGAATTTTCCAAGATTTATTGACTTATAAATCTTGTTATTAAATTCATAATACCATATAATAAATTAAATTATATTATTATTATTTAGAATTTAATATAAGAAGTCCCCTAAATAATTTTTTAAATAATACCATATACTAATTTAGTGTTTAATAATATTATTTAGGGTTTTTATAAAAGAAATCCCCTAAATTAATTTAAATTAATTTAGGGGTATTTCAGAAGTGTATCTCCGTATTCGGTAAGTATGAACGGTTGACTCGTATTGTCTTCCCTGTAAGTATTGAATGGGATGTACGTATGACCTATGATGTGAATGTATTGTTTCTTGTAAGAGCATGTATGCATGTTTGAGTAAAATGAGCCGCATGTATTCGACCAAGTAGTCGGTGTACCCCCGTTAGCACGCGGGGTATGCGAATTTCATATGCAGCGTTTTGTTGAGCCCCTTGGGGCACTGGTTTTATATTTTAGGTACCGACAAAGCTAAGAGGTCGAAGGTGAGACTGGGCTGTTATGCCTAGTATTAGCTAGGGATTAATTGAATGATGTATTGATTGTATAAGGCTTGTATCCCATTTGAATTGCCGGTGTACCAAGTGGTACACCCGTATGTATTTGGCAAGCAAGAGGAATGGTGAGACTTGGGTATGAGGGTAGACCTTGATAAGTATGTATAGACTTGTGAGAGCATTGTAATTTGGATGGTAAACTAGTAGACTCGGTACATTGTATGGTAAGTATTGAGCAATGTAAAGAATGGAGAATGGTATGTATTCAAATTAGAATTGGAGTATGATTTGTATTGTGTTGTACTCGGGTATTCCGGTCCATCAGACCAATGCGGTATTGGAAGTAGGCCTTGTTAGTCACGTAGGTGACTAACGGCGTTGTATCACCCGCTACTAAGTATGGATTATCCGCTGCGTTTGTATAGAAGTACGGGATGATAAGACGGTAATGACGGAATTAGCAGTAGGGGTGTTACAAAAAGTGGTATCAGAGTGAAGTATCGCTCTGATGACTGGAAATACCAAGTTAGGAAATACCGAGTTAGGAATTAAAAGCTTAGAGATAAGGCCTGAGGGATAGCGTGAGGGATACGCTAGTTAGGAACCACCGATGTGTACCAGATACCTACAATACCAACCCACCCTCCACATCCCCCGTTGTATAACTTGGGAAAGAACACCAGAGAGAAGGAAAGTCCTCTCATACTCGGGAAAACCCGATCTGGCAGTTGTGAAATCATCATACAGTAAACAAGAACCCGACATATAGTAGATTCCAAGAATTGAAAGTCCGGAGACGGTTTCCGGTCAAACAACAATACCCGCACTTAATGTCGGTAGAATGAGAATCCTAACCATAAGGAGGCTGGAACTTACGACAGCGTGGGGCGACGTGCTTAGCAGTCGCAGGAACCTGGCTGGTCAAGCAGCAGCAGGAAGTGAAGCACCAACCGTGCAACGAAGCGTATAGTGGAGCAGTAACGGAACCCGAGACACAAGTCTACGGGACAGTAATAGCTAGATAATACCACCAATGGTATACTACCTGACTACGGACGTAGTCGGAAGTGGTTAACTCCAAAACTATAATGCCAAGAGGTTACAATACCTGGCCATTATGCTTAGACAGCTACGAGAACGTTCACGGGATATAATCTGACAGAACTACAGAAGTAGTGCCTAAACAAGCTGAGGCTCGGTAACCACGGTAAACGTGTGGGAACGAGCAATAAGGAAAACACAAGACAAATAAATAAGGATCTCCAAGGATTGGAGAAGCACCCTGATCAATGACAGCCATGTCAAACTCACTAAGAAGTTACTCAGAAGATCGATTAACCCAAGTAAAGGATCAGTGGATCAAGGGAAGAGCAGGCAAAGCTACTGAATACGCAAGGAAACAATACCGTGATCGGTATAGGTTAACCTAAAAACCACCAGTACCACACACTTTCCACGACAAGTGCAGTAATAACAGGATTATTCAGGAAGACTTTTAGCAACAACAAGTACTTAGTAAAGTACCATGATCGCAATGAAGCAACCACAAGATCACAAATCCCAAGGATTTGAAGAATGAACCCTTGGAAGGGCCTAACGGCCTGACCATTGCATTAAAGGATATACTAGTCAGCGAGGAGCTAGACTTGGTCAGAATCAACCGGCCTTGATATGCCATGAAGATTTTTCTTTCAAACCCAATTATTCTTTTAAAACTCAAACATTTCTCTTAAACCCCCAGATTTTTAAAACCAAACCAGAAGATTCATAATAAGCTATCATAGGATGATATAAGAGGAGTCGACAACAGAATACTTCACCTAGGCGTGTGACGAACACTACGATTGTACAAAAATGAGATGTGGGACGACCGCACTTCGATGGGAGCTTGCGGGCCTGACAGGCCTACTTATAGGTTGGTCGGGTAAGTAGCAATGTATCAGTAAGGTACCCCACATATGTATACAAGTGGTGTACAGAACACGAGAAGTAGTTGACTCCGTTCTACGGACGACAAAGTAAGTTCAAACCAAAACAGCTGGACACCTCAGACGATCAAGGAAAAGGAACTCAGCTAGGTAATGGGTATAAAGGAACTCAGAGAATCCATCTGAAGATAAGAAATGAGGATTAGGAAGTGCAAAGAGCGCAGACTAGTAAGTGTAGACATCAGATATGTCTTAAAGACTTCAAGCAAATGCATGATAGTTGGAGCAAATACCCAGCCTAACATAGTAAGGAAAATGCCTAACGTTAACACAATGAGGTTCAACAAATGGGATGGAGTTCCCAAGAGCAATCACAAGATTACCACGAAGTATAATTCATCATTGGAGAAGGTATTAAACCCAAGCAAGAACACTAGGAGAAAGCATAAATGGTCTACCCTACAATGGGAGATATTGCAACCCTAAACGGGAAAGGTTCAGCATATAGTACCGCAAGCAGCATATTGGCTGAACACACTCATAATTAGGAGCCAAATGTAATGGAGGAACTTAACAACACCCAGAAGCAATCCTTGAAGGGTGTCTGAGTCAACAATAGTTGAATGAAGTGTCGCGATAAGAACCCGGGAACTAAATGAACACTTGATTAGAACACCGAAAGGATTTCACCTAACGAGAACTACCCTAAATCATTAAGGGGCATTGATTAATGCCAGATTGTCTAAGGGGCCTCCCATGGGCGGAAGTGTAATGGAACGACTTGCCATGGAGCCCAGTAATACCTCCAACCCTATGACGGTATACAAGGAGGTGGAAACATATATAAATAGCCTGCAAGGGGAATATCACACAGCAATAAGGCTTAAAAGCCATGAACCAATGACGTCATGTAGATTTAAATGGCAAACCCATGTTAAATGATAAGAAAAACTACCAAGAATGGCAAATGGAGAAATGTTATTTCCTACAATGAGTAGAACGACAATCGAATCGCTCAATTTGAACTCAATATAATGAGTGGCTTGGAGTAATGGCTACCTCAGTGTCACTGTCACTAGAGCATCAACCTAGTATACAGTTGACGAGGCTTTTAATTGCCCTTCATGCCTTTTATGGCAATGGTAGCATAGAGGCATAGGAATCATGATGATAACAATACTGCTCTAGTCCACACTTGGACCTACGAGAAATCTGAGGGAAGGTACCTCTCGTTAACGGAAGACCACCAATGCGGTGATAACGTGAACCCTTAGAAAGGGCTTCACCTACCATAACAACAAAGCTTGCGCATGTAGTTATTGCCAAGAGACAATTGAACAAGGAAATGAGATTTCTAAACCACTATGACTAGAAAGAGGCTTTGAGAGTAACTGTGAAAACTGAAGAAGAGTCAGTTTAGAAGCAAACACGGAATGTGTATAATGTAACGACCCCAAAACCGGCCTAGGAGTTAGGGCCGTTACACGCCGCGAGTCTACTACCTAACGTTGCAAGGCTCTAAAGCAAATCAAACCCCAAAACCAAATATCGAACTAGTATAAATACCAAAAGAGTTTACAAGATCCAACTACTTATAAATCAAATACAACGAAAGGCCCGAAGGCTACACAAAAGCACTAAAGCGTCCAGCGCGCAAAACAAACAAAGTCTATAGAAACATAATGTAAACGAAGCTCCAGAAGGGGACAAGAAGAGAAGATCCCACGAGCTCAATCTGCAAGAAAGTAACGGGGTGAGCTAAACAGCCCAACAAGCAGAAGACTTCCTCAAGGAAGCCCACTCAAAATAGAAGCAGAAGAATAATTTATAAACAGAGAGGATCACAAGCCATTTACAAATAGATAGAGCAAGACCCAAACAGAACTGAAACCATACCAGAAGGCCACATCAAAATGTGCTCAGACTTCAGAAACAGAGGCAGAGGAATGGGACACTAGATATAAGCTAACACAACATAAGGACTCACATACGTCCTATGGATCCGAAAGTCCCACAACAGAAGCCGTAGAGACAGCTAACAGACCCGTCGGTCAATGATTTCCTAAGGGAGACCCCAAGGAACATAATCAGAAGGAATTCCTGTGCAGCATGCTACGGGACAGCCCGACCCGACTATCCAAGGCTCAGAAGCAACATAACTAGGTCCCAAAATCACATGTTCATAAAACAAATCTCAAGTGCATAAAAATGCATATAAACAGCATAGGAAGCTTGTACACAGAAAGGGGAATCCAACCCCGCAAACGGAGCTCAAAACGGAGTCAGAACGGAGAAGTTATGCCAAAATAGAGGCCATGTCCGAACTTCCGTCCGAACCTGGAAGTTCGGACATAGGCCGGAAGTCAGTAAAAAAATATACGCGCCGTGTCCGAACTTTGACGTCCGGACCGACGTTCGGACGCTGCGAAGATTCGAAAAATAAAACTGCGCCATAGCACTGTCCGAGCTTCCACATTCGGACGGAAGTCCGGACAGCGCAACAGAGGCGAATTCCAGAGCGCACAGACGCGCAGAAACTCAACAAAATCCAACACCAAACTCACATAAATGTTCCGAATTGCAAATCAGTTCCCCCGGGGATTTAGCCCTTCAACTAACAACACAAAACGAGAAGAAATCGTGCAAGCAACACAAAAATCAGACATGAAAACAGAAACAAAAACAGTCCCCGAGGGTGAGCAAACAACCCCGATTCCATCCCCCACTTACTTGAATTCGAAGCGTTGATTCAGCCCAAACGTTACCAGCAACTCAACGAATAGAACACAGTAGAGGAGATGCACCAACGACACTAAATTCAGCCAACAACAGCCCAAAAATCAGAAAACAGCACCCTCCGATTCAGCAACATAACGACTACCGAATTCACAAATTCACCAACCTAAACACGCAGAGGAGTGAACCGAACGGCAGCAGCAGAAAATCGACCACAAACGCAGCAGAGATCCACACAAAAACCAGGAGCACACCAAAGGAGAAGAAGAAGAAACTGTCGAGAGGAAGAACGAGCGTGTTGTAAACTGATCGGGATTTCCAAAATAGAAATAAATAACTTACCCTTCCTTAATTAAGTCTTACCAAAATAAAAGAGAGGGGAATGACCTCCTTGCCCCCGTCTTTTAATTATATGACTCCGACGTCCCATCAACTGAACAAGGCACCACATAACATAATTAATAACATAACCCCAAAGTGTTGCAAAATCTGAAAACGAAAATACGGAGTATTACATCACTCCCCCCTTAAAAGGAATTTCGTCCTTGAAATTCAACTTACCTCGCTGCTTTAAAAAGGGATGGGAACTTGGCACGCAGCTCTTCCTCGAGTTCCCACGTCCTCTCGCACTCAGACTGCCCAGACCACTGCACCTTGACCATAGGCAGTGTCTTGCTACGCAGTCGGCGAACATCACGAGCTAAAATACAAACCGGAACTGCCTCATAAGTGAAGTCATCTCGAAGTCGAAGCTGACCATAGTCAATCACATGTGAAGGATCATGCAGATACTTCCTGAGCATCGACACATGAAACACATCATGTACTCCTGCTAGAGCTGGTGGCAATGCCAATCTGTAAGCCACCGGCCCAACCTTCTCAAGCACCTCAAAAGGGCCTACGAACCGAGGACTCAGCTTGCCTCGCTTTCCAAAACGAACAACCCCACGAACTGGAGAAATCTTCAGATACACGTGGTCCCCAACCTGAAACTCCAGCGGACAGCGCCTCTAATCTGCATAACTCTTCTGCCGGCTCTGGGCAACCAACAGACGCTCCCTGATAGTCTTACCTTGTCCACAGCTCCCTATACCAACTTCGGACCCACAATCGCCCTCTCTCGCAGGTCATCCCAACAAATGGGCGATCTACAGCGCCTACCATACATCGCCTCAAAAGGGGCCATCCCAATACTCGATTGGAAGCTATTGTTGTAGGCGAATTCAATCAAAGTCACATGCTGATCCCAGTTACCTCCGAAGTCAAGCATACAAGCCCTCAACATGTCCTCCAAAATCTGATTCGTCCTCTCCGTCTGTCCATCGGTCTGAGGATGATAAGCTGAACTGAAAGCCAAATTCGTCCCTAAAGCCTTATTCAGGCTACGCCAGAAGCGAGATACAAATCTCGGATCCCTGTCCGAAACGATTGTCGCCGGCACACCATGCAGCCTCACAATCTCATCTACATACAGCCGAGCCAGGCGCTCAAGGCTGAAAGTCTTCCTCACAGGCAAGAAATGGGCTGACTTCATCAACCGATCCACAATCACCCACAGCGCATCGTACCCAGAAGATGTCCTAGGAAGCCCCACAATAAAGTCCATACCAACGCTCTCCCACTTCCACTCAGGAACGGGAAGAGGCTGCAGAAGACCCGCAGGTCGCTGATGCTCAGCCTTCACCTGCTGACAGGTTTGGCAACGAGCCACAAAATCAGAAATCTCCCTCTTCATATTCACCCACCAAAAGGACTCTCTGAGGTCCCGGTACATCTTCACCCCTCCTGGGTGCACAGAATAAGGAGCTCCATGAGCCTCCTGCATAATCTCTCGCCTAAGATCACCTCCACTAGGCACACAGACTCTGCCTCGAAAGCGTAGGCAGTCGTCGCTGGACACAGAAAACTCTGACTCCTGATCATCCGACAACTTCTCCCGGATCTTACACAACTCAGCATCAGCTTTTTGACCATCTCTGATCCGCTCAATCAAGGTAGACTGGACCTGAATCGACACAATCATCCCAGCACTGTCGGACCTGACAACCCAAATCCCCATGCGCTGAAGCTTAATAGCAGACCTCTGAACCCCTGACAAAGAACAAGCAAACCCAGGAGCACCCCTACGACTCAACGCGTCAGCTACAACATTCGCTCTACCTGGATGGTAGAGGATCTCCAGGTCGTAGTCGTGCAAAAGCTCCAACCAACGCCGCTGTCTCAAATTCAATTCCTTCTGCGTGAACAGATATTTGCGACTCTTGTGATCCGTGTAGACCTTACACGTCACCCCATACAAATAGTGCCGCCAGACCTTCAAGGCGAAGACCACAACAGCTAACTCCAAATCATGGGTAGGATAATTCTTCTCGTACGGCTTCAACTGACGTGACCCATACGCTACCACCTTTCCCTGCTGCATCAGATAACAGCTCAGCCCTCTGTGGGAAGCGTCACAGAACACCTCAAAGCCATCTGTCCCAGAAGGCAACGTCAAAATCGGGGCCGAAGTCAACCTCTTCTTCAGCTCCTGGAAACTCTCCTGACACGCCTCGCTCCAATCAAACTTGACATCCTTCCTAAGAAGACGAGTCAAGGGGGATACGATCTTAGAAAAGCCCTCCACAAACTTCCTGTAATACCCAGCCAATCCTAGAAAACTGCGCACCTCTGAAACACTAGTGGGTTTCGCCCACTCCATAACCGCCTTAATCTTCTCTGGGTCCACTGAAATGCCATCCTTCGAAACCACGTGGCCAAGGAACACAACTCTGTCCAACCAGAACTCACACTTCTTCAACTTGGCATACAATTCCTTCTCCTTCAGCGTCTGCAGAACCATCCTCAGATGCTCCTCATGCTCCTCAGCACTCTTGGAATACACCAAGATATCGTCGATAAAAACAACTACGAAAGAATCCAAGAAAGGTTTGAAAACTCTGTTCATCATATCCATGAAGAACGACGGGGCATTGGTCAAACCAAAAGGCATGACCAAGAACTCATAATGCCCATATCGGGTCCTAAAAGCAGACTTAGGCACATCCTCGGCCTTAATCTTCAGCTGATGATATCCAGAACGCAAGTCGATCTTTGAGAAGACTGCCGCTCCCGCTAACTGGTCGAAGAGGTCATCAATGCGGGGAAGAGGGTACCGGTTCTTAATGGTAACCTTATTCAATTCCCTATAGTCAATACACAATCTGAAGGAGCCGTCCTTCTTCTTCACAAACAACACTGGTGCTCCCCATGGAGACACACTAGGCGTATGAAGCCCTTATCCAGAAGATCCTGCAGCTGCACCTTTAGCTCCGCCGGGCTCATACGATAGGGAGCCTTAGAGATAGGCTGAGTCCCTGGCGCTAACTCAATAGAAAACTCCACCTCACGATCAGGTGGCAGCCCTGGCACATCGTCCTGGAACACCTCAGGAAACTCATGCACAACGGGGATATCCTCCAACCGGGATCCCTCCTTAACCTCAGGTACAAAGCAGAGAAAACCCTGTCATCCCTTCCTCAAGGAACGGACTGCCTGCATAGCAGACACCAACACAGGAGCACAGGGAATGGAGTTCCCCACAAAAGCAAAACGGGTCTCACCCGGTCTATCAAACACAACCCTCCTAGTTGCTCAATCTATATGGGCATGATGCTCTGCTAGCCAGTCCATGCCCAAAATCACATCGAAGCAAGACATACACATACAGATCAATTCAGCAGGCAAGTTCCTATCCATGACCACTACCAGAACAGACTTACACACAGAGTCAAGCACACATGTAGGCACACCACTCAACGGGCTAGAAATGCATAGATCCACATCACATGGCACACAGACAACCCGAGACTACCCACTAAATCAGCAGATACAAAGGAGTGGGTAGCTCCTGAATCAAACAAACAGAATACTGGCTGAGAAGAGATCTGGAGAATACTTGACACTGCTTTGTCTGAGTCGTGGTCTCGCTCACCAGCTAGCGCATACACACGTGCCTGGGTCTGGGGCTTCTTCTGATTAGTCTTCTGCCCGAACCCTGAGCCAGCACCTCGGCCCTCAGAACCGCCACTGCCACCTCCACCTCTAGCCTGTGGACACTGGGCAATGCGGTGATCCAGTGAACCACACTTGAAGCATGCTCCGGACTTCCTGTAGCACTCACGCTCAGGATGGAAGCGATCACACTCAGCACATTTCGTCACAGCAGGCGATGTAGATGACGAAGATCCCCGGTCTCCTCTGAACTTCTTCTGGGAAGAAGTCTGGTCCCGCCTCACAAGCTCCTCCACATGAGCCTTCCTCTTCTGCTCCTTGCCCTTATCGGGCCTCTGGTCCTTCTTCTCATAGCGCTGCCTAGCCTGCAGCTCAGACTCCACCACCAAGGCCACATTCGCCATGTCTCTGAATGTCTTGTGGCGAAAGGGCGCCACCGCCGCTCGAATGTCACCCCTTAGACCAGCCTCAAACTTCCTCGCCTTCCGGTTATCATCCGGCTCAGGCACAAACTTCGAGAGAGAAATGAACTTTCACACATAATCATCCACAGACATCTCCTTCGTCTAATGAAGCCTCCATACTCAACTATCTTCTGATCCCTGAAGACATCGGGATAGAACTGCTGATTGAAGCAGCCCCTAAACTGCTCCCAAGTCCATGGGTGGGGGTACTTCCCTTCAACCGACTTCCACCACTCCTTCGCCTCAGACTGGAACATGAATGTAGCGAATCCAACCTTCTGATCCTCCTCACATCCCATGACCCTCAGCAAATCCTCTATGGCAGAAATCCAGTGGCTCACCTCCTGTGGGTCACCACTAGCATCAAACGAAGGCGGCTTCAGCTTCAGGAACTCCTGAAGCGCCTTCACATTGCTGCCCCCCACGTTACCGGCTCCTATCGCCTGGCCAGCAGTGGCCCCTACGGTCTGCAACACCTGGGTCACCACCTGCTGCACAATCTCTACGATGTCCCCCTGGGGTGCATCGCCTGCAACCGCACCTCATCCTGAACGCCGGGGAGGCATACTGAAGATACAAACACCAAGATTAATTAGAAACCATCAAGCGTCATACAGCAGACCTTTCAGACACCCACACATGCAGACAAACCCCACAAACACCAAAGAACGAGCAACCTGGCTCTGATACCACTAAATGTAACGACCCAAAACCGGCCTAGGAGTTAGGGCCGTTACACGCCGCGAGTCTACTACCTAACGTCGCAAGGCTCTAAAGCAAATCAAACCCCAAAACCAAATATCGAACTAGTATAAATACCAAAAGAGTTTACAAGATCCAACTACTTATAAATCAAATACAACGAAAGGCCCGAAGGCTACACAAAAGCACTAAAGCGTCCAGCGCGCAAAACAAACAAAGTCTACAGAAACATAATGTAAACGAAGCTCCAGAAGGGGACAAGAAGAGAAGATCCCACGAGCTCAATCTGCAAGAAAGTAACGGGGTGAGCTAAACAGCCCAACAAGCAGAAGACTTCCTCAAGGAAGCCCACTCAAAACAGAAGCAGAAGAATAATTTATAAATAGAGGGGATCACAAGCCATTTAAACAAAAAGATAAAGCAATGATAAGTGTCCAAACAGAACTGAAACCAAACCAGAAGGCCACATCAAAACGTGCTCAGACTTTCAGAAACAGAGGCAGAGGAATGGGACACTAGATATAAGCTAACACAACAGAAGGACTCACATACGTCCTATGGATCCGAAAATCCCACAACAGAAGCCGTAGAGACAGCTAACAGACCCGTCGGTCAATGATTTCCTAAGGGAGACCCCAAGGAACATAATCAGAAGGAATTCCTGCACAGCATGCTACGGGACAGCCCAACCCGACTATCCAAGGCTCAGAAGCAACATAACTAGGTCCCAAAATCACATGTTCATAAAACAAATCTCAAGTGCATAAAATGCATATAGACAGTATAGGAAGCTTGTACACATAAAGGGGAATCCAACCCCGTAAACGGAGCTCAAAACGGAGTCAGAACGGAGAAGTTATGCCAAAACAGAGGCTATGTCCGCACTTCCGTCCGAACCTGGAAGTTCGGACCTAGGCCGGAAGTCAGTAAAAACATATACGCGCCATGTCTGAACTTTGACGTCCGGACCGACGTTCGGACGCTACGAAGATTCGAAAAATAAAACTGCGCCATAGCACTATCTGAGCTTCCACATTCGGACGGAAGTCCGGACAGCGCAACAGAGGCGAATTCCAGAGCGCACAGACGCGCAGAAACTCAACAAAATCCAACACCAAACTCACACAAATGTTCCGAATTACAAATCAGTTCCCCCGAGGATTTAGCCCTTCAACTAACAACACAAAACGAGAAGAAATCGTGCAAGCAACACACAAAATCAGACATGAAAACAGAAACAAAAACAGTCCCCGAGGGTGAGCAAACAACCCTGATTCCATCCCCCACTTACTTGAATTCGAAGCGTTGATTCAGCCCAAACGTTACCAGCAACTCAACGAACAGAACGCAGCAGAGGAGATGCACCAACGACACTAAATTCAGCCAACAACAGCCCAAAAATCAGAAAACAGCACCCTCCGAATCAGCAACATAATGACTACCGAATTCACAAATTCACCAACCTGAACACGCAGAGGAGTGAACCGAACGGCAGCAGCAGAAAATCGACCACAAACGCAGCAGAGATCCACACAAAAACCAGGAGCACACCAAAGGAGAAGAAGAAGAAACTGTCGAGAGGAAGAACGAGCGCGTTGTAAACTGATCGGGATTTCCAAAATAGAAATAAATAACTTACCCTTCCTTAATTAAGTCTTACCAAAATAAAAGAGAGGGGAATGGCCTTCTTGCCCCCGTCTTTTAATTATATGACTCCGACGTCCCATCAACTGAACAAGGCACCACATAACATAATTAATAACATAACCCCAAAGTGTTGCAAAATCTGAAAACGAAAATACGGAGTATTACATGTGGACTGTAGAAGCACATCGTTTAAAGAGTATAAAGACTTGAAGGAGTAAGTATACTCCATAGGCAACCAAGCATATGGTGAACCATTGTATGAATGGCGGAAGTACATAAGTAGAGACTAACATAGTAAACCTCGTCATGAGACTTACGAGTGGAAATAAACCTCTCAACAAGAACTTTCACTTATTAGTGATAGAATACTCTTCAATTGGGGAACGGGACCAGAGAACCCTTGAAGTTTCATTGGGATGTCCCAATGATGTGCATAGAGAAACAAGAATGCACCACCAAACCTTATATCCAATGCCAGGATTTAGAAGGAAGTGAGCGTCAAAAACAATCAATGTGAATGCATATTTTGACCCGCGAATGACCAACGCTCAAGAGAGATTATAACCCGATAGATTACTTCACCCTTGGTCAGCCAAGTCACATGGTAAATGAAGTCATAAGTGATGCAAGAATGTGAGGTAAACTAACCTTCACATAAACCCGAAATGGAAGTAGAACATCTTCACATTGACAAGATAATGACAATATGGTATGCTACAGCGACCGCCGTACACATGAACATAGAAACTACCGATGTGTTCACACCAAAATGGGATTGAGCATGAAACGTAACGTAGAAGTGCACGGTTGAGTAATGGTGCCAACAGCAATGACAATGGGTAAAGGCAGGCTACCATAGTAGCAGAGGTCCTGAAAACAATGTTGTATAATGAGTAAGAATATGGTGCGCAACAAGCGACCACTATGAGAATGTAGTTAGACAACAATATGGGAAACAAAGCCATAAGCTAGACTAAGCGCAGTCGAGAAACACGAATTGGTAGTTAGACTAGGTGTTAAGGCCTATAGTCTGAACCATATAACAAAGATCTCACAAGGAACGCATTGTTCATTCCTAATGCAATTGCACAAGGAACTGAAGGCGTATACCTAGTGGATCAACGCGATCAGAGGAATAACAGCTTGGGATAAGAATACCCAATTGCGAAACAATGAACCATATTAAGTATGGAAAACTTACAAATGCAACAGCGAACACGGCGCACGCCAGTTTTAGTGTAAATCTAACAATAAACCACGCGGCCTTTCGGCCAAAGATGCATGAGGAACGTTGGAGACGCCAACAATCACAACCTGTGAATTCCACCAGAATAAAAGCAGAAGTGAAATCATAAATGCTATGAGGATGGATGCGTATAAAATGCGAGATCGTGCAATAAAAGAAAACTGGTATAACACTACACGAGTGAATAGCCAGAAACCAATGATCAGAGGAAGCTCTACACATGCGTAGTAGCTCAACCTCAACCGACAACAATTCGGAGGAACTAAATGAGTAATCACAGAAGTATACAGTAGTAGGTACGATGGACTTCCAGAAACTGGATAGAAAATCTACAATACAATGAGTTCACGTACGGTAAGAGATACCACACGTCGGTTGAGAAACCGCCTATCCTATGATAGAAGGGATAAGAAGTAGAGGTATGACACAAATAGAATAACAAAAGGGCGAATTTAGCTCTAAAGTTATCAGGGTCGCACAGCAGAAGCTAATGGGCCGTAGCTCAGAGGTTTGAATATACCCATTAAGTATGAGAGAATGGCTAATTATCAACGCCTTGAAGCCTGATAGGCTAGAACCGAACCGGCTATGAGTTAAATAAACTCCAATGGGAATTCTTGGTGCAGGGACTAAACCGTTAGTATGGTTAAGACCCTTTGACCAGAATGCATTGAATAATAGACCGTAGGGAAGCTAAAACGATGCCCGAATTGAGTGAACCAATGTTCAATAATAACATATGGTAGATTACGTGGGCGTAATCCCTTTTAAGGGGGGTAGAGCAAAAAACCGCTTAGTGTAAGTTTCACGTATTAAACACGTAAACTATAATGTGCATAGTACAAATGAGAATTGGTTTGATGATTGGTACTTAGGTTACATAAACATAGGTATCCATTCATACTTAATTGTGGTAATTGCGCATAAGAGATGCAAATATCATGGATAGAAATACACCTATCTTGTAACTCTAGTGTGAGAGTATTAGAAAAAACGAGTAGAGAAACTCTTGGGGAATGAGAATCCCCATAGTATATGTTTATTTGAGGTTATACATGGCATTGTGATGCATGAGTCGGTATGAAACCGATGTAGAACCTAGAGGGAGTTGAGTTCCCTAAGTGATTGTTTGGAGGTGAATTGAAAATGGTTGGTGGACGGAACTCCACAAGTATTGTATTCCTTAGATAGATTATTTGAAATGATTGAGAATAATGGATGGAAGGAGTAATAGTTAATGAAATGAGTCCAATAGGTAGTGAATTCTTAAGTAAGGTAATTGGAAGTAAATCGAGGATGATTGATGGAATGAATTCCATCCTTTGGAGATGTATGGTTTGTGATTATGACTAGCAAAAGTAAAAAGATAGAAAATGGAAGTAATTGAATTATTTGATTGTTTGAATTGATGTGGGAAGTCAAACTTGATCCTGATCAGATCAAGGGAAACTGAACACAAATTGGAGTGGAAAGTAGTTCAACACTGATGCTGATCACATCAGGGTCGAATGATTCTTGAAGCTCCCCTCAAGTGGTCACAAGTAATCACGCATAGGATAGATGTAATGAACATAAATTGGAATTTGGAGTTGTTGTGTTTTCAAAGGATTTCTAATTAGTGGTTGCGAAAGGATTTTCCTTCAGACTTGAGAATGAGGATTTGTGTGAAACCTCTACCGGGAGAACGGTAGTGGTGTATGGTGTTGTATCATTCCAAGGGCAGCGGGACGTAGAGAAGTCCTGTGTCTAGATGACCTGAGTGCCTACGGGATCATACGGAAGAGTATTCTTGTATTGCTTTGGGATAGCTTTGCATTGTATGTATGTATAATCTTGTATTGTAAAACCAGATGGTTGGTTGTAATGCTGATCGGAGTGATTGTATTGTGCTTTCATTGGATGTACTTGCATGGTATTGTATGTAAGGACCTTGTATAATGGATCTGAGAATCCGTAAGGAGTAGTAATGTACAACCTTGACAATCGAAATGTCAAATGAGTAAATATAGTAATTCACCAACTTTGACCAACTTTGAGGGCAAAGTTCCTTAAGGGGGGTAGATTGAAATACCCCGAACTTAAATAAGGTGATTAAATCATTATAATATGATATTAAAGGGCCTAATAGTGCCTAAAGAATATTGGTGAAAAAAATAAAACCCAAAGAAAAGAGAAAACGCTTAAAAAGCAAAAAATGTAAAAATGAGTGTTACATAACCATAGGAGTTATGTGACCTTTACTAGGATCCTAGGCGGATTCCTAAGGCTTATTTATGCCTAAATAGTACGTAGAAACAATTCCCGAAGAAAACGGATCCTTAAAACGGATTAAAAGCACAAACGAACTCTAAAGCGCGTTTTTTGAGAAAATCGGGAAAACGCGACTTTAAGCGGGTTAAATAAATCCGTAATAATTTTAGTCAATCAAATGTCTATATTTAGACATTAGTGAAGGACTAGAACCAATAAAATTAATTAAACGAGAAAATTCCGGAAAAAGGGTTCCGGTTAGTAAGTAAGGTAAAAACGAGAAGTTGTGGGGTGTAAACTATAATAAAAGATAAACTAGCATGTCCCATTTGCAAATTAAAAACTGAAAGTGTGTGTGTGTATGGGGCGTGGCCGGATGACTTCCCCCCCCCCCCTCTCATTATTTCCCTCCTAACTCACAAAGGACAAATATAATAAAGTAAAAAGCAAATAAACTCACTCTCTCTCCTACCTCTCTACTCTCCATCGTACTCACTCCTCCCTCCCTCTGATTTTTATCCTTCTCCAACCGGTAATGGATATTTGAAGAAGGTCACCCAGCACTCTCCTTCTCCTCCATTTTTGGAAGCTCAAACCTTGTCCTAATTCTACAAAAATTACACCATTGTATTCCCCTCCCTTGAGCTTCATTTTCCACCTTTCAAAAGTTGAAAAACTCACACTTCTCCACCATTGTTGTAGCTCATTTCGGAGTTTGAAGACTACCATTTGAAGCCCCTTCATTCCCTTATCATTTTAAGGTGAAAAGGAACCCAAAGTTCCTCCTTTCTAGCCCTCTCTTTCATCTTGGAAAATTTCTAGATTTCTAACCCCCCCCCCCCCCCCCCCTTGTTGTGCCTTGCTTCAGCCGATTTTTGGCTCCTCCAAGAAGGTGTTGTAGCTTGCTGTTTTTAAGGCTCAAAACTTCATCTAGAAGTTCTAAGGTAAAACTCTTTGGAGCTCTAAACCTTCCTTGTGTCCTAGGGCTGATTTTGGAGGTTTAGGGATTGTATTAATGCTCATTATCATATTTTGGTATGGGCTGTAGCATTTCTGAAATTGTGAAGGAAGAACAAGAAAGAAAGAAAGAGGAAAGGAAAGGAAGAGAAAAGAAAGAGAACTAGAACTACAAGGTAAATACTCTTGCCCTAAAGTTTGGTATACCATAGTGCAACAGATTTTAACTACTTGAAATGAGTAATGTGTATGGTTTTGAGTAGTAGTTAGGTTGTAGTATAATGAGGAAGAGAATTAAAATGTTTTGAAGCTTTTGAAAGATGATTAAAAGCGTGGGGAAACTTTGGGGAATAAATGTGTAAGTGCAGGAATTATTGTGTTGTAGTATGTAGAATGATGTGGTAATTGTAAATGAATTGGTGAGCTGAAATATGTGTGGGCAAAGTTAAAATTATAGGGGAACCTCTGTCAAATTTTTTCTAGAAATTAGAAGACTTAGGTGTTGTAAGAAGAGTGAATAACCTAGAACATAACTAGGTGTGTTTTGATGTTTGATGTGAGTAGTTTTCCATGATTGAAAATAGATTGAGAAAGAATTAAGTAGTGGGAGGAACTAGGATGTAAGATAATGCAAGTTGAACTATAGTAATGGCATTAGTTGAAGAAGTATTGGATGGTAGAAGTGGGAGTCAAAATCTGTAGCAAATAAGGAACTAGAGAAAACTAGTGCAAGTGTTGAAGAGAAAGTGAGAAAATTGAGTGAGTTGAAATGGAAATGAGTAATGAGGTTAGTAGGTGGTTTAGAGAAGTTTAGAGCACCAATATTAAGGTTAAAAATGTTTATTAATGTTTTGAGAAAGATTAGGAGAGTAATGGGTGAAGAATGAAGCAGAAAAACAAAGTAAAAAGAGAATACTAGGCTGGACCGACCTTGGGACCGCCCTTGGTAAGGTCGGTCGAGCCCAAATTTGCAAAGACGGAAGTCTACCGACTCCGACCGACCTTGGGACCGAACTTGGCAAGGTTGGTCGAGTCATAAAAATGTGTAACACCCCATCTCAATCCAAATGTGGTTTCGCAACTTAACAACATATATATAAATGTCACAGCGGAATTCAATACACTCCGGGACCTTGCCACGGTCTGATTGACAGAATATACCGAATATTAGTACATACCAACCTTAATCAAATGCATATACTTCTTACAATCCCCTCACATCCTATACATCTTACTAACTCAAATTGCCATACGAGTGTACATGCACAACTCGTAGGCCACACTTAACCCGTAACGCTTGTACCCCACCTTACTCTTGCGACGGCCGTCTCCTGACGTTCACCTGTGTAGTAAAAACAGCCCCAAAGGGGGTCAGCACGAATGCTGGTACGATCCTCTCATGGCCCCCAAGCTAACGTGGCTACGACAACTAATTGTCGATAGCATGGAGGTTGATTAGATGCACAACATAATAGAAAGTGAAATAAACAACAAACCAATTATGAACAATCAAAGTTCAAATATAATGAATGACTTAAATGCGTTCCCTTAATTAGTGAGTCAATTATTTCACTCCTTAAGTTACGTTTCCTCTTAATCTTAGTCCATCCTTATCTTGCCTCAATCTTAGTCCTATCTTAGTCTTAGAAAACAATCATCCTTTTAAAAGGAATGGATGTAGCTCATCTCAGTCTTATAATACAAACCATCCTTTAAATAGGAATGGTTGCAACTTATCTCAACCTTATCTTATATATGCCAACCATTCTCTCATTGGGAACTGGTTAACCCTTAGTTCGTTGTTTATTTTCGTAGGGCTTGGTTAACCCTAGCCAGCAGCAGGACACTTACTGGCAATAAACAACATTCTTAAATTGTTGGGGATGTAGGCTAGATCCCCCCACGCCATCTTAGTATGCCTCCCTCCTAAAACAAGTAGTCCAAGGAGGTCGAGTCTATATGTCGACTCTAGACGACGAGTCTGAAGACAAGTCATATTTGGAAGTCGGTATCTGATAAGGATACCGACCTCCCCCAATACACATGTGCCAGTACCATTCCGGATTCCTCACTCCCCCAAAGTTAAAGTTAGTAGTAGTCTCAATGCGACGTTTGTTTGTTTAACCTCTTTCGGTTATTAACAAACTAATATTAGGGAGTGTTCCTTAGTCTCACACAATTCCTTACTAAACGTTAGTTAGTAGGTTCTCACGGTAAGTTGTGTTAGTTTTCAAACATCACACAACAATACAATAAACATAATGTTCCGGTTGCATGCTTTATCTTGTTTAGTGAGCACACAAAAACAAATAGCACACAAGCCGAGGGACACCTCGTTAGCACACAAGCCGAGGGACACCTCTTAAGGCCTTTACAAGTCACCAAACAAGGCCTATACATCATCTAAAACCATTACCATGCAAACCTCCATCATTAGAAGCCAAAACAAATTTTTTTCTCTTTCTCTGCACTGGACCGCCCCTCTGGGGCGGTCGCCAGGGGCAGTCCCAACCAGAAGCTAATTTCCTGCACGATTTGCCTGGACCTCCCCACAGGGGCGGTCCCTAGGGGCGGTCCACAGCAGAACCTATTTTCCCAAGTGCTTTTCTCCTCATTTTAAACTCCAAATTCACCCCAATCTTTTCCCACTCATTCCACAATCTTTCCACATGTTTCCTACATGTTTAAACACCTTAAAACATGCACTAAACCTTCATCAAAAAATCACCAAACTTGACACTCAATTTCTTGCAAAATTCTTACACTTAACACTTGATTCCTTACACTTCCCTCTTCTGACTTTGCCTAAGACCTCAACTAATCATTATGTTTCTTTACCACCATCTTAACTACTCCTCAAGCATCATTTTGCACACCCATTTGCTTTACTCAAACTTCTCAAAGCCATATATAATCTAGCACATGCTTACATCCTTATAAGTCATTATACCTTATTTTTCCTTCAAACTTTGTACAAGTTTCCTAGCTTCTTTAACCATGGTTTTGGTGCATAAAACTCACCATTATAACCCCTAGTCCCTCTTATACATTCCTAGGTCTTCCTAGTACTCAAGAACTCCATGGTTTATCCATTTTCACCAAAACAGCCCTTAGTGATCACTAGAACATCCTTAGTCATTAAATCTCCTTAGAACACCTTAAACACTTAGTTTCCTACTCAAATTTTGCCATAGTTTCTCTAGTATATTATCATGCCCAAATGCATTGTTTTCCTCATTCAACCATCTCACACACATCAAGTCCTTTCTCATCATATTTTCTCACACAAATCAACTCATTCATAATAAACTCAATATAGTGCAATAATCTTAAATTGCATAGCACTAAGGCTCTTAAATGACATGGCTCTTAGGCCCTTAAATGACATGGCTCTTAGGCCCTTAAATGACATGAATTTAAACACTAAATTTCCCACATATAAAAGTTTTCAACCTGCAAATACACCCATCAATCCCATAGTAGTTATAATGCTCTTAAAACCCACCTTAAACTTATCTTAATAACTCATTTCCTTTGGCTCCTTAGTCACAAGTTCAAAAGCTTGGTTAAATTCCTTTTTCCTAGGTTATATAACCCATTACATAATGTAAGCTTTAAGCTACATTAGTACTTATCTAAATACCACCCCTTAAAACTTAAACCACCATTAGGTAAGCATTTTACCTTGTTTTTCCAAGCTTATCTTAACTTCCTCCTTAGACCTTCTTCTTGAATGAATCTCAGCCACCCATTAAATTTGCTTTGCCAATGTTCTAATCAATATTCAATGACTCACATGAGTGCCAAACAATACACTAACCTTAAGGAATGAAAACCTAGGTTAAAAATGTGTTTTAAGGTCTTATAATGAATATTTTACCTTGATGTCTTAAGGTAGGCTTGGATATGAATTAAGAAGGACCTCCTATAGCCCTTGGAGAATAGAATCAAGCTAGAACAATGGATAAAAATGATGCCCCATGAGTAATAATTTTCGGTAATGTGGAGAAATGGTCGAAACCTAACTTTTCTTACATATTCTTTACCTTAAGAGAATGGAGAAGCTAATGCACCCTCCAAGCTTATTTTTCCCCCTTCAATGGCGATTTCCCATGGCTCCAAAATGAGGCTTTTCAAATTTTGAAAAGATAGGAAGCAAGGCCTTGGTCTAACTAAGAGAAATCTATGCTTAGTTTTTGATTTGGAGCTAAAATGAGCAAGTTATGGACAAATCAAGGTGGAGCAAGTATGGAGCTGGTTGGGAACGGTTTAGAACAGAGAAGAAGAAGAGGAACTCGTTGGTGAAGAAGAGAAATGAAGAAGAGAGGAGAGAGGTAGGCTAATAAAGGATATTTTGCTTTATAAAAGCAAATAGTAACTTTCTTTACTTTATCTCTTCTTATTTTCTTATTTGATGAAGTATATGGTGACTTATCCCCTTAAAACCGCCCCCCATACTAATTAACATACATAAGGCCTTGTTTGGCCATTTAACTAATTAAGGTTGACTTAAGTCAAAACTAGCACTATTTGAGCACTATTCACTAATTAGTGCACATATTCGTGAAATTTTTGGTTTCCCATTGATTTAGGCTTCATAATGTGATACTAATTAGTACACATGTTGATTAAGGTGTAATCATGGGCATTTAGCCACTCAAAACTCATTTCTAAGACAATTTCTCAAAAAGGTGCTTTAAGGAGTCTTAAAGCACATTTTGTGTTTAAGCTTGGTTTTCTTTGGTAATTGATTGAAAATGTCCATTATCATATTACTAAAGTCTTATAATGGTATTTGGGTGCTAATCAAAGTCACTCCAAGCTTAGAGCACGTTTTTGCCCAAATTGCCCTTAAGGCGTTTTCTTGTGTTTTCCTTGGTTTAAATTGTCTACCAATCTTTCTAAGGCATATTTTAGCCTTACTACATCATAATTTGATGTTTACTTAGCATACTTAGGTTTGGGGTATTTCAATCTACCCCCCTTAAAAGAACTTTGTCCCCAAAGTTCCCATGCATCTTATCTTATTAGAATACATGTCTTACCTCATTCCATAGATCATATAGATCATACTTATGTATACTTAAACTCATTGAATAATTAGATCCACCATATGCTTATACTTAAATATCACACAACACGCTTAAGCATGTACAACACTCAAAATTCCCTTTGTTCCTTTTGATGATTAAAACGTACATTCACATAATTTCCAACTTATTCTCCCATGTCACCGGTCCGTAGACAATGGCTCGTTCGTCCTCGTCACCATGGGCCAGAATACAGAACAACTCTGCTCTCCCCATGTCACCGGTCCGAAGACAAAGGCTCGTGCGTCCTCGACTTCATGGGCAAGACTCAGTAAAAAGGTAATCCTTTTTACGAGGTCATGTGAGGAATAATTCCTCTAATTAAAAATACAATTGTAACACCCCAACTCAATCCAAATGTGGTCTCGCAACTTAACAGTATATTTATAAACGTGTCACAGCGGAATTCTTTACAATCCAGGACCTTGCCACGGTCTGACTACAGAATATACCGAACATTAGTCTAACAACCTTAACCATTTACATAACCTTCTTACAATCCACTCACAACCTATACATCTTACTAACTCAATTGCCATACGAGTGTACAGGCACAACTCGTAGGTCATACTTAATCCTTAACACCTGCACTCCTTTTACTCTCGCGACGGCCGCCTCCTGATGTTCACCTGTGTAGTAAAAAGAAGCCCCGAGGGGGTCAGCACGAATGCTGGTACGATCCTCTCATGGCCCCCAAGCTAACGTGGCTACGACGACTAATTGTCGATAGCATGGAGGTTGATTAGATGCACAACATAATAGAAAGTGCAGTAAACAACAACTCAGATATGAACAATCAAAGTTCACACACAATGAACGACTTAAATGCGTTCCCTTAATTAGAGAGTTAGATATTTAACTCCTTAAGTAATGTTCTCTCTTAATCTTAGTCCATCCTTATCTTACCTCAATCTGATTCTTATCTTAATCTTAGAAACAACCATCCTTAATCAGGAGTGGATGTAGCTTATCTTAATCTTAAATTACAAACCATCCTTTAAAAAGGAATGGTTGCAACTTATCTTAACCTTACCTTAATCTTAATCTTAATAATACAAATCATCCTTTAAACAGGAATGATTGTAACTTAACTTAATCTTAATCTTAATAATACAAATCATCCTTTAAACAGGAATGATTGTAACTTAACTTAATCTTAATCTTAATCTTAATCTCTATATACAAACCTTCCTGGAAGGGATTGGCCGTATCTAATTCGAACCTGGGATTTAGGTGATCCCACCGCACCATCTTAATGCCACCTACTCTGGACGGGAGTCCAGCGTAGCTGAGCCGGCAACCGGCCCTAGGCAACAAGTCCGAAGACAAGTCCTTAATCGGAGGTCGATCTGCTATAGATAACGACCCCCTTTCCTTAGCATGCATGACCGGAGTTCAGTCCCGGGTTTCCTCACTCATGTTCCAGTTAGTAGTTATCTCAAGACCATGTTTGTTGGTTAACCTCTTTCGGTTCATATCGTCCCTCATTAGGGGGCGTTCCTTAGTCTCACTCAGTTCCTTACTAAGCATTGGTTAGTAAGTTCTCACGGTATGTTGTGTTAGTTTTCAAACATCACACAACAATACAATATATATATAATATGTTCCGGTTGCATGCTTTATCTTGTTTAGTGAGCACATAAACAAATAGCACACAAGCCGAGGGACACCTCGTTAGCAAGCAGGTCACAAGAAGAAACAACTGTACCGTTCACCGTTGGTCGTTCGGCTGCTTACTCTCTTCTGGAGTCCAAACTCCCAAGTCCTAAAACATTCATTCAGTTTTAGGTTGTTAATCACTTAACTCAATTCAACTTACTTAACTTGTTTAACTTGCTTAATTCCTTAATGATCCCCACCCAACACCTCTTAGGTCTTATACTTAATCTTATAAACTTAACCTTAAACTTTCAAGTTTATACTTAACCTAACTTAATCTCTTAAGTTCTTAGGGTCTCAATCATTACCACCCTACTAAAGGTATTCCTCATTACCCATTACCATTCTTAGAATCCAAAATTTCTTTTTTTTTTAAGTGTTAAGGGTCGACCGACCCACCGACCGACCCAACCCCTGGGTCGGTCCATTGCAGAAACTCCTCCGTCTTTTGGAACCCATCCGACCGACCCAGAGCTAGACCGACCGACCCAAACCCTCTGGGTCGGTCCCTTACCGAACCCATTTTCCTACTTAAACCTTGCCCGACCGACCCAAGGCTAAGCCGACCGACCCAAACCCTCTGGGTCGGTCCAGTCCAGAGGCATTCCGGCTGGCTTAACTTGGCCCGACCGACCCAACACTGGGTCGGACCCTGGGTCGGTCCTCTACAGACCTTCCTCTTAAATTGCCTCTTTCAATTCCAAACTTTTCCACAAGTGTCCTAATAGGTCCAACACCATCTTGGCACCTTAAATCCACCTTATAACCTCCACCAAACTCATTAAACCATTCACCAAAATCCACCTTAGTCATTATGCATTTTCCTTGTAATAATGCTACACTTGTAATGTTTTCCTCTAGGTTTCTAGGTGGTGGTTCATACTTAATGTAACCACTATGCCAAATGTTTCCCTCATCACTATAACATCATCTCCCAAGCATCTTTCACCATCTAAAACTCTTTTATGCATTTACTTAAAGTTCCTTCATAAGCTTAAGCTTCCATACACCAACACCTTATTTCCTTCCTAGTTGTTTACCAACATTTGCCTAAGTTCTAAATACTCAATTACATTCTCTTGATTCCTAAATCCCCCAAGGTAATGCCTAAGTCATTACCACTCATTCCAACACTTTATCTTACCCCTCTTCATCAAGACAATCTCTAAAACTTCCTAGTACTTCCTTAGTCATTATATTCCCTTAGAACATATCTTAATCACCTTAAGCATCATACCTTCTCCTTAAACTTATGCTCAAGTCTTATATTCCTCATCTCATGATTTTGGTGTGCTCAAAACACTCACCCATCCTCTAATTCCTCCTAGACATCTCCAGATCATTCTAAACCTCAAGAACCCCTTAGTTAACTCATTCCCACTCAAATTCCTTTAATGCTCCCTAGTAAACCCTAGGGCATATTAACTCACCACCACCACTTAAACACTTTGTTTTCTATTAAAATTTCGCCATAGCTTCTCTAGTATCTTATCATGCCCTAAGACATTATCTTTCCTCATTCATCCATCTCACACACATCAAGTTCTTTCTCACTATATCTTCTCACCCAAACCAACTCAATCACATCAAACTCATCATACTGCAATAATCTTAAATTGCATAGCACTAAGGCTCTTAAATGACTTGGCTCTTAGGCCCTTAAATGACTTAAACTTAAACACTGAATTTCCCACATATATAAGCTTTCAACCTGCAAATACACTCATCAATCTCATAGTAGTTATAATGCTCTTAAAAACCACCTTAAACTTATATTACTAACTCATTCCCATTGGCTCCTTAGTCACAAGTTCATAAGCTTGTTTAAGTTCTTTTTCCTCAGGTTATATAACCCAATACACAATGTAAGCTCTAAGCCACCTTGGTATTTATCTAAAACTCATTCCTTAATCTTAAACCACCATTAGGTAAGCATTTTACCTTGTTTTCTCAAGCTTATCTTAATCTCCTCCTTAGGCCTTCTTCTTGCATAGATCTCGGCCACCACTTAAATTCCCCTTGCCAATGTTCTAATCAATATTCAAGGACTCATATGAGTACTAAACAATGCACTAACCTCAAGGAATAAAAACCTAGGTTAGAAATGTGTTCTAAGGCATAAAAGTGGATGATTACCTTTGAAGTCTCAATGTAGACTTTGGCATTGAATGAAATAGGACATCCACTAGTCCTTGGTGAATAAATCAAGCTAGAACAAGGCATAAAAACAAGGCCCCATGAGTGGTGATTTTCGGCCATGTAAGAAAAGTGATGGAAACTTGGTTTTTCTTACATTTTCTTTACCTTAAGAGAATGGAGAAGCTAATGAGCTCTTCAAACTTGATTTTCCTCCATCAATGGAGTTTTCTCATGGCACCAAAATGGAGCTTTGAAATATTTGAAAAGATAGAAAGATAGGTCTTGACCTAACTAAGAATAATATGTGTTTAGTTTTTGATTTGGAGCTAAAATGAACATTTGGTGAGCATTTGGAGATGGAGGCACCATGGAGGGCAGCACTCTCGGTTTTGGAACAGAGAGAAGAAGAAGAAACCGTGGGTGAAAGAGAGAAATGGAGGAAAGAGGAGAAAAGTGAGCTAATA
This sequence comes from Limonium bicolor, assembly GCA_023374045.1. Lineage (NCBI taxonomy): Eukaryota > Viridiplantae > Streptophyta > Magnoliopsida > Caryophyllales > Plumbaginaceae > Limonium > Limonium bicolor. Next base: position 333,823,958 of record CM041777.1, on the reverse strand, counting down.
TAAGATATTTTGCTTTTATAAAGCAAATAGTAACTTCTTACTTATCTCTTCTTTTCCTTTCTCATTTGATGACTCATGTGGTGACTCCCCACATAAAAACCGGCCACCCTCTAATATAAGGCTAACATGGTCTTTGGTTGACCAATTAATTGACTTATATTGATTAAAACTTAAACTAGTCACAATAGTTACTATTCACTAATCAAGGCACATAATCGGGAAATTTTTGATTTCCCATTGATTTAGACCTCCTAATGTGATACTAATTAGTAAACATGTTGATTAAAGAGTAATGATGGACATTTAGCCATTCAAAACTCAATTCCAAGACAATTTCTCAAAAATGTGCTTTAAGAATTCTTAAAGCACATTTTGTGTTTTAACTTGTTTTCAAGCTTGGTTTTCTTTGCTAATTGATTTAAAATGACCATTAGGATATTACTAAGGTCTTATCATGATATTTGGGTACTCACCCAAGTCTCTCCAAGCTTAGAGCACGTTTTTGCCCTGATTGCCTTTAAGGCACTTTCTTATGTTTCCTTGGTTTAAATTGTCTACCAATCTTTCTAAGGCATATTTTAGCCTTAATACATCATGATTTGATGTTTACTTAGCATACTTAGGTTTGGGGTATTTCAATCTACCCCCCTTAAAAGAACTTTGTCCTCAAAGTTCCCATGCATCTTATCTCATTAGAATACATGTCTTACCTCATTCCTTAGATCATATAGATCATACTTATGTATACTTAATCTCATTAAATCCTTAAGTCCACCATATGCTTATTCTTAAATATCATACAACATGCTTAAGCATGTGTAGCACTCAAAATTCCTTTTGTTCCTTTTGATGATTAAAACATTCACATAACTTCCAACGTATTCTCCCATGTCACGGTCCGTAGACAATGGCTCATTCGTCCTCGTCACCATGGGCTAGAATACAAAACACGCTGCTCTCCCATGTCACCGGTCCGAAGACAAAGGCTCGTGCGTCCTCGACTTCATGGGCGAGACTCAGTAAAAAGGTAATCCTTTTTACGAGGTCATGTGAGGAATAATTCCTCTAATTAAAAATACAAGCAACTCCAATTTCATTTTATCCTAAGGCCTCTATCCTTAGTGTGATTTAATTATGACCACTGGTAGGGAGTTTCAGGAATAATCCTACCCTGATGTGATCAGCATCAGTGTAGAACCATCCTTCCACTCCAATTTGTGTTCGGTTTCCCTTGATCCCTAGAAAATCAAGTTCCACCTCCCACGTCATTTTCAAACATCAGATAATTCACTAATGTCCAATTTTCTATCTTTTTAGTTCTTCTAATCATAATCAATACATCTTCAAAGTGTGGACTCATTCCATCAAACATTCCCAATTCATCTCTTAGTAATTACCTCAGACTTAAATTCCTACTAAATTCTATAACTGTCTCATACCAATTCTCACCATCTTATATCTCATAAAATTACTATCTTCTTCCTCATACTCATATCAAATGTTATCTCATAATACTTTCTTATTCTTATCTCACACATAGTCTCATATCGACTCATACCTCATATATTCTTACTTCTTAAATCTCCTTATTCCTCTTCCTTAATTCTCTTAACTTGTACTCACCCCGGAGTTAACAAGATAAGTACTTAATATGTATGGTATTCACATCTTCTGTGTGCAATAACCATGATTTATCTCAAAATGTTTATGTAAAAATATTCTCAAATTGTTTTGTGCTATGCACACGTAGTTATGTACTCAGTACACAAACATACGCCAAGCGGTTTTCGCTCTACCCCCCTTAAAAGGATTACGCCCACGTAATCAGCGTCACATCATCTTTGAACATAAGTTCAAGATGTCTAATTCTTACCAAGCATTCTAGCTTCCACATTATCTATCTTACTTATAATTCGATCAGGAATGACTTAGTCTCTGTATCGAGGATTCTTAACGGTACTTATACCTATTATTAACTGTCTAATCTCAAAGTAGTGGTTTGCTAGCTTCCGCTGCGCCACTCTGATAATCTTAGTCTTAATTGTTTCAATGGACACGTGTTATCTTTATATATACACGGCCTTAATGAGTTGTAACTTGTCTATCCAATCTCTTGAAGATCTTACGCTCATACTCTTAGTATTTTCTCGAATGTCTAAATTGTTCTCCCCAACTGACCTTTGGTCTGAGGATGATTCTTATCCTGAAACTACTGTTTAGTGCATAATGCGCTTTACAGTCTTAATCCCTTACATCTTAAGACATATCCAATGTCTGTACTTAATAATCCGTGCTTTTCGCACTTCATAGTCCTTAATTATCTGTTCTCTGGTTCCCTTGCGTTACTGGTTCAACTGAATTCTTCTCTTCAACTGTTTGTGGTAGTAGCTGCTCTTGTCTGGTCTTGCGTCGTTGTCGGTGGTACGGAGTCGACTACTTCCCGTGTTCCTTACACCATTCGTTCACATGCATGGGGTACCTTACTGGTACATTGCTACTTACCCAACTTACTCATAAATGAGCGTGTCAGGCCTGCAAGCCCCTGTGGGGTGCAGTCGTCCCACGTCTCGTTTTAGTAAACTCATGGTGTCCGTCACACGTTTAGCTATTGCTAATTATGAAGTATTCTGTTGTCGATCTCCTCTTTCATCGTTCCATAATAACATTTATTGTTCTTCTTGAAGTTAATCAAGGGAAGTCCATTTACTGTGTTCTTGGGTATTGTATGCTCTAGTTCTTTATGTATCCCGTACTGATGCGGTCTCTTAATATCTGAGGTCTCTTCCCGTAGAGCCTCTTATCTTGTTCCTCATATTTATGCTACTAGGAATGCACTTCCAGTTCCTTAAGGAATGGGTAGTGTGCTTCCTGTAAAATCTTACCTAACTAGGTCCAGACTACTGGCATCAATGCACAGCTCGTCTACCATCTTATTTTCTTACTTATGCTGGTCTTAACTCATAAATCTAATTGCCTCAGTGTCAATATTTGACGGCTCATACATAATGGTCGCCTTACCGCGCACCATGACTTAACTCACTTATCTAACTATTGTACTCACGACCACTACTACCGTGGTAGTTGGCCTTTACCTTGTTGCCCATTAATGGTGCAACCTCTTACTCACTTATTCTAATGTCTTACCTTATACTCAATCCCTTCTTGGTGTAAACACACTGGGAGTTCTCTCATTCCGGTATTGGCGGTTGTCGTACCGTGTTGTAAAATAGTTGACTCTTGATGTAAAGATGTTCTGCTCCAATCTCAGATTCGTAAGTAGGCTAATGTCTTTCGCTTTCTTTCATCCTTAGTGATGTTGTCTACCATGTAGTTTAACTGGTTACTGAAGAAGTCATCCACTGATTCACAAGCTCTTCTGAGCATTGCTTAATTGACGTGCAGTCACAATGTTTACCTCTGACGATCATTAATTCTTACATCCTGGGTGTTGGATATGAGGTCTATCTCTGCAACCTACCTTATTACTCAAGTGTATCTGGTATGTTCTAAAGTAATCTCAAGGTTCATGGTTCCCATTTCCTAAATAAAGTGTATTTCACCTCTAATAAGTGAAAGCCCTTTTGAGGGGTTCATTCCCACTCATGGCCTCACAACAAGGAGAGGTATCCCCACCCTAAAAGGCATGGTTCGTTCTCCGCTCCTGTCCTTAGGATTATCTCAATATTCTCATTGGTACCCTTCCTTGGTAATGTTCTTCACAATCTAAGTTATAGGTTTGGTAACCGTTCATATCTACGCATTGTAGTTCCTCATGGCTTAAATAAGCTCTCTTATAACTTACTGCGCCTCGGGCTCTGATGTGGTTAACATCCTTGGCTCGTAGGCTCCTAATGTTTAATGTCTCAGTTCATTATTTGTACTCTTACTCATCTGCAGGTCTTCCTTATGAGATTCTGGTTCTGGAACTTCATCCACCGTTAGGTTACATACTAAATGTAATATCGGGTTCCATGGTAAGTTGCTGCATCCTGCTTCCGGCTATGGAAGTTGTTCAGGTGTTCTGAGGTTACTTAATGTCTTTGACAATGCTGTCATTTTATTAGACTCATGTCTTTTAATAGTCAAAGTTAGGTTCGCATTAGGCGTTTGCCTTAAGGTGTTCAAGTTGGATATCATCCAGTCATCTTATACCTTCATCTCAGCGCTTCGTTCAACTTCTGTTGACTACGCCACCCGTTGATGAACAATCATACTTGGGTGTTAATGAGTTAAGCAAACAGTGTTAACTGTCATTCATCGGTTGTTCGGTTCGACTATGCCCGCTCTGTGTGGGTAATCCGCTGAGCTTCCCTCTGTCGGGATTCTACATTTTAATCCTTAGTAGGTTATAGCTTATGTTCATTTCTTTTACCCTTATTTTCTGGGTCGCCCAACATCTTCATTGAAGAATGTTGTTATTGGTATCCTTAATGGTCACTCTGGGAGTCTTATCCCGTTTTCGTTGTGAGTCGATGCTTCAACAGTCTCAATAGTAGCTTATAATACATCCCTTGTATTTTATTGCTTATATAGTGTTTTTGCTCGCAATACCGAGCAATCTCTTAGGTTTTCCCCTTGGAGTTTGAGATTGGTGTTCTTATCATACTGTCGGTTGTTGTTGTAGTGGGTTATACCGTTGCTAGTATTTATATGGTTTAGTATCTCATCTAAGCTCAGCTCCCTGCTGGCTGATGTGTCGGTTCATCTCATCATGGTCAGGCCGTCGGGCCTTTCCAAAGGTCTTATTTTTCTGTTCTTATGGATTTACAATCCGGTATTAATATGCGTTTCAACTGTAGTGTTCTCCTATTTCGCCTTGATGGCTTTTCGTGTGGCTTAACCGTGGTAGCACTTGTTATGGCAAGTGCGCCATGCAGGATGGGTTATTGGTACAAGGTACATCGGTAATGACACTTCCTTCTAATTTCCATGTAATTGGTAGTCCTCGGGACTCCTTCGATAATCTCTTATTTTGGATAACCGTCCATCCGGCGGTTTCCTTGTTGTTTGACAGCACTGTCATCTATTAGGGCGTTCCTCTTTCTGAGGGAACCCCTTAATATTTCCTTATGTTTTAATCCTCGCTCTTGTCTCCACACATCTTGCCGTGGTTACTAAGTAATGATTCTCCTTTAGGCACTACATCGTAGTCCTATTTCGGTATACAATTTATATGTGTTTCCACCGTTGTCCGCGTTATGTCGGGCAGGTTTGCAACCTTTTTCATTGTATGGGGTTTGGAGTTCCCGGTTCTTAATTGGACCTTCCAGTAATCTCAATCCTCACGCTTGTATTTTCCCGCTGTTATGCTCACTCGGACCGCTGTCCGGTACTCATGTCTCTTATCATTTCCTTATCCATTGCGCCCGTAGTGCTTTCCTTATCATTGGTATTGCGGGTTATTTCGACTGCGTAGCATGTCGACCCATGTTGCCGGTAATTTCCGTTCCCTTACTGATAGTATTCCATAGGTAGCGCCTGTTTCTCTGTTGCGCTCCATTAAAAATCTCCCAATTCTCCTTAACTGTTGTACAACAAGTTGTTTCTCGTATTGCTTACCGTTAGCTAACTGCCAGATCGGGTTTCCCCGAGTAAGAGAAGGCTTTCTTCTCTCTGGCGTTTGTTCCACATATTTAGGGTTAGGGATGTGGAGGGCGGGCCTAGGTACTATGGGTATCCGGTAAACACCGGGGAGTCCTGGCTAACGCACCTCACACACTATCTCTCAACCCTTAACCCGTAACTCAATCTCAACCTCAATATCTTCCTAAGTTCGGTAATTCTTGTCTTCAGAGCGTAACTACGCTCTGATACCACTTTTTGTAACACCCCAACTCAATCCAAATGTGGTCTCGCAACTTAACAGTATATTTATAAACGTGTCACAGCGGAATTCTTTACAATCCAGGACCTTGCCACGGTCTGACTACAGAATATACCGAACATTAGTCTAACAACCTTAACCATTTACATAACCTTCTTACAATCCACTCACAACCTATACATCTTACTAACTCAATTGCCATACGAGTGTACAGGCACAACTCGTAGGTCATACTTAATCCTTAACACCTGCACTCCTTCTTACTCTCGCGACGGCCGCCTCCTGATGTTCACCTGTGTAGTAAAAGAAGCCCCGAGGGGGTCAGCACGAATGCTGGTACGATCCTCTCATGGCCCCCAAGCTAACGTGGCTACGACGACTAATTGTCGATAGCATGGAGGTTGATTAGATGCACAACATAATAGAAAGTGCAGTAAACAACAACTCAGATATGAACAATCAAAGTTCACACACAATGAACGACTTAAATGCGTTCCCTTAATTAGAGAGTTAGATATTTAACTCCTTAAGTAATGTTCTCTCTTAATCTTAGTCCATCCTTATCTTACCTCAATCTGATTCTTATCTTAATCTTAGAAACAACCATCCTTTAATCAGGAGTGGATGTAGCTTATCTTAATCTTAATATTACAAACCATCCTTTAAAAGGAATGGTTGCAACTTATCTTAACCTTACCTTAATCTTAATCTTAATAATACAAATCATCCTTTAAACAGGAATGATTGTAACTTAACTTAATCTTAATCTTAATAATACAAATCATCCTTTAAACAGGAATGATTGTAACTTAACTTAATCTTAATCTTAATCTTAATCTCTATATACAAACCTTTCCTGGAAGGGGTTGGCCGTATCTAATTCGAACCTGGGATTTAGGTGATCCCACCGCACCATCTTAATGCCACCTACTCTGGACGGGAGTCCAGCGTAGCTGAGCCGGCAACCGGCCCTAGGCAACAAGTCCGAAGACAAGTCCTTAATCGGAGGTCGATCTGCTATAGATAACGACCCCCTTTCCTTAGCATGCATGACCGGAGTTCGGTCCCGGGTTTCCTCACTCATGTTCCAGTTAGTAGTTATCTCAAGACCATGTTTGTTGGTTAACCTCTTTCGGTTCATATCGTCCCTCATTAGGGGGCGTTCCTTAGTCTCACTCAGTTCCTTACTAAGCATTGGTTAGTAAGTTCTCACGGTATGTTGTGTTAGTTTTCAAACATCACACAACAATACAATATATATATAATATGTTCCGGTTGCATGCTTTATCTTGTTTAGTGAGCACACAAACAAATAGCACACAAGCCGAGGGACACCTCGTTAGCAAGCAGGTCACAAGAAGAAACAACTATACCGTTCACCGTTGGTCGTTCGGCTGCTTACTCTCTTCTGGAGTCCAAACTCCCAAGTCCTAAAACATTCATTCAGTTTTAGGTTGTTAATCACTTAACTCAATTCAACTTACTTAACTTGTTTAACTTGCTTAATTCCTTAATGATCCCCACCCAACACCTCTTAGGTCTTATACTTAATCTTATAAACTTAACCTTAAACTTTCAAGTTTATACTTAACCTAACTTAATCTCTTAAGTTCTTAGGGTCTCAATCATTACCACCCTAAAAGGTATTCCTCATTACCCATTACCATTCTTAGAATCCAAAATTTCTTTTTTTTTTAAGTGTTAAGGGTCGACCGACCCACCGACCGACCCAACCCCTGGGTCGGTCCATTGCAGAAACTCCTCTGTCTTTTGGAACCCATCCGACCGACCCAGAGCTAGACCGACGACCCAAACCCTCTGGGTCGGTCCCTTACCGAACCCATTTTCCTACTTAAACCTTGCCCGACCGACCCAAGGCTAAGCCGGACCCCAAACCCTCTGGGTCGGTCCAGTCCAGAGGCATTCCGGCTGGCTTAACTTGGCCGACCGACCCAACACTGGGTCGGACCCTGGGTCGGTCCTCTACAGACCTTCCTCTTAAATTGCCTTTCAATTCCAAACTTTTCCACAAGTGTCCTAATAGGTCCAACACCATCTTGGAACCTTAAATCCACCTTATAACCTCCACCAAACTCATTAAACCATTCACCAAAATCCACCTTAGTCATTATGCATTTTCCTTGTAATAATGCTACACTTGTAATGTTTTCCTCTAGGTTTCTAGGTGGTGGTTCATACTTAATGTAACCACTATGCCAAATGTTTCCCTCATCACTATAACATCATCTCCCAAGCATCTTTCACCATCTAAAACTCTTTTATGCATTTACTTAAAGTTTTCATAAGCTTAAGCTTCCATACACCAACACCTTATTTCCTTCCTAGTGTTTACCAACATTTGCCTAAGTTCTAAATACTCAATTACATTCTCTTGATTCCTAAATCCCCCAGGTAATGCCTAAGTCATTACCACTCATTCCAACACTTTATCTTACCCCTCTTCATCAAGACAATCTCTAAAACTTCCTAGTACTTCCTTAGTCATTATATTCCCTTAGAACATATCTTAATCACCTTAAGCATCATACCTTCTCCTTAAACTTATGCTCAAGTCTTATATTCCTCATCTCATGATTTGGTGTGCTCAAAACACTCACCCATCCTCTAATTCCTCCTAGACATCTCCAGATCATTCTAAACCTCAAGAACCCCTTAGTTAACTCATTCCCACTCAAATTCCTTTAATGCTCCCTAGTAAACCCTAGGGCATATTAACTCACCACCACCACTTAAACACTTTGTTTTCTATTAAAATTTCGCCATAGCTTCTCTAGTCTTATCATGCCCTAAGACATTATCTTTCCTCATTCATCCATCTCACAACATCAAGTTCTTTCTCACTATATCTTCTCACCCAAACCAACTCAATCGCATCAAACTCATCATACTGCAATAATCTTAAATTGCATAGCACTAAGGCTCTTAAATGACTTGGCTCTTAGGCCCTTAAATGACTTAAACTTAAACACTGAATTTCCCACATATAAGCTTTCAACCTGCAAATACACTCATCAATCTCATAGTAGTTAAATGCTCTAAAACCACCTTAAACTTATATTACTAACTCATTCCCATTGGCTCCTTAGTCACAAGTTCATAAGCTTGTTTAAGTTCTTTTTCCTCAGGTTATATAACCCAATACACAATGTAGCTCTAAGCCACCTTGGTATTTAAAAACTCATTCCTTAATCTTAAACCACCATTAGGTAAGCATTTTACCTTGTTTTCTCAAGCTTATCTTAATCTCCTCCTTAGGCCTTCTTCTTGCATAGATCTCGGCCACCACTTAAATTCCCCTTGCCAATGTTCTAATCAATATTCAAGGACTCATATGAGTACTAAACAATGCACTAACCTCAAGGAATAAAAAACCTAGGTTAGAAATGTGTTCTAAGGCATAAAAAGTGGATGATTACCTTTGAAGTCTCAATGTAGACTTTGGCATTGAATGAAATAGGACATCCACTAGTCCTTGGTGAATAAATCAAGCTAGAACAAGGCATAAAAACAAGGCCCCATGAGTGGTGATTTTCGGCCATGTAAGAAAAGTGATGGAAACTTGGTTTTTCTTACATTTTCTTTACCTTAAGAGAATGGAGAAGCTAATGAGCTCTTCAAACTGATTTCCTCCATCAATGGAGTTTTCTCATGGCACCAAAATGGAGCTTTGAAAGATTTGAAAAGATAGAAAGATAGGTCTTGACCTAACTAAGAATAATATGTGTTAGTTTTTGATTTGGAGCTAAAATGAACATTTGGTGAGCATTTGGAGATGGAGGCACCATGGAGGGGCAGCACTCTCGGTTTTGGAACAGAGAGAAGAAGAAGAAACCGTGGGTGAAAGAGAGAAATGGAGGAAAGAGGAGAAAAGTGAGCTAATATAAGATATTTGCTTTTATAAAGCAAATAGTAACTTTACTTATCTCTTCTTTTCCTTCTCATTTGATGACTCATGTGGTGACTCCCACATAAAAACCGGCCACCCTCTTAAATAAGGCTAACATGGTCTTTGGTTGACCAATTAATTGATTATGTTATTATAATTACTTAAACTAGTCACTAAATAGTTACTATTCACTAATCAGGCACATAATCGGAAATTTTTGATTTCCCATTGATTTAGACCTCCTAATGTGATACTAATTAGTACACATGTTGATTAAAGAGTAATGATGGACATTTAGCCACTCAAAACTCAATTCCAAGACAATTTCTCAAAAATGTGCTTTAAGAATTCTTAAAGCACATTTTGTTTTAACTTGTTTCAAGCTTGGTTTCTTTGCTAATTGATTTAAAATGACCATTAGGATATACTAAGGTCTTATCATGATATTTGGGTACTCACCCAAGTCTCTCCAAGCTTAGAGCACGTTTTTGCCCTGATTGCCTTTAAGGCACTTTCTTATGTTTTCCTTGGTTTAAATTGTCTACCAATCTTTTAAGGCATATTTTAGCCTTAATACATCATGATTTGATGTTTATAACATACTTAGGTTTGGGGTATTCAACAATCAACTCCAATTTCATTTTATCCTAATGCCTCTATCCTTAGCGTGATTTAATTGTGACCACTGGTAGGGAGTTTCAGGAATCATCCAACCCTGATGTGATCAGCATCAGTGTAGGACTATCCTTCACCCCAATTTGTGTTCGGTTTCCCTTGATCCCTAGAAAATCAAGTTCCACCTCCCACGTCATTTTCAAACATCCAAATAATTCACTCATGTCCAATTTTCTATCTTTTAGTTCTTCTAATCATAATCATACATCTCCAAAGTGTGGACTCAGTCCATCAAACATTCCCGATTCATCTCTTAGTAATTACCTCAAGACTTAAATTCCTACTAAGTTCTATAACGTCTCATACCAATTCTCACCATCTTATATCTCATAGCATTACTATCTTCTTCCTTATATCATATCGAACAGTATCCATAGTGTTATTTATATCTTATCTCACACATATCTCATATCGACCATACCTCATATATTCCTTATTTCTTAAGTCTTCTTAATCCTTTCCTTTAATTCTCTTAACTTGTAATCTCACACCGGAGTTAACAAGATAGGTACTTAAGATGTATGGTATTCACATCTTCTGTGTGCAATAGCCATGATTTATCTCAAAATGTTTATGTAAAACATATTCTCAAATTCTTTTATGCTACGCACACCGTAGTTTTTGTAACATACGCTAAGCGGTTTTCGCTCTACCCCCCTTAAAATGGATTACGCCCACGTAATCAACATTATATCATCCTTGAACATAAGTTCAAGATGTCTAATTCTTACCAAGCATTCTAGCTTCCATGTCATCTATCTCACTTATAATTGGATCAGAGGGTCATAACTATGTTAATGGCTTAGTCTCTGTATCGAGGATTCTTAACGGTACTTATACCATTTTCTTAACTTAGTTTGGTCTAATCTCAAAGGTAGTGGTCTGCTAGCTTCAGCTGCGTGACTCTGATAATCTTAGGCTTAACTGCCTTTCTAATCATTCATAGTATTGTATATCCTTCTGCCTCCTTACAGTTTAGGAATATTGGTCTCTCAGTGGACACGTGTTATCTTTTTATATACACGGCCTTACTGAGTTGTAGCTTGTCTATCCAGTCTCTCTGGAGATCTAATGTTCATATTCTTAGCGTTCTCTTAAGTGTCTTAATCGTTCTGTTCAACTGACCTTTGGTCAAAGGATGATTCTTAATCTGAGACTACTGTTTAGTGCTTATTGCGCTGTACAGCTTATCCTTAACTTCTTAAGACTTGTCCAATGTTTGTACTTAACAATCTGTGCTTCTCGCACTTCATAGTCCTTAATTATTTGTTCTCTGATTCCTTTGTGTTGTTGGTTCAACTGAATTCTTCTCTTCGATTGTTTGCGGTAGTAGCTACTCTTGTCTGATCTTGCGTTGTTGTCTGTGGTACGGAGTCGACTACTTCCCGTGTTCCTTACACCACTCGTCCACATGCATGGGGTACCTTACTGGTACATTACTACTTACCCGACTAACTCATAAATGAGTCCGTCAAGCCTGCAAGTCCCTGTGGGGTGCAGTCGTTCCATGTCTCGTTTTAGTAAACTCGTAGTGTCCATCACATGTTTAGCCATTGCTAAATATGAAATATTATGTTGTCGATCTCCTCTTTCATCGTTCCATAATAACACTTATTGTTCTTCTTGAACTTAATCAAGGAAAATCCATTTACTGCGTTCTTGGGTATGGTATGCTCTAGCTCCTTTATGTTTTCCGTATTGATTCGGTCTCTTAGTAACTGAGGTCTCTTTCCATAGAGCCTTTTATCTTCTTTCTCATATTTGTTCTACTAGGAATGCACTTCCAGTTCCTTAAGGAATGGGTAGTGTGCTTCCTGTGAAATCTTACCTAACCAGGTCCAGACTACTGACATCAATGCACAGTTCGTCTACCATCTTATTTCCTTACTTATATTGGTCTTAACTCATAAATCTAATTGTCTCAGTGTCAATATTTGACGGCTCATACATAACGGTCACTTTACCGTGCACCATGACTTAATCCCCTTATATAAATATTGTACTCACGACCACTACTACCGTGGTAGTTGGCCTTTACCATGTTGCCCGTTGATGGCGCAACTACTTACTCATTTACTCTAACATCTTATCTTATATTCAATTCCTTCCTGGTGTAAACACGCTAGGGTTTCTTTAATTCCGGTGTTTGGCGGTTGTCATACCGTGCTGTAAAATGGTTATCTCTTAATACGAAGGTGTTCTGCTTCAATCTCGGGTTCATAAGTAGGCTAATTTTTCTTGCATTCTTTCATCCTTTATGATGTTATTTACCATGTAATTTAACCGGTTACTGAAGAAGTCATCCGTTTAATCACTAGCTCTTCTGAGCATTGGTCACTTGACGTGCCATACTGTGCATTCACAATGTCTCTCTTTAAGGAATACTGATTCTTAGATCCTGGGTGTTGGATATGAGGTTTGTCTCTACAGCCTCCCTTATTACTCAAGTGTATCTAGTGTGTTCTAAGGTAATCTCAAGGTTTACAGTTTTCATTCTCTAACGAAAGTGTATTACATCTCTAATAAGTGAAAGCCCTTTTTGAGGGGTTTACTCCCACTCATGGCCTCACAACAAAGAGAGGTATCCCCACCCTAAAAGGCATGGTTCGTTCTCCGTCCCTGCCAATGTACTATCTCATTATTCTCATTGGTGCCTTTTCCTGGCAATATTTTCCACAATCTAAGTTATAGGTTTGTAACCGTTCACATCTACACATTGTAGTTCCTTCATGGCTTGAATAAGCTCTTTTACAACTTACTACGCCTCGGGCTCTGATGTGGTTAACATCCTTGGCTCGTAGGCTCTTAGTGCTTAATGCCTCAGTTCATTACTTGTACTCTTATTCATCTGTAGGTCATCCTTATAGGTTTTTGTTTCTTTGAACATTATCCACCGTTAGGTTACATTTTAAATGTAGTATCGGATTCCATGGTAAGTTGCTGCATCCTGCTTCCTGCTATTGAAGTTTATTCAGGTGATCTGAGGTTATTTAGTGTCCTCGAAAATACTGTCATTTTACTAGACTTATGTCTTTTAGCAATCAAGGTTAGGTTCGTATTAGGCGTTTGCCTTACGGTGTCCAAGTTGGATATCATCCTGTCATCTTATACTTCCATTTCAACGCTTCGTTCAACTTCCGTTGACTACGCCACCCGTTGATGATCAATCATACTTGGGTGTTAATGAGTTATACAAACAGTATTAACTGTCATTCATCAGTTTGTTCGGCTCGACTATGCCCGCTTTGTGGGGGGTAGTCCTCTGAGCTTTCCTTTTCCAAGGTTGTACGTCTTTAATCCTCAGCAGGTTATAGCTTGTGTTCATTTCTTTTATCCTTGTTTTCTGGGTTTTCCAACATCTTCATTGAAGAATGCTCATTACTGGTATTCTTAGTGATCAATCTGGGAGTTTTATCCCATTCTTGTTGAATGTTTTTATGTCGGCGGTCTCCATTGTATTCCGTAATGCATTCCTTGTACGTTATCACTTACGTAGTGTTTTGCTCGCATTACTGAGCGATCTCTTATGTTTTCCTCTCGGGGTTTGGGTTTGATGTTCTTACCGCACTGTCGGTTGTTGTTGTAGTAGATTGTACCGTTGCTAATATTTATATCGTTTAGTATTCTGTCTAAGTTCTGCTCCCTGCTGACTGGTGTATCCACTCTTCTCATCATGGTCAGGCCGTCAGGCCCTTCCAAGGTCTCATTCTCCCGTTCTTATAGATTTACAATCCGGTATTAGTGTGTACCACAATTGTAGCGTTTGGTTATCTCACCATGATGGCTTTCCGTGTAGCTTAACCGTGGTAGCACTTGCTATGGCAAGTGCGCCATGCAAGATGAGCTTCCGGTACCATGTGCATCGGTAGTGGTACTTCCACCTAGTTTTCATATCTTTGGTAGTCCTCGGGACTCCTTCGACGTTCTCTTATTTAGGATAACTAGCCATCCGGCAGTTTCCTAGTTGTTTTGACAGTACTATCATTTGTCAGGGTGTTCCTCTTTTTGAAGGAACCCCTCGTTACCTACTTATGTCTTAATCCTCGCTCCCATCTTCACGTATTTTGTCATGATTACTAAGTAATGGTTCTCCCTTAGGCACTACATCGTAGTCCTATTCCGGTATACAGTAGTACACGTTCTTTTTGTTGTCTGCGCTATGTCGTCCAGGTTTTATAACCTTCCTCATTGTATGGGGTTTGGAGTTCCCGTTTCTAGCTAGTCCTTCCAGTAATCTTAACTCTCATGCTTGGTATTATCCCACTGTTATGCTCATTCGGACCACTGTCCGGCACTCATGTCGCTTATCATTTCCTTATCCATTGCACTAGTAGTGCTTTTCTTATCATTGGTATTACGGTGTAACTCGACTGCGTAGCATGTCGACCCATGTTACCGATAATTACCGTTCTCTTACTGGTAAAATTCTGTTGGCAGCGCCTATCTCCACGTTGCGCTCCAATTAAAAGGTTCAAGTTCCCGTGAACTGTTGTTCAACAAGATGTTTCTCGTATTGCTTACTGTTAACTACCTGCCAGATCGGGTTTTTCCCGAGTAAGAGAAGGCTTTCTTCTCTCTGGCGTTTGTTCCATGTATTCAAGGTTAGGGATGTGGAGGGCGGGTCTAGGTACTATGGATATCCGGTAAACACCGGGAAGTCCTGACTAACGCACCTCTCACTCTATCTCTCAACCCTTAACCCATAACTCAATCTCAACCTCAGTATTCTCCTAAGTTCGGTAATTCTTGTCTTCAGAGCGTAACTACGCTCTGATACCACTTTTTGTAACACCCCATCTCAATCCAAATGTGGTTTCACAACTTAACAACATATATATAAATGTCACAGTGGAATTCAATACACTCCAGGACCTTGCCACGGTCTGATTGACAGAATATACCGAACATTAGTACATACCAACCTTAATCAAATGCATATACTTCTTACAATCCCCTCACATCCTATACATCTTACTAACTCAAATTGCTATACGAGTGTACATGCACAACTCGTAGGCCACACTTAACCCGTAACACTTGTACCCCACCTTACTCTTGCGACGGCCGTCTCCTGACGTTCACCTGCGTAGTAAAAACAGCCCCCAAAGGGGGTCAGCACGAATGCTGGTACGATCCTCTCATGGCCCCCAAGCTAACGTGGCTACGACGACTAATTGTCGATAGCATGGAGGTTGATTAGATGCACAACATAATAGAAAGTGAAATAAACAACAAACCAATTATGAACAATCAAAGTTCAAACACAATGAATGACTTAAATGCGTTCCCTTAATTAGTGAGTCAATTATTTCATTCCTTAAGTTACGTTTCCTCTTAATCTTAGTCCATCCTTATCTTGCCTCAATCTTAGTCTTAGAAAACAATCATCCTTTTAAAAGGAATGGATGTAGCTCATCTCAGTCTTATAATACAAACCATCCTTTAAATAGGAATGGTTGCAACTTATCTCAACCTTATCTTATATATGCCAACCGTTCTCTCATTGGGAACTGGTTAACCCTTAGTTCGTTGTTTATTTTCGTAGGGCTTGGTTAACCCTAGCCAGCAGCAAGACACTTACTGGCAATAAACAACATTCTTAAATTGTTGGGGATGTAGGCTAGATCCCCCCCCACGCCATCTTAGTATGCCTCCCTCCTAAAACAAGTAGTCCGAGGAGGTCGAGTCTATATGTCGACTCTAGGCGACGAGTCTGAAGACAAGTCATATTTGGAAGTCGGTATCTGATAAGGATACCGACCTCCCCCAATACACATGTGCCGGTACCATTCTGGATTCCTCACTCCCCCAAAGTTAAAGTTAATAGTAGTCTCAATGCGACGTTTGTTTGTTTAACCTCTTTCGGTTATTAACAAACTAATATTAGGGAGTGTTCCTTAGTCTCACACAATTCCTTACTAAACGTTAGTTAGTAGGTTCTCACGGTAAGTTGTGTTAGTTTTCAAACATCACACAACAATACAATAAACATAATGTTCCGGTTGCATGCTTTATCTTGTTTAGTGAGCACACAAAAACAAATAGCACACAAGCCGAGGGACACCTCGTTAGCAAGCAGGTCACAAGAAGAACTGTACCGTTCACCGTTGGTCGTTTGGTTGCTTACTCTCCTCTGGAGTCCAAACTCTCAAGTCCTAAAACATTGATTCAGTTTTAAGTTGTTAATCACTTAACTTAATTCAACTTAATTAACTTACTCAACCCATAATGTTTCCCCACCTAAGACCTCTTAAGTTTTACAACTTATTCTTACAACTTAACCTTAAAGTTTTAAATTTATACTCCCTCCGTTCAACAATAACTGTCATTTTAGAAACTTGCACACTTATTAAGAAAAGTAGGACAATGACGCATGTGCCCCTACTTTTTACTTTTCCATTTAGATAATAATTACTTTTATATTGAATAGTAGGGGTAAAAGTGGAAAGGAGTGTGTCAAAAAGCTAGAATGACAGATATTTTTGAACAAGAATCACATCCTAAAACGACAGATATTAATGAACGGAGGGAGTACTTAACTTAATCCCTTAGGTCTTTATACCTCTAATCATCAATGCCCTCTTAATGGGGTACCATTAATACCACTAAACTTCCTTAGGGTTACTTTTTTTTTTCTTTAGGGCCGACCGACCTTACCGACCGACCTTACCCAAGGTCGGTCCATTCCAGAACATATCACCGTTTGAAAATTTTACCCCGACCGACCTTGCAAGTCCGGTCCCCAAGGTCGGTCCATTTCCCAGAGTTCTTCCCCGTTGAAGATTTAGGCCCGACCGACCTTGCAAGTCAGGTCCCCAAGGTCGGTCCATTCCAGAACGTTCTTCTGCTAGTGTATTTTGAGCCCGACCGACCTTTCCAAGGTCGGTCCTAAGGTAGGTCGGCTCCAAAAACTTATTTCTAAGTGTTAAATTCAGCCCAAACTTCTCCACAAGTTCCCCCATGTGTCCTAATACCATTTAGGCACTTAAACTCACCTTTAAACATCCACTAAAACCTCCTTAGCTACTTTCTCAATTCTTACTAGGAATTCGTAACACTTGTTTAGACCTCTTAAGGCCTTTACAAGTCACCAAACAAGGCCTATACATCATCTAAAACCATTACCATTCAAACCCCCATCATTAGAAGCCAAAACAAATTTTTTTCTCTCTCTGCATTGGACCGCCCCTCTGGGGCGGTCCCCAGGGGCGGTCCCAACCAGAAGCTAATTTCCTACACGATTTGCCTGGACCTCCCCACAGGGGCGGTCCCTAGGGGCGGTCCACAGCAGAACCTATTTTCCAAAGTGCTTTTCTCCTCATTTTGAACTCCAAATTCACCCCAATCTTTTCCCACTCATTCCACAATCTTTCCACATGTTTCCTACATGTTTAAACACCTTAAAACATGCACTAAACCTTCCTTAAAAAATCACCAAACTTGAAACTCAATTTCTTGCAAAATTCTTACACTTAAAACTTGATTCCTTACACTTCCCTCTTCTGACTTTGCCTAAGACCTCAACTAATCATTATGTTTCTTTACCACCATCTTAACTACTCCTCAAGCATCATTTTGCACACCCATTTGCTTTACTCAAACTTCTCAAAGCCATATATAATCTAGCACATGCTTACATCCTTATAAGTCATTATACCTTATTTTTCCTTCAAACTTTGTACAAGTTTCCTAGCTTCTTTAACCATGGTTTTGGTGCATAAAACTCACCATTATAACCCCTAGTCCCTCTTATACATTCCTAGGTCTTCCTAGTACTCAAGAAATCCATGGTTTATCCATTTTCACCAAAACAACCCTTAGTGATCACTAGAACATCCTTAGTCATTAAATCTCCTTAGAACACCTTAAACACTTAGTTTCCTACTCAAATTTTGCCATAGTTTCTCTAGTATATTATCATGCCCAAATGCATTGTTTTCCTCATTCAACCATCTCACACACATCAAGTCCTTTCTCATCATATTTTCTCACACAAATCAACTCATTCATAATAAACTCAATATAGTGCAATAATCTTAAATTGCATAGCACTAAGGCTCTTAAATGACATGGCTCTTAGGCCCTTAAATGACATGGCTCTTAGGCCCTTAAATGACATGAATTTAAACACTAAATTTCCCACATATAAAAGCTTTCAACCTGCAAATACACCTATCAATCCCATAGTAGTTATAATGCTCTTAAAACCCACCTTAAACTTATCTTAATAACTCATTTCCTTTGGCTCCTTAGTCACAAGTTCAAAAGCTTGGTTAAATTCTTTTTTCCTAGGTTATATAACCCATTACATAATGTAAGCTTTAAGCTACATTAGTACTTATCTAAATACCACCCCTTAAAACTTAAACCACCATTAGGTAAGCATTTTACCTTGTTTTTCCAAGCTTATCTTAACTTCCTCCTTAGACCTTCTTCTTGAATGAATCTCGGCCACCCATTAAATTTCCTTTGCCAATGTTCTAATCAATATTCAATGACTCACATGAGTGCCAAACAATACACTAACCTTAAGGAATGAAAACCTAGGTTAAAATGTGTTTTAAGGTCTTATAATGAATATTTTACCTTGAAGTCTTAAGGTAGGCTTGGATGAATCAAGAAGGACCTCCTCTAGCCCTTGGAGAATAGAATCAAGCTAGAACAATGGATAAAAATGAAGCCCCATGAGTAGTAATTTTCGGTAATGTGGAGAAATGGTGGAAACCTAACTTTTCTTACATATTCTTTACCTTAAGAGAATGGAGAAGCTAATGCACCCTCCAAGCTTATTTTTCCCCCTTCAATGGCGATTTCCCATGGCTCCAAAATGAGGCTTTTCAAATTTTGAAAAGATAGGAAGCAAGGCCTTGGTCTAACTAAGAGAAATCTATGCTTAGTTTTTGATTTGGAGCTAAAATGAGCAAGTTATGGACAAAGCAAGGTGGAGCAAGTATGGAGCTGGTTGGGAATGTTTTAGAACAGAGAAGAATAAGAGGAACTCGTTGGTGAAGAAGAGAAATGAAGAAGAGAGGAGAGAGGTAGGCTAATAAAGGATATTTTGCTTTATAAAAGCAAATAGTAACTTTCTTTACTTTATCTCTTCTTATTTTCTTATTTGATGAAGTCTATGGTGACTCATCCCCTTAAAACCGTCCCCCCCCCCTTACTAATTAACATACATAAGGCCTTGTTTGGCCATTTAACTAATTAAGGTTGACTTAAGTCAAAACTAGCACTATTTGAGCACTATTCACTAATTAGTGCACATATTCGTGAAATTTTTGGTTTCCCATTGATTTAGGCTTCCTAATGTGATACTAATTAGTACACATGTTGATTAAGGTGTAATCATGGGCATTTAGCCACTCAAAACTCATTTCTAAGACAATTTCTCAAAAAGGTGCTTTAAGGAGTCTTAAAGCACATTTTGTGTTTAAGCTTGTTTTTGAGCTTGGTTTTCTTTGGTAATTGATTTAAAATGTCCATTAGCATATTACTAAAGTCTTATAATGGTATTTGGGTGCTAATCAAAGTCACTCCAAGCTTAGAGCATGTTTTTGCCCAAATTGCCCTTAAGGCGTTTTCTTGTGTTTTCCTTGGTTTAAATTGTCTACCAATCTTTCTAAGGCATATTTTAGCCTTAATACATCATAATTTTATGTTTACTTAGCATACTTAGGTTTGGGGTATTTCAAAATGTAAACCCAGAAGTCACTGAATTCGACCGACCTTGGGACCTCCCTTGCAAGGTCGGTCGAGTCATGAATTTTCAGAACCAGAAACTTACTGACTTGGCCGACCTTAGGACCTACCCTGCAATTTCGGCCGGGTCTGAATTTTCCAGAATCGTAACACACTGACTTCGACCGACCTTGGGGCCGACCCTGGGTAAGGTCGATCGAGACATACAAAAATAAAGTAACAATCATATGTATATGTATATATATATAGTAGTATACCATTGATGGAGTAAGGATGGTAAGAAAACATGCACATGAGTAAGAAAACAAACTTAAGGGATGAAATGATTTTCATAACCAAGTATGAATTGTAAGAACTAGTAAGTGTATATTGGAAGTATTGAGGAAGGAATAAGTTAGGTCAATAATAGACCATTTTCCATACAACTCCATGTATGTTATAAGACTCGAATAGTTGAACGCCGAAGGGAAATAGGAATTCGAGTACGACGGTGAACGGTATGATTTTCTCATGTCCCGTATGCTACCTTGGCTACCTGATTTGTGTGTTTATATGATCACCTAAATAAGATAAATGCATGAATTGGGTTTTTAATGCATACTGTGCTTGTATTATGTTGTTCTTGTTGTATCTCCTTGAACCTATAGTTTGTATAATTCATGAAATGGATGAATGAGAATGAAGTGTATGTGTGGCCTTGATGTGTAGTGTATTAACCCATGGTATGGAAGGAAGGACTTCTAACTAATTCCTAACTACCTAATCTACTAACTTGAGTAATTGGTAAAATGGAATGAGTAGAAGTCCGATATAGTTTCAGCCACGCGTGAGGATCAGGAGACACAAGAGGTTGGATCCGATTCCTGGCCTTAATCTTTTCCATGGACCAAATCCCTTAAATGGGCAGCATCTTGGATTAGTGAGCCACCCTAAAGCCCGGTGGTGGCATATCGTAGTCCCTGCCCGGAGGTCACACTGACTTGACTTGAGTATGTAAGTAAGAAGAGTATTTGTATTGTAACGGTCATGGCTAGTGTAAGTCATTGACCACTAGTAAAAGAGTAAAGTACACCTAATTAACCCGGGTGAGTAAAGAAGCTAACAAGTATTGCGTATGTATTAGAGAAGTGTATCTCCGTATTCGGTAAGTATGAACGGTTGACTCGTATTGTCTTCCCTGAGTATTGAATGGAATGTACGTATGACCTATGATGTGAATGTATTGTTTCTTGTAAGAGCATGTATGTATGTATGAGTAAAATGAGCCGCATGTATTCGACCAAGTAGTCGGCGTACCCCCGTTAGCACACGGGGTATGCGAATTTCATATGCAGCGTTTTGCTGAGCCCCTTGGGGCACTGTTTTTATATTTCAGGTACCGACAAAGCTAAAAGGTCAAAGGTGAGAGCGCCTCTTGCCATAGCTAGTACCAGAACCTGTAGCTTC
This sequence comes from Limonium bicolor, assembly GCA_023374045.1. NCBI lineage: Eukaryota > Viridiplantae > Streptophyta > Magnoliopsida > Caryophyllales > Plumbaginaceae > Limonium > Limonium bicolor. The sequence continues at coordinate 333,802,404 of CM041777.1, read as the reverse complement.
TAAGTTAGCAAGGTTCGGCATACTTATACTAATTTACATACACATCGATTCACAAGTTTACTAGTTCGGTTTTGGGTTCTTACCCTTGTAGGGCTGAGACCTCAGTGGCTTCGCTGCCACTGGTGCAGTGTAGGAGAGTTGTAACGGCTCAGTTGCCTTGCCCTTCTCAGCATGGGCACTGCTGTCTCCGGAGGTGTTCTTTTGGTTTTGGTGGGAGTACTTCCCTTTCTTCTTCTTCCATGGCTTGTTCTGATTTTGTTCGTCGGAGTTGTTACCCTTGCTGCTCACCTTGCACTTCAGCGCTTGCTCCTCATCTCTCAGCTGGCAGGTGATCTCAACTCGAGATGCAACGTGGTAACAATCCTGAAGTATTCGGCATTAAGTTTCACATTTACATATGGGGATACTAATTCGCATTGTTTATGGCATTTAAGGGTTCAATGTAGTTTACCTGAAGGGAGGTAAACCGTGTGAATCCCATGCCATACCGGAGTCTATGGCTTAATCCGCCGTAGAAGCGGTCGACCAAGACTTGGCCGGTATACCCAAGGTCAGGTAGGAGTCTGAGAATAGAAGTGAAAGTACCGTAATACTCATCGACCGTCATCTTGAGGGCATCGAGCTCAAGCCGTTTCTTGGTCTTGACATGCTCGGGATAGTATTTAGAGCAGAGGAGAGAGGTGAATGCTTCCCAACCGAATTCGGGATCGGCAACGTGCTCAGCCTTGACGAGCTTCCACCAGTCCATAGCCACGTCTTTCAGGTAGTACGCAGCTATCCTCACTCGAACTCCAGCGGGAGTCTCGAGAGTCTCAAAAGTCGTCTCCATCTTGGAGATATAGGCCTCGAGCTTGGTGGGGTCGCTCTCGCCTCTAAAGCAGGGAGGTCGAAGGTCGACGACTGCTTTTACCCAATTGGTTTCACGGGGCTGAGGCGGGTTGGGCTGTTGTTGTTGCTGTTGATTCTGTTGCACTTGTTGCTGGGCTGCAGTCATTAATTGGGGCATCAGCTGTGCCACGGTGGCAGCGACGATCTCGGCGACCGTCTGTGCACCAGGATCATCAACCGGCTCTCTCCGGGGTCTGCCTCGACCACGTCCTCTTCCTGACATCTGAACAAGTGTGGATTACATTAGATACTGTGACCATGTGGTCTTGATTCAAGCAAGGGTATCGTCTTTGCAGACGTCAAGGGTATCCGTTATCAAGAACGGTCATTTCTAGTTAGGTTTCTAACTCTCCGTCGTAAAACGGTTTATAACCTAACTCGGTAATCGCTACTCTCGGTATTCTAATCATCAGAGCGATACTTCACTCTGATACCACTTTTTGTAACACCCCAACCGTTAATCCTTCCATTACCCTCTAATCGTCTCCGTACTTACTCCTACACACAGCGGATACATACTTTACTCCCGGCGGATGATACAACGTCGTTAGCCATTCCAAGGCTAACAAGGCTTCTACTACTTACTATAACGGTCTGAAGATTAGAATATACCGATTCACAAAATACTTACATTACAATTCCGAATACTTACTAACACAGTGATTACCGAGTATCCAAAATATATGAAATACATTCCAAGTCTACAATTCTATTCCAAAAATTATGAGTTTGTACATCTACTCATTCATACTAAAGTTCACAATTCATTTCTCAAAAGGGTGTACCACATGGTACACCGGCTACTCAAAAAGGCGTCAAGCCGTGTACAACTCGGTACACCATTCAAATCTACTAACTACTCAAAAAGGGATTCATCCCGGTCCTTACTCGACCTTCAAGCCTCACGAGTACCTGTAAAAGTAAAAACATTGCCTCAAGGGACTCAGCTTAACGCTGCATATGCAATCCGCATACCCTACGTACTAGCGAGGGTACGCCGACTACTTGGTCGAATACATGCGGTACATTTTACTCATACATACATACATGCTTTTATACACAATATTATAATACATCAAAAAGCATACACACATTCATTTCAATACATACAAGGAAGACAATACAAGTCAACCATTCATACTTACCGTTACGGAGATACGCTTCTCCAATACATACACATTGCTTGTTAGCTTCTTTACACACCCGGGTTAATCGGGTGTACATTACTCTTTTACTCTAGGTCAATGACTTACACTAGCCAAGACCATTACTCATACAATACTTCACTTACTTACTTACTCAGTCAAGTCAGTTTGACCTCCGGGCAGAGACTACTATATCCCACCACCGGGCTTTAGGGTGGCTCACTAATCCAGGATGCTACCCATTTAAGGGGTTTGGTCCATGGAAAAGATTAAGGCCAGGATTCGGATCCAACCTCTTGTGTTTCCTTATCCTCACGCGTGGCCGAAACTATATCGGACTTCTGCTCATTCCATTTTACTCATTACCCAAGTTAGGAGTTAGGTGGTTAGGAATTAGTAGAAGTCATTACTTCCATACCAAGGTTATTACACTGCACAAGTACACTACAAGGTACACATACACTTCCTTCTCATCCATTAATTTCATGAATTATACAAACTGAGAGTTCAAGCCATCATAACAAGAACAATATAATACAGGCACACATAAGTGCATTAAACTCCGATTCGTGCATTTATCTTATTTAGGTGATCAAGTAAGCACATAAATTAGAGTAACCAAGTTAGGATACAAGGCATGAGGAAATCATACTGTTCACCGTCGTATTCGTACTCCCGATTTTCCTTCGGAATTCAACTATTTGATTCCTATACATACATGAAGTTGTATGGTCAATGATCTTGTGAGCCTCGATTTTAAACCCTATCCTATGTTGATTAAATTGATTAGGATCTAACCGGGTTTCAGGTCCACTTATAACCTAAGATTAATAACTATGTCATATAACAATAATTATTAAAACCCAGGCTAGCTCACTGGAACCTATTATGAGTCGCCACCTAATTTTAACCTAGATCAAATTAGGAAAGGAGAGTTCGGGTTCGGGGGCTTGGTATTCGACTTATTTAGGGTTCAATTACTTTCATTACCCCTAGAAGTCGTTTTTCCTCTACTTAGTTTAATTACGGCTTATTACGAGTCGTTTTAACCTAAGTGCGCGCTTCTGTTTTTTTTATTTTTTAGCATTTTTTTGACAGAAAATAAAAGTGAAAAGTGAAGTTACCTAAACTAGGGTTTCGGAGGCAGAATTAGGTCGAATTTTGATTCCGTCCGTGGCCACGGACCTAATGTCCGAACCCACGGACCCCAGTTAACCTAATTACACAGAAAAGTCAAATTTAAACAGAAGCGAGATTTTGAAAAGTCCGGGGCCACGGACAGGACGTCCGTGGGCCCGGACATGTTTTATAAAACCCTAACTTTTGAAAATAAAAATATCCCGCCACCGTCCGGGGGCGTCCGGCTTTCGGACAGAGCGTCCGGGACCCCGGACATAGCGTTCGTGGGTGCGGACCGACCTCGGACGGCGGCGTTGAGGCTGTTCCCGACGGTGTTTTTGGCTCAAAAATTATGGGTACGTAGCCTGAAAGATTCTAAACATGTTAGTGATCAAAAGTTTTCAATTTGACTACGAATTAAGGACGAAACTTATTGAACAAGTTAGTGGACAGAAACGCAAACAAACCTTAATTCAGAAGCAAAGAAAAGTCAGTTCGAATAGGAATTTCAACCAGAAGCGTATTGTGATCAGTGGAGTTAAAGAATTTGAATTCTAACCTGTTTTGGCTTCGGGATTTGGTTGTTCCTTCACGTCGAGAAACTTCGAACGCGTCGTTGGTAGCCGATCAGGTTCAACTTCGACCCGAGTTTCTGATTTCTTCTTCCTTGTATGATTAAGGACGGTTTGCTTCTGTTTTTGTGGTGTTTTGGTGCTTGGAAGTTCAATAGGAGAAGAAAGGATGAGTTTTTGGTGATTTCGGAGTGATTTCTGCAGTGTTTCGGTATTGATTTGAGGCTTGGAAGTGTAAAAACGTGGGAAGAAGGTTTGTGGCTGTGTTCTCTGACTTTGGAGGTGTTCTCCTCTGCCCTAGTTCGTTTTTTGGGGGGTCCTTTTATAGAAAGAGCATGGTCAAATTGATAGAGCAAGATCTTTATCTAAAACGCTGATTTGTGCTCTAAGGGAATCTGATTTTTTAAAGTATGTTTCAGGCCGAGATAAATTATGAAATTTTAACTGAAGATAAAGGATGATTTTTAAGAATTTTGAGAGTTGGAATCGGGTTATTTTGATAAATAACCGATTAGATAAAAATCTGCAATCTGGAATCTCCCATAATTCATAACTTATTACTGGAAAGTCGAAATAACGAAATTCCAACGGCATTAGTCTCTAAAAAACATCCTCTATCTTGTGTTAAAATTTCATGACGTTTTGTTTTGATTTCGGTATTTCCATAGGAGAGAGAAAATTGCAAAATGATTGAATTTCTCTTTTAAATTTTGGGATAAGGTTCCAAATAAAATAATTTCAGGTTTATGACTGTATTTAGTCATGCTAACCATGTGACAATTTTATTTTAATTTTGGAAGCCTTTAATTTCTATTTTGAGGCTATTTCATGTGTTAATTATTAAAGAAATTAGCTTATAATATGAATTAAAAGCTAAATTTCCAGAATAAGAAAATCATGAAATACCTTTCATAATGACTATGATATTTGGAAGCGTTTGGAGAAAATTAACAAGTCATATAAAAATAGAAAAATCCCGAGAATGTCCTTGGAAAATCCTGCATTGGTGCATTTTGACCACTTCGCCCTTTGTAACACGTATGCCTTAGAGACTACTCCGGGGGGGTTGAAATTTTGGGTATAACAGATTGCCCCCCGTCAACTAGGCTTTGTAATGAAGATGAAAAGACTAGTTGATGCCTGAGTGATACCCCAAAATTTTGGATCTCAAAAGACCCTACATGTAGATTGTGTCGAGCTATTCTAAGGTGCTGACTACCTATGAGTGAGAATGAAAATGAAAAGATGTCAAGCAATTCTAAGGTGTTGACTACCTAAAAACGAAATGAGATAATGTCAAGCAATTCTAAGGCGTTGACTGCCTATAATGATGATATGATGTCAGGCTATTCTAAGGCGTTGACTACCTATGACGAATGAGATGATGTCAAGCTATTCTAAGGCGTTGACTACCTAAAATGTGATAACCGGGTGGTATACAAATGCAAGAATGCTGAAATGCTAATGATGCTAATGATGCTGATGCTGATGATAATGCTGATGAAGTTGATGATGCTGATGATGCTGATAATGTTTATGATGCTGATGATGTTGATGATAATGCTGATGATGCTGATGATGCTCGGATGCTTCTGGGGACCGAAACCCATGCCAATGCTCCTGGCTGGACCCAATGTGGACTTATCGCCATCGCCCCCCAAGCCGGTGTGCAGGGATAACTCCTGGTAAAAACCCTGGGGACTTATTGCCTTTGCCCACCATTCGTTGATCCCAAAAATAAGTTGACATCGCAAAAGGAGGATTTATTGCCATCACCTCGCCAACTTTCTGTCGCCAGGTCTTGTGACGCGCCTGGATAATGCAACTAGGTCTTATGACGAGCCTATATGAACGAGATGAATGCAATGTGTTTGATGAGAGTGGGTAAACTAAAGGGTAACTCTAGGTCTTACTACGAGCCTAAGGGAATGTAACTAGGTCCTATGACGGGCCTAAAGGATGGTTCTAGGTCTTATGACGAGCCTAAGGGATGGATCTAGGTCTTATGACGAGCCTAAAGGATGGATCTAGGTCTTATGACGAGCCTAAAGGATGGATCTAGGTCTTATGACGAGCCTAAAGGATGGATCTAGGTCTTATGACGAGCCTAAAGGATGGATCTCTTCTACTCGGGTGAGTTCTGCTACTCTGGTGAGAATTTGAAGAATCTGTATCTACGGGGTGAGAATCTGTATCTCTGAAGAATCTGCATCTTCAGGGCGAGAATCTGTATCTCTGAAGAATCTGTATCTTCGGGGCGAGAATCTGTATCTCTGAAGAATCTGTATCTTCGGGGTGAAGAATCTGTATCTTTGAAGAATCTGTATCTTCGGGGTGAGAATCTGTATCTCTGAAGAATCTGTATCTTCGGGGTGAAGAATCTGTATCTTTGAAGAATCTGTATCTTCGGGGTGAGAATCTGTATCTCTGAAGAATCTGTATCTTCGGGGTGAAGAATCTGTATCTTCGGGGCGAGAATCTGTATCTCTGAAGAATCTGCATCTTCGGGGCGAGAATCTGTATCTCTGAAGAATCTGTATCTTCGGGGCGAGAATCTGTATCTCTGGTCTATGATAAGGAGTTTCGTACGGACGGATGCAAGGTAAACTTTATGCAAATGGTCATGATGAAAGTTGATTATGAAAGTGCCAAACGTGGCAATGATGTGTATGTCAAAATACAATCAAAGTGTATGTAGGAAAACTTGTCCAAAACAAGAAATCGATGGAAAATGTGCCAAACATGGCAATGTTAAGGATCAAAAATTGTCCAAAGCAAGACATTGCTAGAAAGTGTGCCAAAATGTGGCCATGATGAGGTTTATGAAACCGAAGTGTTTGAAGGAAAGTTGTTCAAGACAAGAAATTGTTGAAAGAGGTGCCAAACGTGGCAATGTTTGATGAAAATTCAGTTTAGTGAAATTATCATTTCCTAACTATAGACTTCGGACTTGTAATTTATCTCCTACGAGATGAACATGCCGCCGGTGGGGTATGGTGTATGATGTGAAGGTAAGGGCTTATGTGGGCATGTGTAGTGGAGGTGTGGAGGTAAGGGCTTATGTGGGCCTGTGGTGGGATGATGGTGGTGATGTTTGAGCTTTGGGTTCCAATTGGTGTTGTCATAGCAATTGTTGGAACCAACAATTGCCCCCAGTATTTTTCCCTTAAGACAATCTGAGCTAGAGTTCATGGCAATCGATCATTCCGATCGATTGCCCCCAGTATTTTCTTTGATCAAACGTGCGAACGAGTCTCGTCCTCAGAGGGTCAAGGCTTATGTTCTGATTTGGTGCTTCCTAACCTACACTCGACGTGTTTGGTGTTTACACTCGTTTCTCACTTACGGTCACAACTTGTAGACCATTGAATTTGATATTTGATGAATTTACGCATTCAAGATGTTACTTTCACGGATTGGATACACAACTACCAAGTCGGAAGTCTTTGAGGCTTATAACGTGGCCATGGGGTGATGAAAGACAACGGGATCATGGAGGGATATTTGAGGTATGTGGAGCTTAAATGGGTGACCAAAGCTGCAACTTGCGTCTTCTCTCGGATTCATCTTCCTTGTCTTGAAGTCGTCTGGCTGCTTCAAGTTGACGTTGTTTTCGAGCCTCTAGACCTGGACTTTTGAAGTTGTCCTTTGCACCATTTCTCTTTTCGTCATTTGGATTTTCTCGAGGCACTTCGGGTTTGCCTTTTGTTTTATCCTTTCTTGGCTTTGCCTTCGGGGTTCTTGTGTTTCCCGGTTTTGGGCTTCGAGAGCTGTTTTGATGTGAGCTCTTTTGATCCTGTGTCACTCTGGGACCATTTGCGGATCGCTTTGTCATGCTGATGGCGGCATTGCTTCTTTGGACTGATGAGAATGTTATTTGAGAGTCGGGCTCCTCGCCTCCTTTGGTCACCGGGTCGGACATTCATCATTGGCTGGGTTATTTTTTGGAGTTCATAATATCGAAAAGGGATATATGAAAGGCTCAGCGGGGGTGCCTGGGGTTTAATGTCAGGGTTCATAAGCTTTTTGGCTATGTGGTGCTGTACCTAGGTGCTTCGTCATTCCTGATAGTTGTATATCCGTTCTTTGTTACTTTTCACAGGTCTAAGCGTAAATTTACAAATTATCTCCTTCGGTCGGAGTTATGTCGTTTACCTCACCTTTGGATGTGGTCTCACCGGAGTCGTGTAAAAATGACACGCTCGTTCGCTCATGGTTTTTCCGCTCAAGACACTCTCGTGAATTTCACTCAGAGACTAGTTCACACGCTTAAACGAAAGATGAAAGATGACGAACCTAAACTCAGATTGCCCCCAGTATCGATTTGGGGTTAGTGACAACAATTTAAAAGATATGGATTTGGAACCGCTTTGGGGGTTATTTGGATGTTTTGGGATAAGATGTGGGGTTTGGTAAGGCATGCTCAAAACTTCAGAAACAAAATACAAGTCTTTGTGTTCCATTGTCGGGAAATAATTAATTCATGAACCATTTTCTCAAAAGAAACTTGTGTGAAACAAAACCCTTTTTTTTTTGTGTTATCATTTAGACTTGAAAAAGTCATTCATTTGTGAACATGAGGAAGAAGATGATTCAACAAAATCGATGCTTCTTATTAGTGGTTTGAAAACGATCATTCTTTGAAAAACATGAGAGATGCATTTGAAAGATGAGTGTTATGGCAGGTTATGCAGTAGAATGCATAGGAACCCTAAAATTTCTATTGAATCGAAATCCTGCTGAACCGTCTGAAGTCGGCATGCTGAAGACTCGAGCCTTGACCGCTGGATGTCGCTAAGATGACTGTGATCGTCTTCCAAACTTCGAGTAGGCCCTGTAAAATGTCCGAACTAGGAATGCCTATGGGTTATGTAGGAAGCAATTGGGCCCAGTCTTCGCCAAACTGGGAGTGAAGTGCATAGACTAGAGTGATTCCTAGACTAGAATGGACATGTAGGCCTGAATCCAGGAATTGAGCAAACAAGCTGAAAGAAATCACATGGACCGCGAACGGGCCGCTGGGCCGAAGGATAAGCCTTGAAGTCTAGATTTGTTGGATGCTCTTGTTGGGCCTTGAAGCTGGAAACTGGAATGAATGAGTTATGCAAACTATCCTGGATCCAAATGTTTTATGAACCGAAGCTCATGGGCCAAAACTATGAATTGGTCTATGGGCTCGAACGGAATGAGTTATGAGTGTGGTACTGGGCCAGAATGATTGCTCTATATGTGAACTGGAATTTGGGCCGAGTGATTTTGGTTGGGCCTAAAAGATGACACCTAGATCTAGGATTTTGGGTTAGGGTCATGATAAGAAGTCTACCTAGACTAGAATGAGCCCTTGGGCCGGAATGTGTTTGGGCATAAAGTAAAGCACATGAGCTGGAATGGTCCTAAATCACAAATGGGCCTAACTTTCTTCGGGCCAGAGAAGATGGTTGCTAAACCGAAAAAGGTTTTATTTTCAGGACTTGTGAGTTACTTCAAGTTCAGGTGGATTTCTTTTTATGGGCCTAGAACTAATTGGATAATTCAAATTGGGCCAGAAGAGAAATCACCTAAGTCTAGACTTTTGGGCCGAAGCCCGAACGACTCACATGTTAAACCAAACAGGGCCTCTGGGCCGCAAACAAATAGTGCTACCGATTCGGGTTGGGCTAGGTTGACGTAGGAGAAGTTCCTATCAATCTCTAGGCCGGGTAGTGGGCCGATCACAAGCAGACAAAGCCCACACAAATTCAACATGTCCTCACTAGACGCTTAAACCAAACCGGGTATGGATCGATCCGGAGAGGTGCTTGGGGCATGGGCCCAGGTCACCACAAAGGAATAGGGCTTTCACGCTATTCTCTTTGGGCTTCCCCACTTTTTCACATCACCTGAAGGTGTGCGTCTACGGACGGGTCTTTGACTGACCAAACAATGGGCTAGGTAAGGACACTGCCAGGAAAACGCTTGGGGCTAAAGCCCAGGTATTAAGGGGATGTGGTTAGACGACATCCTCCTCTTTTCCCCCGCTTATTCACATCACCTAAAAGGTGTGAGTCCCTGACAGGGGACCCTCAAACGGGTCCCGGGGTGAAATTGGTTTGTGTGGACCCTCGCTCTCATATGATGCCAAGGTGCAGAAAATTAAAGTGCGCACGAAAGTAAACAAACAGAGTAATAAAGCCATAAATAAACATTTTCGAGTTAAGCCCTCTTTCTTAAAATTAAAACAAGTTAAAATTAAGAAGTATGTCCCCAGCAGAGTCGCCAGTCTGTGAGCCTCGATTTTAAACCCTATCCTATGTTGATTAAATTGATTAGGATCTAACCGGGTTTCAGGTCCACTTATAACCTAAGATTAATAACTATGTCATATAACAATAATTATTAAAACCCAGGCTAGCTCACTGGAACCTATTATGAGTCGCCACCTAATTTTAACCTAGATCAAATTAGGAAAGGAGAGTTCGGGTTCGGGGGCTTGGTATTCGACTTATTTAGGGTTCAATTACTTTCATTACCCCTAGAAGTCGTTTTTCCTCTACTTAGTTTAATTACGGCTTATTACGAGTCGTTTTAACCTAAGTGCGCGCTTCTGTTTTTTTTTATTTTTTAGCATTTTTTTGACAGAAAATAAAAGTGAAAAGTGAAGTTACCTAAACTAGGGTTTCGGAGGCAGAATTAGGTCGAATTTTGATTCCGTCCGTGGCCACGGACCTAATGTCCGAACCCACGGACCCCAGTTAACCTAATTACACAGAAAAGTCAAATTTAAACAGAAGCGAGATTTTGAAAAGTCCGGGGCCACGGACAGGACGTCCGTGGGCCCGGACATGTTTTATAAAACCCTAACTTTTGAAAATAAAAATATCCCGCCACCGTCCGGGGGCGTCCGGCTTTCGGACAGAGCGTCCGGGACCCCGGACATAGCGTCCGTGGGTGCGGACCGACCTCGGACGGCGGCGTTGAGGCTGTTCCCGACGGTGTTTTTGGCTCAAAAATTATGGGTACGTAGCCTGAAAGATTCTAAACATGTTAGTGATCAAAAGTTTTCAATTTGACTACGAATTAAGGACGAAACTTATTGAACAAGTTAGTGGACAGAAACGCAAACAAACCTTAATTCAGAAGCAAAGAAAAGTCAGTTCGAATAGGAATTTCAACCAGAAGCGTATTGTGATCAGTGGAGTTAAAGAATTTGAATTCTAACCTGTTTTGGCTTCGGGATTTGGTTGTTCCTTCACGTCGAGAAACTTCGAACGCGTCGTTGGTAGCCGATCAGGTTCAACTTCGACCCGAGTTTCTGATTTCTTCTTCCTTGTATGATTAAGGACGGTTTGCTTCTGTTTTTGTGGTGTTTTGGTGCTTGGAAGTTCAATAGGAGAAGAAAGGATGAGTTTTTGGTGATTTCGGAGTGATTTCTGCAGTGTTTCGGTATTGATTTGAGGCTTGGAAGTGTAAAAACGTGGGAAGAAGGTTTGTGGCTGTGTTCTCTGACTTTGGAGGTGTTCTCCTCTGCCCTAGTTCGTTTTTTGGGGGGTCCTTTTATAGAAAGAGCATGGTCAAATTGATAGAGCAAGATCTTTATCTAAAACGCTGATTTTGTGCTCTAAGGGAATCTGATTTTTTAAAGTATGTTTCAGGCCGAGATAAATTATGAAATTTTAACTGAAGATAAAGGATGATTTTTAAGAATTTTGAGAGTTGGAATCGGGTTATTTTGATAAATAACCGATTAGATAAAAATCTTGCAATCTGGAATCTCCCATAATTCATAACTTATTACTGGAAAGTCGAAATAACGAAATTCCAACGGCATTAGTCTCTAAAAAACATCCTCTATCTTGTGTTAAAATTTCATGACGTTTTGTTTTGATTTCGGTATTTTCCATAGGAGAGAGAAAATTGCAAAAATGATTGAATTTCTCTTTTAAATTTTGGGATAAGGTTCCAAATAAAATAATTTCAGGTTTATGACTGTATTTAGTCATGCTAACCATGTGACAATTTTATTTTAATTTTGGAAGCCTTTTAATTTCTATTTTGAGGCTATTTCATGTGTTAATTATTAAAGAAATTAGCTTATAATATGAATTAAAAGCTAAATTTCCAGAATAAGAAAATCATGAAATACCTTTCATAATGACTATGATATTTGGAAGCGTTTGGAGAAAATTAACAAGTCATATAAAAATAGAAAAATCCCGAGAATGTCCTTGGAAAATCCTGCATTGGTGCATTTTGACCACTTCGCCCTTTGTAACACGTATGCCTTAGAGACTACTCCGGGGGGGTTGAAATTTTGGGTATAACAGATCTATTATTGACTCAACTTATCCTTACTTTACTACTTCCATTACATACTTACTAGTTCTTTACTTTCCATACGCGATTTGAAAATCATTCTTTACTCCTTACTTCTTGAACTTACTCTCTTACTTATATACTTACTTCCTTACCATTATTATTCTATTAACGGTAAAATACCAAGCCCCCATATACATATACATGCATATACATATACACATATATGATTACCATTTTTTTCTGTTTGGAGCCCGACCGACCCATGTGTGACCCGACCGACCTAAAACCCTCTGGGTCGGTCGAAGTCAGAACGAAATCGGCTACTGGAATTCATCTGGACCGACCCACGACCGACTCAACCTCCTGGGTCGGTCGAAGTCAGAAACTTCGACTTCAGAAAATTTTTACACCCGACCGACCCACGACCGACTCACCCGTCTGGGTCGGTCGAAGTCAGAAAGTTCCCGTTCCAGTGTCTGTAGGCCGGCCAACCCACGACCGACTCAACCCTCTGGGTCGGTCGAGGTCAGAATTGCCTTACTGAATTTGTTTCAACTTCATTCTTCTACCCATTTCTTCCCCAATCTTCCTACATGTATTCTAACATGTTTTAGTACTACTTAGGCCTCCTAAAATACCTTAGTTCATCCATTACACTCATTACTAAATCTTTGGTTTCCTTACACAATTTTTTTATTCTTGTTTTCCTTGACACTCATGCTACAGATTTTGTTCTTCCTTCCATGCTACAGATTTTGACCCTAACTTCTATCATTCAATTCTCTCTCAATTAATGCCATTACTTGCCTCCACAAATGCATTACTTCCCACTCTAGTTCTTCCCATTATCTAGCTCCTCTCCAAATCTGTTGCAAAGTTCTAAACTGCTCACAACAACCACCAAAATTCGCCTAGTTATTACCTAGGTTATCCCCTCTTCCTACACAACTAAGTCTTCTCATTTCTAGATAAAATTTGACATGGTCTCCCCTATAATTTCCACTTTGCCCACACATTATTTCAACTCACAGTTGGTCATTCATACAACCTGTTTATTCAAGGCATTAATACTCACATTTCAAACCTCACTACAACACAATGAATTTCCCGCACATATATATTCATTTCCCTAGGTTCTCCCAAGCTTTTAAATATCCTTTACAAGTTTCAAAACAGTTTTATTCTCTTCTCCATTACACTACTACATCACTACTACTCATACTACATACATTACTCATTTTTAAGTACTTAAAATCTGTTACACTACACAATACAAAACTAGCACAAGGTGAGAGCATTTACCTTGTCTTGCTTTCCCTTTCTTTCCCTTCTCTTCTTTTCTTCTTTCTTTCTTCATTGTTCTTCCTCACAATCCCATAAATGCTACAGCCCATACCAAAGGATGATAATGAGCATTAATACAATCCCTAAACCTCCAAAATCGGTCCTAGTATGAAAGGAAGGTTTAGAGCTCTAAAGAGTCTTACCTTTGGACTTCTAGATGGAGTTTGAGCCTTAAGAGAACAACAAGCTACAGCCCTTCTTGGAAAAGCCAAAAATCGGCTGGAACAAGGCACAGCAAGGGGGTTTAAAATCTAGAAAATTCCCAAGATGAGAGAGAAGGCTAGAAATGAAAGATTTTTGGATTTCTTTTTACCTCAAACCAACAAGGTGAAGGAGGAGCTTCTAATGGTGGACTCAAACCTTCAAATGGCTTCCAACCATGGAGATGAAGATGGAGCTTTTGGATTTTTGAAAGGAGGAAGATGTTCTCCTTGGCAAGGGGAATTCAATGGTATAATTTTTGTAGGATTTGGAGAAGTTTTCAGCCTTCAACAAGAGGAGAGAAGAGGAGTGTTGGTGGTGGTTCTTCAAATCACCATGGATGGCTTAGGGAAGAAGAAGAAAATCAGAGAGAGGGGGAGCAATGCGTGAGAGAGGGAGAGTGGGTAGGAGAGAGAGTGTTTTATTTGCTTTTTACTTATTATATTTGTCTTGTAGTGCATTAGGAAAAATAAAAGAGAGTGTGAGTGAGAGAGGGGGACGGCCACACTCACACACACAACCAGACTTTTGCTTTTTATTTGCAAAAGTGGACACATTACTTTTGTTTATTTACAGTTTACACCCCACAACTTCTCGTTTTTACAGTTTTTACTAACCGGAACCCGTTTTCCGGAATTTTCTCGTTTAATTAATTTTATTGGTTCTAAACCTTCATTAATGTTTATTAATGACTATTTGGTTGACCAAAATTATTACGAGTCTATTTGACCCGCTTAAAGTCGCGTTTTCCCAGTTTCCTCGAAAAACGCGCTTTAAGGTTCGTTTGGGCTTTTAATCCATTTTAAGGATCCGTTTTCTTCGGGATTTGTTCCCTCATGCTTATTTAGATGTAATTAAGCCTCTAAAATCATAATTAGCCTAATTAATCATTATTTTTAATTACGGGGTATTTCAATCCCCCCTGGAAAGGGATAGCATTCGATCCATAAAATATAGACCCAAATTCCTTAGATAAGTGGGTGTGGCATTTCAACAGAGACCATGCTTATTCGGTCAAATCAGGTTACACCCAGATTCTTAGAACCTTCGATACTGGCCAACCCTCTAGCCCAAACATTAGCCACAAAATCTGCACAAAAACTTTTCCCATTATTTGTACACCCAGAGCCAGACTAACCCTTTGGAAATTCCTAAAAAATATTACCCCGTGTCAAGGAAACATAGGAAGAAGAATAAGGGGAAGTATAACTTGTTTCTTTTGTGGAGACCATGATACCCTCGCACACTGCTTCTTTCTCTGTTGTGTTGTCAAGGAGATCTGGGGAAACCTGGTCAACATAAAAGAAATACCGGAAGGAGAAAGTGAGCAAGTTATAGATTGGTTTACCAAAGCTTCTAAATCTTGGGGAAGGAAGAAGATTTCTATGGTGGCTAATCTGATGTGGGTTATATGTGCAGCTAGGAATATATGCAAACATAATGCAATCTTGCTTGGTGGTCGGTTATTGAACAGAACAAAGCTATCACTGATGCATATGAAAATTGTGTGCATCTACCTAAGCAGGTGCATCAAGTCCAACAAGGAAGAAGGGAGAATCCAGAAAGATTAAATTCTGTAACCTAGTGCACTAGGAGAAGTCCAAATGGAAGCCTAAAACTCGGAGGTCTCATCAGAGATGAGGAAGGAAGACCAATTATAGCTTTCAACAGTTTGTTTACTAGCACCTCTTAGGTGCAGTTGGCTTATATCACAGCAGGAAAAATTGCAATGGAAC
Source organism: Limonium bicolor (assembly GCA_023374045.1). Taxonomy (NCBI): domain Eukaryota; kingdom Viridiplantae; phylum Streptophyta; class Magnoliopsida; order Caryophyllales; family Plumbaginaceae; genus Limonium; species Limonium bicolor. The sequence goes on along the minus strand of CM041777.1, from coordinate 333,787,104 downwards.
TTGCACTTTGTGTGGGCAGCCATAGCATCTACTGTGTTAATATCCAATCCTGGTTAAAGGAGCGATGTTTCTTGAACAGAAAGATGAACGATCAAAGAATGAAGAAGGAATGCGATGCTTTAAAGGCTTTACTTAGATCTTTTGTAAAAGTGCAGTGGATAGATGATCAAAAATCTGAACACTTTCCTACTATTTTGGTGGCAAATATGTATAATGCCTTATCTTTTGGTATTAAGATGTGGAAAGGGGAGGAGATCCCTCTTAGAATTAGATTAGCTTGTAATTTAGACAACGATAGTATAGACTGATGTTAAACTGTGTAAGTGTGGAAGGAAACAATGCTATATAAAAAAAACGGTCTGTTTCCTCATTTAAGACCCTAAACAATTGAATATGTCAACAATAAACATAGCTAGATGATATAAGGTGGCTACATATAGTGGATTCGTAATCTATCTCGCCACCTTGACTTTTACCTATAGTACTTGATTCCTTGATTTTTTTTAAGTTCTTGGTGTCACCATATATGATTCAGCTTATGAGATTATGTGTTAAGTTAGTATGAGCAATTCCCCTTTTGATACCATGTAGGATTCTACCTAAATAAAAACTTGCAACAGAAGTTGTAGAAAACTCTGCAAAAAATGAACTTTCCATTAATGTGAATAGGTGCCAGAGATAGTTAGCTATGAGAGTAGAATGTTGTCGCAAATTACTTAGAATGAACTAACATACTAGTAATATTATATGTCAAATAATCACTTTTTTGAAATACAACCTTAATACAATGGAAACCACTAACCAACTGCTCACTAAAACGCAGAAAGTAAATGGGACAAGTCCAGTCCACAACCTAGATCCAATAATAATGATAATAATAATAATAATAATAATAATAATAATAATAATAATAATAATAATAATAATAACAACAACAATAATAACAATAATAATAATAAAACAAATTCCTTCATGATGATTATTCACAGCCTGTTCAACAATTAGTCAAATATACTCCTTTCTTAGGTTCACTCTTCATCTTTCTCATTTAAAGAAGCATCTCCACTAGAGTCAGTTACTGCATTCTTATATCTTCACAGAGCAAAAAGTAAACAGACCAAGACTAGGAGATACATATATTTGGAGTGCAACAACTCAATGCCGTGATGTCAGGTGAAATAGTCAAACACAGTTTATCACTTTATCTGCATCAGATCTACTTTAGACCCTACCGTCAGTCGCAAGGCAAAATTTAGCTTGGGAGTTTTGGTTTCTGGCAGCCATTTTAAGGAAACGTGCAATGAATTAAGGACACACATTGTTTTTTAGTTTTTTTTTTCAGTGAACAGCGCATATCATTGCTAATGGCAGGGTTTTACCTAAAATTATGATTCTATGTTAGCGTGACTGTCCTGACCGCAGTTATTTAAACGTTTCTACAATCTATCTGGGTAAGTCCTTTTATATTCAGGTTATCCAGGAGAGAAATTCAGCAATTCAGGCTTGAGAACCAAAGGCAACATCCATATTCACAGTGCAGCTGTTATCTTGTGTAAACTGGAGCAACTTCTCCATCAATGTCAGAGAATCATCTTTAAAATATGATTGCTGAATTAGGAGGCATATCCTCGAAAAAGTAGGACTGTTACCATGGTGGTGGATTCCATTTTTATTGTATTGGAGCCTTCAAAACCCTGAGGCAGGAGCCACAATAATCTGATGATAATCAATATCCTGCAATAAATATTACTATGCCTCAATCTGTTATCAGAGTGCGGAGACACAAACATACAGGCATAACAATCTCAATACTGAATCTACCCCTTACAGTAGTAGTCAACTGAAAGTCTGGAATTGTTTCACACAGGAAAAATGACATAATAAGTTTCCCTTCCAGATATCATAGCGTGTTACCTAGTGTATCTACGTATTATTAGCAGGATTTTAAATTTCCAATCATATCATAATACATATCAAACACCAACATTTCCCAAGCTTTATATACAAGTGACAGATATGTACAGACAAAATGTCATAGACCACATCACTTACCATAATGCTCGATGGCAAGAAGACCCACAAAACACAAATATAATCACTAGTGTTTTACTCATCATAACGTCAGACTCAGCAAGTCTCGGGGAAGAGCAGCTGGATCTAACTCCCAGCAATTCTGGAGATTATCGGGAAACTCATCTCCACAGAGTCTCCTAGCAGGGATTTGATGTGAAAACAGCCTAACATCATCTTTCTCAAGCCGTCTTACAGCACTGGGGCCAATCTCTCGTCTCTTAAAAACAGTCTTATGCCCACTGACTTTCTCAAGATACGCCAAGCTCAAACCATATGACTCACAGTAGCTAGTCAAAACAACAACCATGTCATATTGTCGGCTCCCATTCCTTGTTGAAGTATTTTCTATGATGTCCATATTTCCTTCATTGTAAAGTGCCCAAACGGATCCCTTTGTAGGATAGATACTGTAAATCTCTCGGGCTACTCTCTCAAAATTCACCTTGTGGGAGAAAATATTCACTAAATTCACACTATCCTTTTTAAAACATTTGAAACTCCCACATGCGACATGAAATCCCATCTTCTCCCACTGTACTAACCTTTCTTCTCCCTTATATTGAGGATCTAACCATACTATTTTCAGCTCAAATGGGTTTACAGAAACCACTTCATCAATCAAACCATAGTGTCTTGGCATCCCATCATCTTCATCATAGATAGCCCAAACATGACCTTTCTTGAAGCTTCTCTCCCCTCTATCTTTATCAAAGTCGTAAAAATCTGAATCTTCTACTGTCATGATCTCCATTTCCCTGTTCATAACAGATATTGGTATTGGAACAGGAAGAGGTACAGGTAACTTATCCTGGCTTTTATCAATTTCGGATTCCTCTTTCTGCTTTGTCACCTTCTTACCCTCTTTTGGCTTTTTACTCCTCTTCACTAGCATTTGAAACCCTGCTAATGTCAAATCGTCGTCCTCATTATGTCCTCTGGTGCTCAGTTCCTCCGAAGTATCACCTTTAGAGCTCTGCTTATCCGTTTCCAACTGATGTTCATCCGATCTTCTCAGTTTCTTATCAGATTTCTCCATCAGCCCATTTACACTACTCATCTTCTTCCTCTTACTTGAATCTTCACCCTTTTTCCCAACTGGCATACTCCTGGCGCTCTGTGTTCTCTCCTCTTCACCACCGTCATTGTCCCTTAAAACATCTACAGCATGAAAACTCGCCCTACAATTTGGGCAAACCAGACTCTGTCCAGCATACTTCATCTCAAACTTGTGCCGCAATTTACAGCTCGAACAAGCACTCCAAAACGTCTCCTGGTCCCCAATCTCTCCCCCTCCATCATTCTCCATAGCAGCAGACTGCATAGCAACCCGCAGCTTCATATCATACTCCTTCCGCCTAATGTTATCGGAAAGCACATGAAACGCACCGCTCAAGAGCTTGAAGGCGTCGTTTGAAGCGTCGAGTGAATTCTTATCCGGGTGCAACAGTAGGGCTAGTTTCTTGTATTGCTTCTTTATGGAACTGATGTGAGAAAAAGGTTCAAGGTCGAGGATTTTGTACCAATCGGGGTTTCTGTTGTCATTGTCATTGCTTTTGGCCGTGTCAAGGATTCTGTATGCGGCGAGCATCTCGGCAACACCAGTAGCGGCGGGGCAGAGGCTGTGAGCCTGAGTCGCGTATTTGAGGGCTAATTGAAGGTCGGAGGACTTGAAATTCTGCTCCGCTAGGGCTTTAAGGCGGACTGCTTCTTCCTTTTGGGACTGCCCTTGAACTTTCTTCGCTGCCTTCTTCGCCATATCTGTGGGAATGGTGAGAACAATTCCGTTTCGAGCAAAGGAAGTGGTATGTGGTTCGTCGACTGCGCTAAAACAACATGTGTGTGGAATAGTGAGAAAAATTCGTACACAAAATGACAAAACCAATAAAAATGATTAATTATCTAAAGCTTATTTGGTCAGATGACATTTTAGATTACCCAACTTGTAGGTTTATTTTTAAGCGAAAATTCATAATATGTTACTAAAATGTTTCATAATTTATGATATATCTATTTTTGAAATTTGTCCCTCATACACCACGAAAATGTTTGAAATTAACAAAATACCACGATTTGAAATGGATGTTAACCGTGCTTTGGAAAATGACTATATTGCCCCTGACAATTTTATTTTAAAATTTTTAAGTTAATGGTTTTATAACAAATTTTTTTGGATTTTTTTTAGTTCACAATATACCCCGGTTTTACAAAAAGTTCAAAAATACTCCTATTTTTACAAAAAAAAGTTCACAATATGCCTCTGTTTTTATAAAAAGTTAACAATATGCCCCTGCTTTTTACAAAAAGTTCATGATATGCCCCACGAACTATTTTTTTGTTCAAACGGAAAGTCATACTACAACTGTTGGGCATGTGGTTTCTTTCAATATTGGGCACTGGTGATGCAAGATCGATACAACCCTCATCCTAAAGTAGAACACACTTTCAAAGAAACCACAAGACCATCAGTTATAGTATGCCCTGCCAACTTAATGTTCTTGTGTGAGAGAGTGAGAGTGGCTGGAGCTCCACATTTGCAACGGATTGTTTGAAATTTTTCGTTGATAAAACGAAGGTGCTAATATAAGAAAAAAAGAGTTGTTGGATTCAAACTAACCGTCTAAACCGAAAAATAGTTGTTACAATAACTTAAAAGGAAAATAGGGACAAATTGTGATTTTTTTTGTAAAAACAGGGACATATTATGAACTTTTTGTAAACACATATGCATATTGTGAACTCTTTTGTAAAAACATGGACATGTTGTGAAATTTTTGTAAAAACAGTGGTATATTGTGAACTTTTTTAAACAAAATTAAAAAAATAGTCGTTATAAAAACCACTAACTAAAAAAATAAAGAAAATAAAAAAATAAAATTGTTAGGGGTAATATGGTTATTTTCCAGGGCACTGTTAACGTTCGTTACCAAATCGTGGTATTTTATGAAATTCAAATAAATTTTGTGGCATATGAGAGACAAGTTTCAAAAAATGATATATCGCTAATTATAAAACATTTTAGTGGCATATTGTGAACTTTATCTTATTTTAATTGAAGTTTTATGCTATGTAGTCTATTCTTTTTGATACGTTTTTTTGTTATTCAATGATTTGTAAAATATTATCATGATATGATCTTAATAGTATTATTATTAATTTTCTCATATTTTTTTATATTTATGTTGTAAAAAATATTTTTTTAGTGTATATTCGATGAAATAGCTTTTAATACTTTCTAGCGATTTAGTTTGTTTACTGTCTAAAATAAACTTAATAATTATGTCAATCTTAGTAGACTATGATCTTGTTTTTCATCACATGGTTTAAGGAGCTATAGACTTTGTAGACTCCCACCTCTAGCCCGAGTGTTCTTTGTCTCTTAGGGACATGAGTGGAAACCGTGAGAAAAATTAGTTCTAAGTTAGATTTTTCTTTTTTGTTTTTGCTACCATTTGACTATCTGTTTTTCAGAGATCTTTTGATATGAATGAAATGCAAACTGTTTCTTTGTCGACTTGAATGGTTACAACTTGGTTACAAAATAATTTTATGTATTGGCTGCTTCTTCCTTGATTAAAAATTACAAAATGATCAGAGATATTTAGTCCCATCCATTCCTCTAATCCAATCTCCAAACTTAACACCTAAAAAGCCTATAAACATCACAAGACGTAGCACCTCATTTATTACCACTCACCGAGCAGTCGTCGAGCATATCCTCAAGTGTCTATAAAAACTTGCTCAGTTCATTCATCACTCACGATCATCATTTCACATCTCACAAAATGACACAAACTCCACAAAGCTCCTATAGCTCAAATGAGAAAACAATCGATTCCACCATTCACAAACTCATGTTCACAAAACATCCAAAGAAATACGTCGCCCAAATCTATGTCCAACCCAACTCCGACTCATTCACAGCTTGGTCTAGAACCTGAAGTGTTACTCCATCTCATACTAGGACCTCTCACTACATGGAGTTCACAGTAGATTCTGAGGAATCATACCTCTCCACCACAGCTGAATCACCCGTGTTCGAATCCACCACAGCTAAGAAACCTTGGTTAAAAATTTCCTTTTCAGAGGATGAACCCTATGGCCTAGATGATATCGAATGGGATCTCCAGACACACCACTCTATCTAGATTATCTTGATCATACTTGTAGTTTATACTCTATGGAATGTTATGGCCTTTACAATATCTTACATCGTGTAGTTTCTCCCTATTTTTGCTGTATGGCAAAGGGGGAAAGAAAAGATATGTACTTGTGTTAGTATGACTACTTTCCTTGTGTTATGTAATATCTTAGTGAAGAACTTTATACCTATGGTTATAGTAATAAATAAAAGTTGTTATCTTTCGTTGTTCAAATCTTTCAACCCTTAACAAACTTAGGGGGAATCTCTCAAATTTTTAAATTGCCAAGTACATATAATTTTGTATAGGTTGCCATCATTAAAAAGGGGGGAAATTGTTAAGTCAAGATCCTTTAGTTTTGATGAGACAAACCTTGTGTTGTGTATTTAACATGTTTGTCAAGCTTTATGATTCAGATAGACATGCAAAAGAGTGGCTTAGCACGCAAGGTTGCAAGCGCACTCAGTTAGTAACATGTGCCCAACCAGTCAGGCACCTGTCTAGGAGAGTTCACGCTAGAACTTCTAGCACACACAAGAAGTCAGGCACCACACGAAGATATCTCTTATGCTACAGGAGTAAATTAAAGACAAAGACTGTAAGAAGATCGACATATCTATGCAGACTCACATACTCACACTATTAACTAGCACACGACAAGAATCTAACTCATTAATGTGCAAATGGACAAGATAATTAAAGGGCTGCTTATCAGAACGATTACATAGCCATAATGAAGTCTAAAGGAGCATTTATGAGCATTAATGAGCCAGACAAGATCAGACAAGTTGAGCACACAAGTTGAGCTCAATCAATCGAGAGAGCTGCCGCCGACGTGTCCAGTAGCAAGGTGACACGTGTTCCGACAACTCTAGATCAATTTGATGCCTCTGTACAATACTAGTGTGGTTGTTATGTGATAGGTCGAAAGTATAATAGACTCCTTGACTCTAGGAGCTTATAGGACAGTAGTTACATCTTAACTAACCGTATATATATACTTGCATTTATTTCATATGTAAGTAAGTCTATACAAGGGAGATAAATAGAGAGACTATATGAGCAAGTGTGAATCAGACTTAAGTGTGTGTAAGTGCTAGAGAGTTGGTGAGCTGGTTAGGATTGAAGTTATGTGACAACACTTTGTAATTGGTTGACTGATTAGTCGGGGAGCGGTTGGGGAACCGTAGGCCGGCTGTCAGGAGAGGGTAGAGCTGATCAACATATACCCGGCCCGGCGGCCCAACCCGGCCCAACTCGGAAATAAAGCCCGAAAAACCCATCCAGAAAAAATACCGGGCGGGTTTGGACAACAAATCAGGCCCGAATGAAAAACCGGGCCGGGCTTCGGCAAAATTTTAGGCCCGCAACTAAGACCGGCCTGACCCTGTTTATTATTATTATATATATATTTATAAAGATAATATAATACTCCCCTTGTTTTCAGTATATGATTTGTTGGGTCCTTTCACTATTTTCAAAATAGAAGATGTTCTAGCCTTTTTTGTGATTTGCTTTCCAATTCTACCCTATCATCTTTTATTTTACAACTCTAATTTTCAAATTATTTCAATTCTAAATGCAAAAAATTAAGGGTAAAATAGTCTAAATTTTTTCTTTTGAATTCTTATGCCTAGAGTTAGAAAATCAAGTATTGAGAATGGGAGGAAGTATATATTTAAATTAATCTTATATAATATCTTATACTACTTATTAAATTATATATAATATCTATTAATATTACATACAACATATATTCATATTATATATTAATATTATATGTAGTATATATATTTTTCAAAAAAACTAACAATATTATAAAAAAATTATAAAACCGGGCCGGGCGGGCCGGGCAATGGCAAGTATTAAAATAAGTCCAGGCCTAGCCTGGCCCGGCCTGAAAAAATTAAAAACGGGTTTGGACAAAAATATAGGCCCATTCGGGCCTAAATTCAATGTCGGCCTGGCCCAAACCCGGCCCGCCTGCCCATTTGATCAGCTCTAGGAGAGGGTAGAGGACTTTGGGATAAAGTCCTAAACTGTCCCAGAGTCCGTGTGTGAGGGCAAGGGAGATTGAGTGAATTTCTTATGTGTAAATTCTCAATCGAAATGGAGTTTCCAGTTTAAGTTTATCTCGTGTCTTTCCTTAACCAACAAAGTTTATTTAAGTCTACGATACATCCACGATCGATCGGGGATGCATCAGAAGTGCTAGCTAGTTTCAATAATGACTAAAAATTGAACTTATCATGACTCTGTGAATCGAATTTTGCGTGTCTGTTGAGTCAATTCCACTTGTGCTGGTTCACACAAATATAGATGAATCTGTTTGCCCATATAATTAGTTAAAATGAAACAAATAGGGATGCAAGTTTGTTTGTGACAATGAATATATAGTACAACTATAGCACAACTGAAATTGAGGAGAGAGTTGTATGTATGTATGTAGCAGATTACAAGGCGGACGTTTCTGCTTGTTTGTCGTAGTCAATTGATAAATTGAAGAGAATTAAAGGTTGCATTGTGGAAGTAGTAAGTAAGTGCCGGTTTGTAATGTTTTGAGGATACATATCAACTTAATTTCTGTGTATGCTAATTTTGGTCTGACGAACAAGATACAACATCCAACATGCCACAGTTTTTTTCTTTTGTGTCGTTGTATATGTACAACAACATCTACATTACATTACTGTTTGTAATTAGTGATTAAGTCTGGGACCCCAAATTCACACTTGTCGTGCACTTTGACTTTGTGTAGGAATTGTATTGTATGTTTTGATTATTTTTACCCTGTTTTTCATGTGATCAATTAATTAATATATCGTACACTCTAGAGATATGATCAGATACTCTCTAGTTATTCTTATCAATAACACTAAATACTTTCTCTTAAAATTAGAATGACCTTTTAGTTAGTACGTACGTACTCAAGCTAGGGTGTGTGTGTTCAATAAGTGATTTAGCTTCTATTTTGTTATATTGGACAACAAATGCTCTCAATGTGTAAATTTGTAGATTTTCTAGAAACTGTCACATATTTCTATAGTCACTGTTTTCTGTTCCCTTACTTTCCTTCTAAATTTGTGTTACGTCTGTTGCATCAGTTTTAAGTATTACTTTCCTTCAACTAATGTTGTTATTGACACTTAGCTCTACTTCAGATTTACAAGGCTGGATTTACTAATATTGTTATTCTATCAACACTCTAAATCTTTCAAACCATTACCCTTTGATCAAGCTTGGTTCCTTTCATGATTTCTCTATTTATTTTCTTTTTTTAATATATATATACTGCTGAAACATGCTTTGACTAATACAAATGACATATGCTGTTTTCTACTACTGTTACAAGGGCTTCTGTCGCTAGTTTCTGCACAAAACAACTTCAGTTATAAGTGCTTTTGTCGCAAGTTATAAGTACTTTTGTCGCAAGTTTTTAGGTGGTTTTCCTAGTGCGGTTTAACTCTATCGTAGATGGTTGCGCGTCTTTGCTTCATATTCTACACAAAACTTCATTTCTTCTGTTTTGAAACTGCTTAAATCTGTCTATTTTGCTACTATTTGAAAACAACACTATGCTTTTACACTCATGAGCTGATACAAAACCGCTAGGGGCTTTATAATTTTACTCTAAACCTTGCCCTTGATTTCTTGGCTGGTATGAATGGTATGTGTCTCGGTAGTTGATCAACATAATCTCCAAGTTGTGATTCATTTTTTGCATCTGCTCATAACTGCTTAAGTTGTGCCATTTCTTAAGTAATTTTCACTACTTGTTAACTTACTGGGGGTTGATTTTGTTTGGCCTTTTCAAAGCCTTGATTAACAGTAGTTTTAAATTAAAGACTACAAGACACTTGTTCTGCTTTAGCTGTTTATTATCGAAATTCCGCTTAGTCCCTATGCAACCATGGCGTTACTGTTGTTATCTATACACACTTGTTTCTGCTGTAATTTGAATGCTTCATTTAGCACTTATCGACATCTGGTGTACCATTTTTTCATTGTTTACGAAATAACAGCAGCATGCCCAAGTTTGATTTTGCCTAAGAACATTCATCTTGTTTCTAAACCCGCATTAAAATTGCGCAGAATCTTTACTTCTTGACTTAAGTTTTGCCAAGTTTCTTAATGCAATGTCAATCATATATTAAAGGTGTTGTTATTGTTTACTTTGCAGGTGTAGTTAATCATGGAAGGAACCAATGAATCAGTATCTACTACTACAACACCTATACCAATAGATTCAACACCCTCTGCTCCTCTTGGTCCTTCTGAACCCAGTCAATCGATTGATAATGCCCTAAAAATGACACAATCAACAGCTACTGGACAATTAAGAAAGCTTACATCTCCGGTTTTGAAATATTTGAGAGGATTAAAGTCAGCGGTGTTGCCACTACAAAGTGTATATATTGTAATAAGGTGTTATCAGTTGGAAGCGAAAATGGAACTTCTCACCTTAGTGATCATTTGAAATTCATATGTAATGGAGCAAATAAGAAAGTTGATATTCGGTTGAGCTTCTTACAGACGAGTAAAAAAGTTGATGGAACAACAAGTTTGGGAAATTATAGCTTCAATCAGGAAGCTTATAAGAAGGAGCTAGTCAACATGGTCATTTTGCATGAGTATCCACTATCTATAGTGGATCACATTAGTTTCAGAAGATTTGTGGGTAGTTTAAATCCAAGCTTCAAGATTATATCTCGTAACACTCTGAGATATGACATTATGAAGATGTTCATATGCGAGAAAGCAAATTTGAGGAAGATGTTTGACAACAACAAGTCTAAGATTGCCATTACTACAGATATGTGGACTGCTTCAAACCAGAAGAGAGGTTATATGGTTGTGACTGCGCATTATATTGTGAGAATATGTATTCCTATGTCTGATATCTTTGTAATGGGTCTGATATCTTTGTAATGGGCTGGGCTATATGTAATGTTAGACTAGCCCACACACATGTAACCGTTGTGAATGTGCAGTATATATTATACTGCAACCTACACTGATAATATACTTTTTGCTTTCTATTGAATAAAATACGATGATTACATACTTTAATCTCACATGGTATCAAGAGCTTTATGAGATTAGGAATGTACCTCATCCCATTACCGCTTAATCAAGAAAGTACTATACCACCAAAATATCTTCTCTCCGTCCTTTCTTTTCCGGTCATCTTCTTCATTCTCCTTCCTTTGAATTCTTCTCCGCTGCGAAACAAATAAAATCACAGATCGATCAGTCATGGTTGATGAAAAAGAATCGCCAGAAATCGAAGAGGAAGGGCAACACACCCACAAAGGGAAAACACCAGAAACGAAGAAGAAGGAGAAAGACAGATATCCAGAATTGTATGTTCATCCGTCGGATAGCCCTAGCACCTTGCTTGGGCACAAATTCACTGGCAAAGCTTTCGGAACATGGAAGCGTGCCTTCTTGGTCGGGCTCTCAACGAAACGGAAGATAGGGTTTGTTACGGGAGAAACGAAAAGGAGCAGCTACGAAGGGGATCAACAATCAGACTGGGATAAGGCTAATGGAATGGTATTAGCCTGGCTATTCACTGCCCTGGACGAATCCACCAAAGAAAGCGTCATCTACTACTCGACGGCGGCTGAAGTATGGGCGCATTTATGCAAGAGATTCGAAGATCCAGCCGGAACCAGACTCTATGCCCTAAGATTGGAATCTCAAAAGATAGAGCAGGGGAATGACTCCGTCAAGGACTACTATACCCGATGGGTGAAGATATGGAACGAACAAAGAGAAATTCTCAACATTGCTCCATGTACTTGCGGATCCGCAGTACAACTACAACGACAGCAAGAAAATGAAAAAGTCTTTGACTTTCTTATGAGTTTAAATAGCTCATACAAATCCCTAAGAAGCAATATTCTGATGCAAAGCCCACTTCCAACAATTGATAACGTCTATGCAATGGCGCGCCAAGAAGAGAATCACAGGCAAGCTCAGAAAAACAAGAAGGCAGATGGGTCTGAAAGCTTGTCGTTTGCTAGCACCGGCAACAGTCAGGGACAGACCAGTCGAGGTCCTCAAGAATACAAAACTAGGGTTAAGAAGATCGAAAGCCAGAAAGGAAAATGCACACATTGCAAGAAAACGGGTCACACTTATGAAGAATGTTACTGGGTCAAAGGAAATTTTCCAAGCTACTGGAAGAATCCTCCAAACCAGAACAGAAAATCCCTAAGTGCGTCGGTACCAGAAAATATAGATGAGAATGAAACAGATGAATCACCTGTCCCGGGATTCAACAAAGAGCAACTATCAGCACTAGAAGAATACTTCAAAGGAGGCAAGACATCTGTTCCAGGAATTTCTCAGAAGCAATTGGCATCATTAAGTGCCTATTTTGATTGCAAATCCTCCCTGAAGTCAGATGATACAACTGGTTTTTATAACCAGTTTGCAGGTACGGTTCTTTCTTCCTCCAAAGATAATATGAAAACCGAATTTGCAAATTCTTGGGTTATAGATACGGGAGCAACTGATCATATTTGTGGCAATTTAAATATGTTCTTGGATGAAGATTTTAGTGCCTGTAATTGCTCTGTTCGTATGCCTGATGGACATGCTGGGTCCATCAAAGGTGTTGGTACTGTGAAATTATCTGAAAACTTGCTTCTTCATAATGTCCTATACGTGCCTGTTTTCAAATTTCACTTACTATCAGTTAGAAAGTTTTTACTTCAACTGAATACCCAGATGATAATTTATGCACATAAATGTACTTTGCAGGACCATAGAAACGAGATAATTGTTGATATGGCGTTTGAAAGGAATGGTCTATATGTCCTAGATGAAAAAGCCTTGACTTTCTTTGTTCAACAGATAGCTATTGTCAATTCCATGAAAACAGGATCAAATAGGAATACACTAGACAAATGTAATCCTGCTGTTTCTGGTTGTGATTTGGATATAAACATGAATAAAAATGCTGTTGTCTCTTCTGTTATTGATGATGTTGTTCTTTGGCATATGAGATTGGGTCATGCTCCCCTAGAAAAGATTTGTCATCTGCAGTTGATTAAAAGGAAAAACATCCCAAAACACTTTGTTTGTGACTCTTGTGAGAGAGCAAAAAACCACAGATTACCCTTTACACGTTCCGTCACCACTAGTAATCAACCTCTAGAATTATTACATATTGATATCTGTGGTCCTTTCAGACAAATAACACATGATCAATCCAAATATTTCTTGAGTATAGTGGATGACAAGAGTAGAGCTTTATGGGTAAAACTTTTACAACACAAATCTGATGCGTTTTCTGTTTTGAAATGTTTTATATCATATGCCGAAAGGCAATTTGACAAAAAGATTAAAACCATCAGATCTGATAATGCTTTAGAACTTGGCAGTTCTAATGAGGGTAAAGAGTTTTTCAAAAGTCTAGGAATAAACCACCAAACCACATGCCCCCATACTCCTCAACAAAACGGAATTGTTGAGAGGAAACATCGATACCTAATGGAAACAGCTAGATCTCTTTATTTTCAGTCAAATGTCCCATTAGAATATTGGGGGGAATGTGTTCTCACAGCTACATCCATCATAAACAAGTTACCCAGTTCTGTTTTAAAAGGAAAAACCCCTCATGAAATTCTTCACAATGAACAACCCGACTACACTCAATTAAAACCCTTTGGTTGTCTTGCATATGCCCTCATACTAGGACAGCAGCTAGGAAAGTTTGGATCAAAATCAGTAGCTTGCGTCCATTTGGGTCTAGCTGATAGGCAAAAGGGTTTCAAACTCCTTCGTCTTCAAGATAACAAACTGATAGTTTCTCGACATGTGAAATTTCATGAAACTGTTTTCCCTTTTAAACAAGTTGTTTCTAACCATGATACAATTCCCCACTCTGTTGAACAACACATTACACCCAACCCCATTTACATATCTGAAGATGATGAATCTTCTGATACGTACACTGAAGCACCACAAGAAACACAACTCTCAGATCAAATCCCACAAACCAGCACAGAAACTGACATTTCTCAACCCATTCAAAGCCCAACAGCTGATCAGACTGTCCCTCGCAGATCTGAAAGATCTAGGCACCCACCAGCATACCTTTCTGATTACTACACCAATTCCACACAAAGTGACTATGATCCTTTCACTGCTGTTTTCACACACAGAATCACCAATCATGTCAATCAAAAACCAGAGAATTTTCTATCCTTAAATTCCCTCACTGAAATCACCCCTTCTCTCTCTCTCACCACTTCTGCTATTCAAAACAGAACTGTCATAGAACAGACCCTTGACATCACAGAACCTAGAACCTTTGCAGAAGCTGTAAAAGATAAGAAATGGGAAGAAGCCATACAAAATGAATTGAAGGCTCTCATTAAAAACAATACTTGGGAGCTAACCAAACTTCCCAAACACAAAAAGGCTATAGGATGTAAATGGGTTTTTAAAACCAAACTCAGAGCTGATGGAACTATAGAAAGACACAAAGCAAGGCTTGTAGCAAAAGGGTACAGCCAAAAGTTTGGTTTAGATTACACAGAAACCTTCTCCCCTGTAGTCAGAATGTCCACAATCAGAACACTGCTGGCTGTTGCTGTAAAAAGAGGGTGGATAATGGACCAGTTAGACGTTAATAATGCTTTTATACACGGACATCTGCATGAGGAAATCTACATGCAGATTCCTCAAGGTTTGGAAATAGATGAAACTGTTAATACCTGCAGATTAAGGAAATCTCTCTATGGTTTGAAACAAGCCTCACGGCAATGGTTTGCACGCCTTAGTGATTTCTTAGAACAGATTGGCTACCACAAATCTGAAAATGATAGCTCTTTGTTTCAGAAAACAAACAAACATAAAGTCACTTTCCTTGCTATCTATGTGGATGATGTTTTAATCTGTGGTGATGACACACAAGAAATAACAGTTTTGAAACAGCAACTGGACAAGGAATTCAAGATTAAGGATCTGGGAAAGCTCCATTTTTTCCTAGGAATGGAGTTCCTACACCATGAAACAGGTCTTATCATATCTCAGCGTAAGTTCTGTATAGACATGCTAACAGAATACAATATTTCTTGCAAGTATTCTCCTGTTTCCCCATTACAGATCAACACTAAACTGAAGCCAGATGATGGAACTGCTCTCACCAACCCGACACCATACAGAAGTCTAATAGGGAAGTTGAACTATCTAACTCATACAAGGCCTGATATCAATTTTACCACTCAATTACTAAGCCAGTTCTTGCAGGAACCAAAAGACACACACATGGCAGCTGCACTCCACACCCTGCAGTACATACAAGGGACTCTCAATTACGGGATTCAACTCAGCAACACACCAGACTTCACCCTGCAGGCCTACTGTGATAGTGATTGGGCATCCTGTCCCACAACACGCAAGTCAGTCTCTGGATACTATATCTTCTTGGGCAACTCTCCCATTGCTTGGAAATCAAAAAAAAAAATAGTGTATCTCTGTCCTCAGCTGAGGCAGAATACCGGGCAATGCGAGCTGTAACCTGCGAGCTTGCTTGGTTAAGTCGTTTGATTCACGAGCTTGGAGTCACTGAAGTCCAACCAATACCGGTCAAATGTGACAACAAGTCCGCAGTTTTCATTGCTAAGAACCCAGTTCAACACCAAAGGACCAAGCACATCGAGATAGACATTCATTATGTTCGCCAGAAGATACAAGAGGGGCTGATTTCTGTTCAACACATCTCTAACAGCAAGCAACTAGCAGACTTCTTAACAAAACCGCTCCCTAGAAAGACTTACACAGCACTATTAAAAGACATAGGACTTTATCTCTTGCAAGATCAGCCTAGGGAACCTAGTGGATCTTGAAGGGGGGTGTGAGAATATGTATTCCTATGTCTGATATCTTTGTAATGGGTCTGATATCTTTGTAATGGGCTGGGCTATATGTAATGTTAGACTAGCCCACACACATGTAACCGTTGTGAATGTGCAGTATATATTATACTGCAACCTACACTGATAATATACTTTTTGCTTTCTATTGAATAAAATACGATGATTACATACTTTAATCTCACATATATAGACCAATTTTGGGTCTTACACAACAAAAAATTAAGGTAACCACTACTAAATTGTATAATAATATCTTTCATTGTATATATTTGTTTTATATTTACTATGTTACAATTGTTTTCTTAAAATGTATGTCAAAATTGTTTTCTTTAATATAGGTTTGCTTATGTCCCATGTCCACATACAAAGGATACCCTTGCACAAGTTTTATTAGACACTTTGAATGGTTACCACATTGAGGAAAAGATCTCTTGTTTGGTTGTTGACAATTGTAGTACCAATGATGCCATGGTGAATGTTTTGAAACCTAGTTAGGCGAAGATTCTCTTATATTGAAGGGTAAATTCTTGCATATGCGATGCACTGCACATATTTTGAATTGATAGTGCAAGATGGATTAAATGTGATTGGTGAAGGGATAGAGAGAGTCCGAGATTGTGTCTCATATTGGGTAGGAACCCCAAAAAGAATTGAAATGTTTGAGAGCAAAGTAAAGTCAGTTAAAGGTGAAGATGCTAGAAAGATATCTCTTGATTGCAAAACAAGATGGAATTCGACTTTCTTAATGCTTCAAAGTGTCTTACCTTATAAGGATGTCTTTGCTAGTATCCATCGTCAAAATCCCAAGTTGAAGTTCACCCTTCCTACCCAAACTGATTGGGATCTGGCTGCTTTGGTTTGTGAGAAATTGGTCATCTTTCATGAGTTGACAAAGTTGATATCTGGTAGGAGATATCCTACTTCAAATTTGTTTTTTCGTGAAGTTTATGAAATTAAGATTGCTTTGACTTCTTGGTTAAAAAGTAATAACCCAGTCATTAAAGGTATGGCAATGAAGATGAGTGAAAAGTATGAGAAGTATTGGATGTCAATCAATCAGGTATTAGCCATAGCAGCCATTTTAGATCCCAGGAACAAGTTGGAATGCGTTGAATGTTACTATGAGGATATTTATGGGGATATGGCTGAAATAGAGATTATGATGAAGAACACTTAGTATGAGCTGTTACATGAGTATGAAGATAACCCTGAGGGATGTCATTCCACTACCACTGAAACTAATGAGTTGGGCATTCAAGGAGGAGTTTGTCATAAGAAAGTTGATAAGTGGAGTCGGGTGAAGAGAACTAAGAAGAGGAAGCTTAATGTGAAGTCTGAGTTGGATTACTATTTGGAGGAGGGTGCCTTGCCAGAAGATGACAATTTCAACATTTTACAATATTGGAAGGTTGAACTCAAGTATCCAACATTGAAAAGGATAGCTAAGGTTATCCTAGCTATTCCATCTTCTACTGTGGCATCAGAGAGTGCTTTCAGCATGGGTGGCAGAGTTGTTAGTGAACACCATTCAAGGCTTGTTCCAAGCACGGTTGAGGCGTTGATGTGTATGCAAAATTGGATTCTAGGGGAGTTTTCTTCAGGTATTCATATTATCTTTTTCTTTCACTCACACATACTTTCAATGATTATTTATTAACAGCTTCTCTTCATGTAATGTATAGATACTTCTCTGGATACAATTGAAGCTTGTGCTACAATATGGGAAGATCATGATACAATGACTGAGAACACTGTAGGGAACCAATTTGAGAATGAAGTTCATGATTTGGATTCGGTAATAATAATTCATACTTATATATAGTTTGAGCAATGTCTTTATTTTTCTTAATAATTATGTAATTCCACATTTTCATTGTTTCTTTCCTTTATAGGGAGATGATTCAGGTGAAGATTACATGGGTCTCATTTGAGGTCATTGACTATCTCTTATAGGTATTACAATGTCTATGTGGACACTATGGTTGTTTGTATATGAATAATGAGATACTCATTTTGGTTTTACTCTTATAGGTATTACAAGTTTTTTGTATATGTTATTGATCTCAACTCATTGTCTTGTTGAATGTAAATAGGAGATGAGATTCTTCAAATGAGAAGATTGGAAGATATTTGAAGTTGAAACTGGTGGAAAGAGTTGTTAGAGTAGTATTGTTGTGAATGTTTCGAAACTAGAGGCAAAATGTGATGGTCTTTTTTTATTATACATTTGTTGAGATGATTTGGAATATTTTGGTTAGTTTCTATGTTTTAAGATTATTTGATGTAATACGTGTTATTAAACAATTATGGGTGTTTTATATTCATGTTAAAGACTATAAAAGCTTGCTGGAAAAAAAATACAAATGGGTGACGGGTTCACCCGTTTCACCCGCTGGTGACGGGTGATAAATTTTCGGGTGACGGGTCGGGTGAAGCATCACCCGACCCGAACCCGACCCGTTGTTATCCCTAGGTAGTAGGGATGGCAATGGGTAACGGGTGCCTGTTTCACCCGATCACCTGACCCGCTAAAACAGGTGAAAAACCCACAAAAACGGGTGACGGGTGAAACCGGTTTGGGTGACGGGTCGGGTCAGGTGAAAAATTTTCACCCCGGTCACCCGACTCGTTCACCCGACCTGTCACCCACATACATATATATATATATATTTAAAAAAATACTTATGTCATGGTTAATTCTCTATGTTTTGAGTATGTTATTGACAATAGTTGATATGGTATGTCTTATTAACAAATATGGATGTTTTTTAGCAAAAAACTAAGCTTATATAGGTGTTACAAAATAAAAATATGTTGGAAAAAATGGGTGACGGGTTCACCCGTTTCACCCGCAGGTGACAGGTGAAATGCAGGTGATATACGGGTGAAACGTGGGTGAAACTGATGAAATGCGGGTGAAACAGGTGAGAAATACATCCTGGAAAAAAAAGGGTGACGGGTTCACCCGTTTCACTCGCGGGTGACGGGTGACAAAGGTGATTTTTCAGGTGACGGGTCGTGTCGGGTGAAATACAGGTGACGGGTCGGGTGGAGCGTCACCCGACCCGAACCCGACCCGTTGACATCCCTACAAGGTAGTGACTAAGTTCTTGAAAAAGAACATCTTCACGAGGTTTGGAGTGCCACGTGCTATAATCAGCGAAGGTGGATCTCACTTCTACAACAAGTAGTTTGAAGCTTTGATGAGAAAGTATGGAGTGAGACACAAGGTAGCCTTACCTTACCATCCCCAAACCAATGGCCAAGCCGAAGTCACTAACCAAGAGCTGAAGTGGATCCTTTAGAAAACAGTAAATTCATCAAGGAAGGATTGGTCTCTAAAGCTAGATGATGCAATCTTGGCATATAGGACAGCTTATGAGACACCCATTGGCATGTCCCCATACCGACTTGTCTTTGGTATAGCCTGTCATCTACCGGTGGAGCTAGTGCAGAAACCATTTTGGGCTGTGAAGGTGTTGAACTTTGACCTGATGAGTGTAGTGGACAAGAGGAAATTTCAGCTCACTGAATTGGAGGAGTTTTGAGAGGACGCCTATGAGAGCAACCACATATATAAGGAAAAAGCCAAGAAGTGGCACGACAAAATGATGCTTAGGCGGAAGTACTATGTGGGAGACTGGGCCTTGCTCTACAACTCCAGGTTGAAATTGTTCCCTGGCAAACTGAAATCCCATTGGGCTGGACCCTTCACCGTCTCAAATGTCACCCTATACGGTTCGGTTGAGTTGAAGAATGCTAAGGGGCAAACTTTCATGGTCAATGGATCAAGATTAAAGCATTATATGGGAGGTAACCTTGAGGAAGTTGAAGCTCTTGCCATCATCCTAAGAGACCCTCAACTTTGATGTATGCTTACCGCATCTAGCCAAAGACGTTAAAGAAGGGAAGCTCTCCAGGAGGCAGCCCGGATTGCATTTCATGTCATTTCTTTCAAATTTCTTTAGCTTATAAATTGTGCAATCTTTTGAACCCTCGTGAGTTAATGGGCAATTTTAGCATTCTTCAGAATTGTATTTTCGCGCCCAACTTGGTGGTGTTTGTTTTGTGAATATTTTAGAAGCAGGTGTGCCCTTCTTCTTCAACCTCCATGGCTATCTCTTCTCCCTTTTCTCTAATTTTCTCTTTAATGTCTGTGTAGACTCCTTGTAGCTATGGATTTGGATTTTGCCCCAAATCCCCTAAACTCCATTGTTGAATCTTGGATTGATGTTTATGCTATATTTTAGTCCTTGTTCTTAATTGAAGATGATTACTGAGTGATTATGGCATTTAAGCATGTCTTTGTTAATTTGGGGATTTGCTTAGGGTTTGCTCTAATTAATTGTCATTATGTTAAATTGGCTGGTTTGATATCACCGATTAGTTTAACGTTAGTGTGGATTTCTATGGACGGGTTTCGGAAATAGATATTTATACCGTTGGGACTAAATCAATGTTAACCGATTTTCACTGATTTTGAGATGAGATTCTCATTGCAACTTAGGATAGATTTGTGCTTAATGCTTCTGATTAAATTGGAGACTCGAACTAATAGTCGGTTTCCGTCTAAATTGGTTAGAATTAATAGATCAAGATTGGCTATTCATTAAATTCCCTTAAAAGTTTAGCTATTTATCAAAGATTCGACAATTGGTAGTAAAGGGTTGCGGGTGCAATTTCCTATCCCGAGCTACATCTATCCTAGATTTGTTAGTTTAGTTTTATTGCTTTTCTTTTATTTCTCCTATTATTACCAACCCCCCCCCCCAAACCCCCAATTTGCATTTATGCACTTTTGTTTATATTCTTGCACACACACTAAGCTTATAATTGATTAGATAGTTACGAAGTCCCTATGGATACGACCTTGTTGGACTACAATGACTAAGTTCACTGCCTATTAGTTCGCAAGATAGTTTCACTACTATTTTACCTAACAGTGATCTGAATGATGCGCTGCTATTGAAACAAATGTTGGTGTTTGCTGGTCTCGCCAAATTCTTTGGTCACTCAGGGGTTGTATGCGAAATACTTCTCCAATGGTAACCTGTTTGAGGCTACATTAGGAATCAGGTCGAGCCCAATTTGACGTGCCCTCCATAGGATGATTGTGCATCTGTCTGAAGGTGTGTATAGAAGAGTTGGATTAGGAGTTCATGTTCAAATGACAGATAAATAGCTTGTGGGCAAGCCAGGTGGTCGCCCTCTTTATTGTTATCTTCCAGCTGAGATCAGAACTTTTGACGTTGTTTCCTGTTTAATCAATCATCAAAATAGAATTTGGCGTCAGGATCTTGTAAAGCAATGGTTCCCTGTAGAGAATGTAGAGCTTATCCTTGCTATGCCACTGCCTGATGTTGACTATGATGGCTGGTTGTGGGGACTTACAAAATCCAGCTGTTTTGCTATTGAATCGGCCTATCACTTTCTTCATTCTTTACATATGTGCTCACAACCGACTTCCTCTTTGTATCAAGGCTCCATTCGGTGTTGGTGTTTTTGTGGTATAAATGTGGCATTTTTGAGTTTGGCATTTTTGACAAAAATGTCAAACCGCCACACTACCGAGAAACAATTTTCAAAACAACCACAAATATACCAGCATAAAACAGCCACAAAACAACTAGCAGTTTATGCTGCAAAGAGAATAAATACCTTAAATAGAGGTGGTCAGAAAACTATAATTAAGGGGGCAAGAATATTTTTAATAACATTAATTAATATTTAATAAATTAACTTGAATTTTCAATATTTATAATTATATTTTTAAAATGATATTATATATTAAATTTGACACAAAAATTAAATTAAAATTGAAATATATAAAAAAGTTTGTTTTCCCTTTTTAATTTTTAGTTTTATATAAAGGTTTGTATACTAAATTATAAGTTAACGACAATAAATAGCACAATAGTTTTAAACTAGTATTGTTTTTCTAAAAACTTATACCAAAAATTATTTTGAGTAACTCTAATATTTTTCTAATTTATAGAATCTGTAATAAAAAAACTAAAAAAAATATTTGTATTATGGATAGAATGGGTACATGATTACTAAGAATGACATAATAATGAGTTTCACTTTTGACTATATTGCTAAAATAAGATATAAAATCTGAATATTTAATTATATCTACATATATTAATATATAGGTCATATTTTTTAACAACTAAATTGTTTATTTTTTTGTATGATGTAAGCATTATAGGGAAAATTCACGATATACCCCTGTTTTCTTTCGTAATTCACAATATACCCCTATTGGTTTTCATAATTTAACTTTAAAAATGCTTAAATGTTGTCCAAAATTGATGAAACTTTACATGGACGATGCTAAAGTGTTATATTTTGGTCCAATATCAAATTTGAAGTTTTTTAAGCTCACATGTGACTTGTGGGACCCAATGAAAATTGTGACATGTTCATTGGGTCCCATATGTCACATATGAGCTTAAAAAACTTCAAATTTGATATTGGACCAAAATATATCATTTTAGCATCGTTCATATGTAAAGTTTCATCAATTTTGGACAACATTTAAGCATGTTAAAGTTGAATTATGAAAACCAACAAGGGTATATTGTGAATTACGAAAGAAAACAGGGGTATATCGTAAATTTTCCCAACATTATAAATTTCACTAATTAATTATTTTATATTCCTTTTATTCAAATGTGAACAAGTAGCCTGGTGTGTTAAAACCATATATAGTTACATTTATTGTTATCCATTGACAGAATTGTGTTTGATAATAGTGAAGTTGTTTGTGTAGACCTAAATATAAATGTTAATAATTATTTATTGTAATAAAACTTTGTTGTTTTTCTAATTATAAATTATATATATATATATAATTAATCTATATATGTTAGTAGCTTCTTTATTTATATCTTTAAAAAATTGTTTTAAAATGTAATATAAAATTTGTAATTGTAGCACAGACATATGTAAATGCACTACACGTAACTAACTTATTCAAATACTCAAGATGAAACCGCCACACCGCCGAACAACAGTTTTCAAAGCAACCACAAAACAACTAGCAAAATACCATAAAACAGCTAACTAAAACAACCAAACCAAAAAGTTTATGCTCTTAATCTCTAATGCATGGCTATTTCCTTAAAAAAAAAGAGTAAATTACTCGGAACCCCCCTGGGGTTTAGGGATAATACTGTTAACCCCCTTGTGTTTATCATAATTATTGGTAACCACCTTGAGGTTAAGGTATCTTTGACTACGAGCCCCCGAACTATAACTTTGTTTTTAGGAAGTTAACTACGTGTTGACCTTCTAGCTTAATCACATTAATAATATCAAGCTAGAAACTAAAACTACTTATTCATCATCGTCTAACTATCCCTCATCCCACTTCAGATGCATTTTTGAGGTAGGGTTGATGTTTTTAGGAAAAAAACAGTGTTGATTAAGCAGTGTTTTTTGTCCAGCTTGTCATTATTAATGTGATTAAGATGACGGGTCAGCACGTAGTTAACGTCTTGATAACAGAGCTAAAGTTCGGGGGCTCATAGTCAGAGATACCTTAACCTCAAGGTGGTTACCAATAATTATGATAAACACAAGGGGGTTAACTGTATTATCCCAAATCCTCAGGGGGCTTCTGAGTAATTTACTCAAAAAAAAAGGAAAGAAAGATCAAAAACATTTGCTCCCGTTGAAACGATTCGTTTTGGATCGCCTTCAACCTTCTCCGTTCGCTTCTCCGTCTTCTCCATCCTATGTTCGCTGCTTCCCACTGTCCGCTTTTGGCTCTACTGCATTTTTTCACTAGCCGTTTTCCTCGCTTCAAACAATGAGAGGGGCGTTAGGTCGTCTGAGAAAACCCAGCTGCATAGGGGCAGCCACTCCTGGGTTCTCCTTATCTGCAACAAAAAACGAACTGAACCCGTTCTCTGTCACATCGGCCGCCTCCGCCTTTTCCACCTCCTCCTCCGGCGGTGGTTCAGGAAGAGGCCGTGGCCGAGGCGACGGCTCATTTCCTCCGAATACTCAATTCACACAAGATCGATCGGAAAACCCCAATCCTAGGGATAAACCCCAGGAACTTTCGCAGCCCCTGCCGCCTGCTGGACGTGGCCATGGCAGAAGTAAACCATTACCCTCTTCCCCATTTCTCCCTTCTTTCGCCAGCTTCGTGGATGCCACCCCACTGAGTGATGGTGCCGGCCGTGGAGGCAGCAGCAGCGAAAATCCGGGAGATTCAAAACCTAAGAAGCCCATCTTTTTCCTTAAAGATGAGAGTCAGATGAGTGATGAGGGGTCGGTTAAGGATCCTGCAAAGAACCCATCCAGAAGGACAATTGGAGAAGCTAATTTGCATGAATCTCTGTTTGGTGTGCTGTCTGGTGCGGGCCGAGGCCAACCGCAGAAGGTCTCAGCACCCACGGTGGAGGAGAACCGCCATCTTCGGCCCCGGACAGTCGGGCCTCCTCCTGGGTCTGGGAAATTCAGAAGTGGAGCCGTGACCCCTGACAGTGCTGCTGCTGATAAACCAGCGGGTGGTCGACCCAAATTGAGCCGTGAGGAGGCGAGGAACAAGGCAATGAGTATACTTGCAAGAAATGGTGGTGGTGGTGGAAGAGAAGAGAGAGTCCGTGATGGTGGAGGAAGAGGCCCTGATCGTGGGCGCGGGCGTGGGCGTGGGCGCGGGCGTGGGAGGGGTAGAGGAGGCTTTTGGAGAGATGATAAAGAGCGAAGGCCGGATAGAAATGCAGATGGTGAATCTGAGGATGAGTTATCAGACGAGGTTTTCATAGGCGATTCCTCTGCTGGTGAGAGACTAGCACAGGAGCTTGGACCTGAGAAGAATAATATGTTGACAGAGGCGTTTGAAGAAATGGCCTATGATGCTTTTCCATGTCCTTTGGAGGATGAGTATCTCGATGCACTAGACACCAATTTGAAGGTCACGTTTGTTTCTTCTTTTTCTATCTTTTGTTGGGTTGGAGGGGATTCTAGCTTTTATCCTTTATTGCAAGTTATTGATTCCATTTGGTATGTAGATTGAGCTTGAGCCAGAGTATTTGATGGCTGATTTTGAGACGAACCCTGATATTGATGACAAGCCACCTATTCCTTTGAGGGACGCTCTTGAGAAGATGAAGCCATTCTTGATGGTTTATGAGGGAATTCAAGATGAAGAAGAGTGGAAGGTAGTGACTTCTTTTATACAACTTTGTTTGTGTTAAAATAATGCTCTACCACTTCATACCAATGATAATTCTAATTCAGAGGTGGTAAATATGTGTACACGATAACTTGCTACCTGGGAAAATGAGTTGTTCAGTGCTCTGGGGGGAATTCATCTCCTTCAAATGGAAGTTACATGCTGTTGGTATTATCAGCGAGCTGTAATTGTATTGCATATGACATGACATATGGTTAAAAGGGTGTCCTTTTGTTGCTTGAGGATTACTATTTTCTGCTTTGGTATGAGAAAACAGCATTTAACTGCCTGCATGTTTATCTAGAATTTTTTGATGGGTGTTCTATTAGGCTAACAGCTTAAGTCATGACCAATCTGCTTGCTGGAAAATTCCATTCTCTTTAACTTGTTGACTTTATTGGGTGTGAAACGAGTAAAGACCCGAGGGTACCAGTCATTTGCTCATTTTTGGGGATTTGATAGAACTGTGACTGGAAATGCTAAGCATTCAGTTCTCTAAACTGAAGATCTATATATCATTATAGTAGGAAGGGATTCATGCCCTTTAGTACTGAATTTCGTGATTGCCCTTGTACACTCTAATCGGGTTCTGTTGTAAACAGCAAGTTGTAGAAGAAACGATGGAGAAGGTCCCACTATTGAAACAAATAGTGGATCACTATGCGGGGCCTGATACTGTTACCGCGAAACAACAGCAAGGGGAACTGGAAAGAGTTGCACAAACTCTTCCAACAAGCATTCCAGATTCAGTTAGGCGATTCACTGACCGTGCTGTTCTTACCCTTCAGGTTGTTTTCTTTCCCCTCTCTATAAGCAGCAGATCATCTAGGTTGAGAACGGGCTACCATGTGAATTGTATCCGGGTCTGAGTGTATAAATAATCTGAATGACCTGAGATGTTAAGCACGATATGAAGACACAGTCATTTGATTTCAGAATCTTAAATTGTTTTTTTTTTGTTGTTGCATTTCTTAGAAGTTAAATTTGATGTTTGTGTTTTGTGGAATGGTTATCGCCAATTGGTTTTTATTATAAAATGTGGTTACCTTGAACACAATTAGGTTTCCAGAAAGATGTATGGCTGTTTTACTTTCCTGATCTGATAGTAATGTTGAAAGATCCATGCAGTTGAACGCTGTCTGTTTCTGTCTTGATGTTGCTGCATTGCTGATGTACAGAAAATAATGCTTTTTGACATTTTTTGTTTTTGCTGTACTTACCTAAAATGATACAATTGTTGTTGTGGTTTACTTGTTTTGACCTAGATATAGGAGAAAACTGCATGTGTCAGTCTACTCGAGAAGTTCTCAAATACCAATTTTTTGTTAGGAAAACAAAATTCGTTATTTCTGTTTTTGCTTTTTTATATGATGAAAGATGTTGAAAACTTAATTGTCCTACAAATATGCAGAGCAACCCAGGGTGGGGATTCGACAAGAAGTGCCAATTCATGGACAAGCTGGCGTGGGAGGTTTCACAGGCCTACAAATAGCAAGTTGTAGGAGAGTTTCAAATATCTTTCGTGTAAGCAGTAGATACGACACTTACCGGTTCATCATCTTGGAAGCGTGATACCTTTTTGCTCAGTCAAAAATTCTGGAAAGCCTTTGTTTTTTTTTTTCTACAAGAGTAGACTTTTTGCCCCTCTAACAGCCTCATTCTTAATAAGCGACATGTTTTGTTTACAGCCATTTCCTGTGAGCAAATGTAATTCTCAATGTAATGTATTTCGTGTGGTTTTGTCCGGCCGGCTTTACAATTTGCATTTAAAAGTATGTCTTGTTGTAAATGAGGGAGAACAGAGAAATGTAGAACGATAATAGGGGTTTTCATTCCTTTATAACTGAGTACGATGATCTTAATTTATAAAGAAATAAGAGGATAACCTAATATGGGTAATATGGACATTTACTATTTATAACATTCCCCCTTGAATGTCGATATTGATTGTCTCTTTAAAAAACTTTCTTGGAAAAACTTAGTGGGGTAAAAACTAATACTAAGGAATATAGTCTAATCTTGTGGATTAACTTTTTGAAAGTTGAAGTTGGAAATGACTTGGTGGATATATCTGTCAAATTCTCGCTTAAGTGGATTTGATGTATATCAATTTCTTCATTCTTCTGATGTTCATGGGTATAGACAAACTTGAGATATATGTGCTTCGTTCTATCTCCTTTGATGTATTTATCTTTCATCTGAGCTATACAAGCAGCATTGTTTTCATATAGTGTTGTGGGAATTTATTGATCAAAAGATAAGCCACACGTCTTTTGTATATGCTGGATCATGGACCTAATAAACACATTCTCAGCTGGCTTCGTGTATCACTAGAATTTCTGCATGATTGGAGGAGGTGATGAAATTCATTTGCTTTATAGACTTCCATGATATAGCCGTAACTCCATGAGTAAATACATAACCTATTTGTGACCTTGCATTATGGGGATCAGATAGGTAGCCAACATCAACATAACCTACTAGACCAGACTTAGATGTCTTAGGAAAGAATAACCCCATATCCATTGTACCTCAAAGATAACAGAGTACATGCTTAACACCATTCCAGTGTCTTTTGGTTGGAGCAGTGCTATATCTTGCTAATAGATTTATTAAGAATGCTATATCAGGTCGAGCATTCACCAAGTGAGGTATTCTTACATCAGACTTTCCTTATGAATATACAGGGACAAATCGATTCATTCTTTTAGCCTTTCTTAAGCAAGAATTCGCGAAGGTGATTATACCACATACGGCTCGACTGCTTTAGTCCATAGAGGGATTTATTCAATTTAATAGAGGACTTTTCTCTAGAGCTTGATTTAAATGCTTCAGGCAATTTAAATCCCTCTGGTAGCCTCATATAAATGTCGCTATCAAACGATCCATATAGATAGGCTGTAACCATATCCATTAAACGAAACTTAAGATTTTCTTGGATTGCCAAAGTAATCAAGTATCTTAAACTTGTGGCATCCATAATTGGGGAATAAGTTTCTTCATAGTCAATACTAGGTCTTTGACTAAAACCTTGTGCAACTATGAGCAGCATTAAGGCATTTAGGTATGGGATGGCCATGGGCTTTACGGAGATGAGGATTTTGGTAGGAGGAGAAGTGGTGGAAAAATTTTCAGGGATGAAAAGTGTATGCAATGCATATCGTTCCTTTATTTGGGACCGATTAATTTGAAGGGGAAGTGAGGTTGAGAGGATTAGAAACAGAGGGAGAAGGATTTTGATCATCTACATGCAAGGGAGGCGTGTTTCAGTGGAGAAGAAGTTTGCTATGATTGCTCTTTGCGGTGAGCATGTAGACAGGGAAAGGTGAAATACCCCAATTTATAAGGAAGCCCTAAGTCTCAAATGTAACACCCTGGATTCTGCCTCATTATAAAGTAGAAAACGATACAAAACCAACGCCGCAGACGAGGACTAAAACGGATGTCAAACGAGTCTTAAAACTAAGTAACAAGGTCTGTCCGAACATTAGTCCGAACATGTAAGTTCGGACATGTGCCGAGACTTACAGTTCAAACCCGTCCTCGCATGCTGTCTGAACATGTAAGTTCGGACAGATGTTCGGACACACTAATACTGTGAAAAACAAAATACTCTCGGGGCCTGTCCGAACATGGATGTCCGGACGGACAGGTCTAAATTTATAAAAAATCAAAACGAAAACAGGATTAGAAGGGTACAAAATGACAATAATATTAATGCCAATGGGAAGTGAATGTTTTATAAGCATATGTAGTGAATGTTTACCATAAAAACACAGCGGAATATATTTTCAAATCCAGAGTGCTACCGCCACACTCAATCTCATGAGTGCTCAGGCTAAACCTTAAACAATTCAACAGAAATAAATATTCAAAACATTGCCATTTAAATACTGTATCTCAACGACAATTAATCCATTCTAGAACTATGTGGTAGCGCATGCCCAATCCCCAAACTTCAGCAACCATCACCTGCGATCAGAAAACAATAGACAAAAACACGAAGGGATCGCGCAAATCAGATAAACTGAGTAAATTCTACCTCAATGTGTAAAATACATTCTGAAGTTCTTTCTATCATTTGTCAATCAGAGGAGAATGAGTGTTGAACATTAGAATGATTTTTCCAGAAAACACAGTAACCAACCAAACAATAGTAGGGAGCTTTCAACAGGAGCAAACCATAATTTCCAAATACGGGGTCACCTATGGGACCCCAAACGATAATTCCAGGACAGTCACCTATGGGACCGTCAAACAACCACCTCACCCTAAGTCCTTAAGTGTGCACACCCCCTATGAAACAGCAGTAACATAGAGTAGATCATAGAGCTTAACTGCAGCATTGTGTGCAGCGCAAATAATAATAATGGGGAGCACCTAGGGGCTCCCAAACGATAACAATTCCTGTGAAAGACTCCCAAAAACCTTGTTCAAATCACCACCATAATTACGCTAATCCACCAATCTCAAAGTACGGGAGATCCCCAATTGATAAATCTCAATCCGGTGATAAATCCTTTTTCTAGTAGAAAACACATTTGAGTCACAAAAGCAATTTTCTCATTCGCAATACACAAAGCCAAATCAACTTGAGCATAGAGATTTACCTGAACAATCAAATCACTTCAAGAGAACAATCCAACATAATCACTAGCAGCGCCCGTCGTCGAAATCGGAGTCTAAGTATATAATTAACAATTAGAATCTACCAAACACAACCGAATAATTTACTAGACTATCTAGGTAGAATACTTTACCCAACGTAATCCTAACTGACACCGGGAAGACGATCTGACAGCAATAGGATGAAGAACGTGAATTTGCAAAGGTTTCAAGGTGAAGAATCGAGAATATTTTAATGGAAATAAGAGAGTAGAAAAGTTGTGTGAATTGTGAGAGTTGGGAGAGGAAGAGCGTAATGGTGTTAGTGCAAGACGATCAGATATCGGAGAGGATTGTTGATTTAGATAGAATTAATTTGCAAAATAAAAGGAATGCTAGTAATTTAAATAAGTGATAATCAGTTTAAAGAAGAAAAGAAAATAACGAATCATTCAAAGAGAGTTTAACTGATTAGTGTTGTAGATAGTTAAAAGGGTATAACTATTATTTAGCGTGATGGAAATCCGCAAAGAGAAACAAAATCTCTAACAAATACTGGTTTAGAAATAAATAAATAATTCTCAATTCGTAATAATAGGAGGAAAGTAACTGAGCCGTTGTAACGAG
Source organism: Limonium bicolor (assembly GCA_023374045.1). Classification (NCBI taxonomy): domain Eukaryota; kingdom Viridiplantae; phylum Streptophyta; class Magnoliopsida; order Caryophyllales; family Plumbaginaceae; genus Limonium; species Limonium bicolor. The sequence goes on along the minus strand of CM041777.1, from coordinate 333,756,574 downwards.
ATAAGGAATAGAGTAGATATCTAGGAAAATAATTAATAAACATTTATTTAATATAGGGAAGAGACTGAAATAAATAAGGATAGAGTGAAACAAATCAGTAATCCTAGCAAGAGGAAAATAATTACGTTAAAGAAGGATCTAGAATATTAGTAATATAATATTAAGAGAATAATAGAGGATTACTAATTTTGGAGAAGTCAAATGGGATTTGAACTCTTAAAGTTAATGCTAATTTACTAAGAGAAAGTAAAATTGAATTCGAACTCTAGGAATTTAAGATTAATCAATTTGAATAAAAAATTCTAGGATTGTATTCTGGGAACTTAAATAACGTTGTAACATCTAAGAATGATGAAGTAGTATTTAAATGATAATAATATTAATAATAGGAATACGATTAGTAACGACAAGGATATTGCGGATAATTGTAAACATTTTAGGAAGAGGAAAGAATTTAATATAAGAGTATCGTTTAATTGGCGAAGCAGCTTTGGCGAATTCTACAACGACCACAGTCTATGGTCTCGCAGTTTTTCACTGTTCGTTACCTCGGTGATCGTCCACTCCATCTCCTCCAGCCTGTAGCAAACTGTAGTCCAATTTGGTGGGGTCTGCTCTCTGTTCGTGACCTCATTCAGGTAGGAGGTCATAAGCGGATTGGTACTGGGTACACCACTTATGTCAATGATAGATGACTTCCCTCTAAGGAGGGAGGCATGCCCTACCTTTGGTTTCTTCCTCCTCATATTCGCAGTGTTCCAATATCAGATTTCATGCTCACCCCCACCACCTGGAATATCCCACTTATTCAGTCATTGTTTCACCCAGATGATGTTCGCCATATTTGTGGTTTAGATCTGTCAACTAATGCTACGTCCCCAGACTATTGGTTTTGGGGCCTCACTACATCTGGCCAGTTTACGGTGAAAAGTGCATATCACTGTGATGTTGCTATGTCCTGTAAGGATCAACCTTCCAGCTCTTCTCCGACAGCATCTCCTACAGGTTTGGCTAATAAGCGGGTATGGACGCTGGACCTACCGCCCCGCGTTCGTTTATTTGGTTGGAAACTTTTGCAGGGGGTGGTACCATGTCGAGGCCTGTTGGCTTACCGGCTTCACCGCCCGGACCTGGCGGTGTGCGCACTCTGTGGCCGCTGTGAAACTCTCGTTCATGCTTTCATCGGCTGTTCTTCTGTTAAGCCATATTGGGCCCGCCTAGGTGTGGCACTCCCACCTCCCTTTCGGTATGACGCTGCCTTTGTTGATTGGCTTACTCAGTCTTGTATAGCCATGCCCCGCCCCCATCTGTCACTGCTGCTGTCACTCCTTTGGCGTCTATGGTTTGCTCGATGCCAATTTTCACATGGTAGGGTTTCAACTTTTGAAGCTGGCTGGTCTCAAGCAGACAGTTTTTTCTCACTCAGCACTACTTGTTTTACCTCGAACTCCTTGCCTTCGCTTACCGAGGCCCGTCTTAGTTTTCCAAATTGGGTAGAGATCTCAGTTGATGCAGGACTGGACAAGTATGGCAGGTTTGGCATTGCGGCGGTTGCAGCTCGTCACGACTCAGTCCTTGCTGCCGCTGTTTGGGGAGGACTCACTCGTCATGACCCTTCCCATATGGAGGCTGCAGCGATTCTCTTAGGTCTTGATCTTGCCAAGCGCTTTGGTTTTCGCAGTGTGCGGGTTTTGTCAGATTGTAAGCCAGTGGTTGCATATCTTTCGGCGTTTGGTCCCACCAGTATTTCAGCCAGCACATCGCTCTTGCTCAATGATGCCTTGGCACATTTGAGTCCTCTGTTGGATTTTCAATGCTTTCACGTTAGTCGGTTAGACAATTTCACTGCTCACAACCTAGCTTTCTTTGCTAGTAAACATCAACTCCCTGCGAGTTGTTGGAAGTCTTCTGACTTCCCACCCTATGTACTCACTCTGTGTTCTTAATATAATCTTTTCATTGGTTTAAAAAAAAAAAAACTTCCCTGGGCCACTATAATACTAACTTCGGACTTACTCATTCTTAAAAAGAATCATATTATTCTTAACAAAAAAATTCGTGGGTATTTCATCTCATCCCCCCTAAAAGAAAGCTTCGCCCCCGAAGCTGAATCTAATCTAAAGCACACCAGTCGAAAGACAAAGGACTGCTTGGTCCTCAGCCCCTTGGACAACCATTCCAATACATAATTCAAAAATTCAAGCCTAATTAAATGGTTCACCACATTGATAGAACTCTGAAATTTTAAGGCAAACCAACACATAGGACCAAAGTCTAAACCAATTCAATCATTCTATAATCATCACATTAATAACATTAATTCAATACCAGTTCACATCCTACTAATCCACCAATTACCATGCCATTTTCCATTTTAAGTCCACCTATAGTATACCATTTACTATATATCAAGTCTTCCAAGAAGTCAAGATCAACACCTTAACATTCATGAATCAAGATTCCAATCTTTCACTAAGAATGATAAATGAATTAACTCAATACACACCAAATGGAAGTTAACAATTAAAGGAACTAACAGAACAATCTCCAACTCATCTTTTAACCACCACAGAATTCACTAAAGATTAAGCTCATTCTAAAAACTTTTATTAGCCTTCCTCGGAAAAATTCTCCCAAAACTAAATGTTATCTCTCGAACTGGAATCCTAGATCCCTACCAGTTATATCTTGTAATCCTAAAATATACTCCTACCTTTCTTCATTGAGACTAGTTCCTCTTCTTATATTCAACACCCAGCTTAGAAAATTTCATCAATGTTCCAAGAGATCTATTCCCAAGGTTTAAATGTGAACTTTTATACATATTCCAGACCTGTAACCAATCATCCAATTTCTTATACATCTTAAACATTTAACTAAATTCACATTCTCTAACAATCTCATACAGGCAAAAGCATCAAAACAACCATGAAATCACACCTCATTACCCAATTACCCAATTTTCACTGACAAAGTCATACATATGTCATTATTTTCTGAGTCTATATCTCTCACTGATAATCCCAAAAGTTTAATACTTTACTTCCAATATTCACATCACATTCATATAAGAAACATTCACCCAAAGGTCACAATTCACCAGTTAACCTACTCCCCCATGCAAAAGTCAATAGCCAAAGACTCAAACACCAACCATCGTTTACCAACATAACCAAGATCTGTATACAAACTCTCAACTAAAATCTTAAAACCCACATGAAACACAACCCCTTAAAATCACAAAGATATTACACTTACTCTTCTATCCATGATTATATCATTTTTTTTCTCAAACATAACACCAACCATATGAACCAGAATAAATCTCTCGCAAATCGTCATCTTAATTAATTTTTTTGTATAGCAGTTAATTACCTCTCAAATGAAGTACCCTACTACAGTTACTCATTGCCCACCAATGGCTCAAATAAATAATATAATCGGCTCTATTACAAATCAAGACGCGGTTAACCATTTAACAATCATCAATGAGGACTCATCATAAGTCCTAATCCATCACACCTCCCCAAATAATTTCCAGTTAGCGTGGACGCTAGTGTCTTCACCACACTTAGCACAAGGATTAACCAAATCATCATCTTAAAATAGATATCCATCGCAAAAGATCTCAACAAATCTCAGTTAAGCAATAACCATAATATATGAATCCAATACACAAGAGAAACAAATACATCCAATCAATGAACTACCTAGCCCAACGGAAGAGCAAGACACATATTTGTTATTTCAAATCAACCGAAAGGTTAATCATGTTTCACCTCCTGTAAGTTAGTATAAAATTCATACAAGGACATAACAGGAATCACAACAAAATGTTCCCATAAGCCATACCCTTACCTCTTTTCCATTTTAATCCTAATTCCAATTTAGACACTTCCATTAGCTCAAGTCAACCTCTCGACCCTATAACATAACCGATAAGACCAACACAACAATTCCATTGATAATTTCTACAATAATCTCCAGTTACAAGTATCGTAATTCTAATCCTTTCTCTATCTACTTAATACTTCCTCTATTAAGTCTACAAAACTCAATTTATTTCCAAACACCGAATGCTCAGTTAAATACTACCCTTATTTTATTGTTATATAATGAGACATAGTTAATCAATTTGTAACAGGCTATGAGAATTCGTCAAGATTTATAATACAAACAATTACAAAAATAAGTTTCAATAAGTCAGAACACCAGGGTCTCTTCAACACTTAGCATGAGATTCATCAAAAATACTACCACATTAAAAATATTTATCACAAAACTTCTCGAGAAGATCAACATAAATAATCACTTAGTATACACATCTAAAAGTACAAGGGAGGCAACAAATCAATTGTCATAGACTTTGTCTAGCTATGAACCTCACATACATCAATAATTACCACGTTGTAAAAAAGTCATAATCACAAATCATTTCCCTAACACACTGATTATATTTCAATACCTTAGAAGGACCTTTATCAATAACTGACAACCAAATATTTCATCACTTAGTACACTTCATGCTATTATTTAATATGGTACTGCTAACCAGTTCGTCAACACATAAATGGAACTCAGTCAGGGGTCTTAATCTCAATATTTTAACAAAAAAAAAATTCTGATAAATTTACAATACTAGCTTCTGTCCAGATTAGCACACAGATTAACTAAACCATCTTCTTAATATAAATTTCAAACAGTAAGGGGTCAACAAAATCTAGCTCAAAGATCAACCAATACATCACATCCATAATACATGTAACATGTCATGCTCTACCCTGGTACGAAACACTACAAAAATACTGTCATTTAGTAAAATGTGTAACATCCCTTAGCCTATCTAGATAGGAAATAATATGGGTACTCAATCAACAAGAGCAGTATGATTATCCTATAATATCCAAGCACATATACATATTATGTCAACATTGCTCATATCTCCCGTACTCACAGGGTAGTTAAACAAGAAGAAACAACTATTTATATTTAATAAGATACATATATATATATACTCATATAAATATGCTAATTTTTAACCTCCTACTGATGAGCATGTAAAGGTCTATTGCACCTACCGTGCTTCTCTTTATTTTATTTTATTAATACTATTATTATTTTCCTTTTCTTAAGTCCCCAACTGTAACACTTCGCAACCCCGTTATATGTAATCTATTTATCATTTTGCTCACAAATAATCCCAAAATAAAAATAAAAATAAATAAATAAATACCCTAGTGCTCCAGTCAATAAAATAATTACCACAAATTATTGTTCATAAACATATTAAGTAAGACATAGACAAAATATATATACTACAAAATATCTGCTTTTAAAGAAGTGTAAAAAAAAAATTCAAACAACACTCTATTGGCTACATATATAATATTCTTGAGAAACTGGTTAATCACATAACTATTTGTAAACTGAATACTCTTAGGTCCATTTAAACTAAATAAAATATGGAAGTCATCTTATAAATCTAACCGCCCAATAACATAGATGACAATTAAAACTAACAATTATTCCTTACGTTGTAGTTAATGTAATTAACAGTTGTTATGACTTTCTATAACTTTAGTTAACCCAACATAAATCACTACAGACAATTTGAACAGACAACATTAAATAAAGATGCTAGAATCTTTTCACAGAAGCTCGTCACATAGAAAAACAAATTTACACACTACCATGACGGCAAAAGCGAAACATTTTCCCCTAGTTTAATACAACTTGAAATTACTATCATTCCAAGTCTCCTCAGAACTAACACTGAGTAGTCATTGCAAGAGTAATATATATATATATCCCTTATATTCTTCTTCCCCTTTACGAATACATGACGAAAAATTAGTCTATATATTGTCATCGAAAATCCTTTATAAGTAGTTACCATAATACACACATTCACAAACAAGGGAAGAAACAAAACCAAAGATTGGACTATATTGTCCGTCTGGTACACACATAGAGACTTACTACTTCACAACAACCATAAACATTGATAATATTGTACACCTTAGAACGCGTAGATTTATAAATTCATTCATATAACATATAAGGAAACATTGTAACAACGGAGAGAAACAGAAATTCACCAAAAGGTGTCACATGAATCATCCTAGAAAATATCCTCATAACCAATACCTTTAGCCCTTGTTCCAAGCAATCTAATTTTCAGCATTCCCTATAATTGATTCCCACATCACGCTACAACCCAATACTAGAGATATATATACTACTTATATGTATATATTTATTTTATAATTTTATCAAAACAATTCTCTTCCATTTTTTTAATACCTCTCATGATACATGAGAGTAAATAAACTCTGAACATTCCACCATAGAAAATCAGGCACATACCATACAACAATGCCCATATGCAGTCCCCATATAATGTATATATATGTAGTACCACCCAATATCCATCTCAACACATTCCAACACCTCACATAACACATGAGAGTATAACTCACACCTTCAACACAAAATAATCAGGCACACAACATATCACACATGTAATCCCCAAAGACGACTTATTCCAAATTTTAACCCTTTAAAACCAATTCTTATCTTATTTTGAAAACCATAGCTCTGATACCACCTTGTAACACCCTGGATTCTGCCTCATTATAAAGTAGAAAACGATACAAAACTAACGCCGCAGATGGGGACTAAAACGGATGTCAAACGAGTCTTAAAACTAAGTAACAAGGTCTGTCCGAACATTAGTCCGAACATGTAAGTTCGGACATGTGCCGAGACTTACAGTTCAAACCCGTCCTCGCATGCTGTCCGAACATGTAAGTTCGGACAGATGTTCGGACACACTAATACTGTGAAAAACAAAATACTCTCGGGGCCTGTCCGAACATGGATGTCCAGACGGATGTTCGGACAGGTCCAAATTTATAAAAAATCAAAACGAAAACAGGATTAGAAGGGTACAAAATGACCATAATATTAATGCCAATGGGAAGTGAATGTTTTATAAGCATATGTAGTGAATGTTTACCATAAAAACACAGCGGAATATATTTTCAAATCCAGAGTGCTACCGCCACACTCAATCTCATGAGTGCTCAGGCTAAACCTTAAACAATTCAACAGAAATAAATATTCAAAACATTGCCATTTAAATACTGTATCTCAACGACAATTAATCCATTCTAGAACTATGTGGTAGCGCATGCCCAATCCCCAAACTTCAGCAACCATCACCTGCGATCAGAAAACAATAGACAAAAACACGAAGGGATCGCGCAAATCAGATAAACTGAGTAAATTCTACCTCAATGTGTAAAATACATTTTGAAGTTCTTTCTATCATTTGTCAATCAGAGGAGAATGAGTGTTGAACATTAGAATGATTTTTCCAGAAAAACACAGTAACCAACCAAACAATAGTAGGGAGCTTTCAACAGGAGCAAACCATAATTTCCAAATACGGGGTCACCTATGGGACCCCAAACGATAATTCCAGGACAGTCACCTATGGGACCGTCAAACAACCACCTCACCCCAAGTCCTTAAGTGTGCACACCCCCTATGAAACAGCAGTAACATAGAGTAGATCATAGAGCTTAACTGCAGCATTGTGTGCAGCGCAAATAATAATAATGGGGAGCACCTAGGGGCTCCCAAACGATAACAATTCCTGTGAAAGACTCCCCAAAACCTTGTTCAAATCACCACCATAATTACGTTAATCCACCAATCTCAAAGTACGGGAGATCCCCAATTGATAAATCTCAATCCGGTGATAAATCCTTTTTCTAGTAGAAAACACATTTGAGTCACAAAAGCAATTTTCCTCATTCGCAATACACAAAGCCAAATCAACTTGAGCATAGAGATTTACCTGAACAATCAAATCACTTCAAGAGAACAATCCAACATAATCACTAGCAACGCCCGTCGTCGAAATCGGAGTCTAAGTATATAATTAACAATTAGAATCTACCAAACACAACCGAATAATTTACTAGACTATCTAGGTAGAATACTTTACCCAACGTAATCCTAACTGACACCGGGAAGACGATCTGATAGCAATAGGATGAAGAACGTGAATTTGCAAAGGTTTCAAGGTGAAGAATCGAGAATATTTTAATGGAAATAAGAGAGTAGAAAAGTTGCGTGAATTGTGAGAGTTGGGAGAGGAAGAACGTAATGGTGTTAGTGGAAGACGATCAGATATCGGAGAGGATTGTTGATTTAAATAGAATTAATTTGCAAAATAAAAGGAATGCTAGTAATTTAAATAAGTGATAATCAGTTTAAAGAAGAAAAGAAAATAATGAATCATTCAAAGAGAGTTTAACTGATTAGTGTTGTAGATAGTTAAAAGGGTATAACTATTATTTAGCGTGATGGAAATCCGCAAAGAGAAACAAAATCTCTAACAAATACTGGTTTAGAAATAAATAAATAATTCTCAATTCGTAATAATAGGAGGAAAGTAACTGAGCCGTTGTAACGAGATAAGGAATAGAGTAGAATATCTAGGAAAATAATTAATAAACATTTATTTAATATAGGGAAGAGACTGAAATAAATAAGGATAGAGTGAAACAAATCAGTAATCCTAGCAAGAGGAAAATAATTACGTTAAAGAAGGATCTAGAATATTAGTAATATAATATTAAGAGAATAATAGAGGATTACTAATTTTGGAGAAGTCAAATGGGATTTGAACTCTTAAAGTTAATGCTAATTTACTAAGAGAAAGTAAAATTGAATTCGAACTCTAGGAATTTAAGATTAATCAATTTGAATAAAAAATTCTAGGATTGTATTCTGGGAACTTAAATAACGTTGTAACATCTAAGAATGATGAAGTAGTATTTAAATGATAATAATATTAATAATAGGAATACGATTAGTAACGGCAAGGATATTGCGGATAATTGTAAACATTTTAGGAAGAGGAAAGAATTTAATATAAGAGTATCGTTTAACTTCCCTGGGCCACTATAATACTAACTTCGGACTTACTCATTCTTAAAAAGAATTATATTATTCTTAACAAGAAAATTCGTGGGTATTTCACCAAATGTCCCGGAAATGTCGGAGTTGATCTTGGAAACCCTAGGAAAGCCTTGGAAACTCAATGAAACCCTAGGAAACCCTAGTAACTGGAGATGGAAAACCCTGGAAACCCTAGGAGACCCGGTAAAACCCTACTAGCCGGAAATGTTCCTACAGTTAGTTTTATTCCATCATAGCTACATTTCTCCTTAAGATACATCAAAAATGGCTTGTTAAGCACGAGGTGACGACCTAGTTGAGGTAAGCACGAGGTGGCAACCTAATAAAAGTAAGCAAAGGGTTAAAAGTATGCACGAGGTATCAAGAGATGAGTGGTTTAATGTTCTATCCAATAGGAACTATACACATAAACAAGCAAGTAGGAGGTGTCATAAGATCATTGGTGGTGTTTTAAGCAAAGGACAACCACATCTTCCTTACTTCCACTTGAAGCAACCTAATTCCTACCATACATAAATGTGGCGCCTAGAACAAGGTATTAGCCAGCCTAATCTTGACCTTTCTTCATCATTAAGAAACCTTAGAACATCTAGCCAAACAAGGCCTAAGAGGAGGCAGCTACACCTAACCAAACAAGGCCTTAAAATGGTGGCTATAATTTAATGCTCATAAATGCCATGATGACTACCAAGGCTGCAGACTCCATCCTTGCATTACCAACACATAATGTTATTATTATATTCAGCCAAATATTATTCCAATAGGAAAAGAGGAGACATTTTATGAGATATATTATAAACTAAAGGTTTCATAGCCATTAAGTAAGCTTTCCTTGCCTATTTAAAGAGACCCACGACCTGGAATTATCCCTCAAACCAAATCAGCTCCTCATCCTCATATTTCACCTAGAGAATCAAGCTTAAGAAGTAGAGCAAATCAGGTTAGCAAAGAGAAGTAAAACCGAGAGCAAAGGGAGAAGGAACCGAGAGGAAAGTGAAGGAAATTCAAGGTAGTTTGGGGTGTTTTCTTGGATGTGTTTGGAGGATCATTAAGCCTATATAATACCCAGAGAGTGGTGAAGAAATATGGCCAGAAGAAGCCAGGTAGTTCTTGTGTACAACCATTATTTACTTAGTGTCAATTTCTTATGATAGTTTCTATTTTATCTTACGGCGCCAGCTTATGTGGGGATTCTCTTCTAAATATTTTCATGGATTGAAACTAGATTCTTTAATGGTGATTTTGATGTAAGGTCGGAATGAAGAAGACCTGGGAATTTTGGTGAACAACCCTTGTTTGTTTAGTGTCAATTTTGGTGAATTTGGTGCTATAACTTGAAGCTAGTTGTGTGATTTCTTTTCATTAGACCATAATCTTGGTCTTGTTTTAAAGGTGATTTATAAGTGCAATAACTTGGTTATTGTTTATCTAATGGTGACCAAATGCTTTGATCTTCGTGGTATGTTATGTAGATGTTATAATCAAGCTAAGTTCATGGTTTTATGACCTACACACTTGCTATTAACCATGGAATCTGATTATACAAGATAATGAGCCAAGGTTGGCCAAACACTGATTTTCTCCCACTACCAATGTATTGTGGGCAAGCTATTATGATTTAATCTATGAGAACTAACCTGTAGGGGGTGTACACACTTAAGGATATAGGGTGAGGTGGTATGGTTTGCAGCGGACCATTATCGGGTATCCAGTTTGCATCAAAATTTGCAGGGGCCTCTTAATGGGTGTCTGGTTTGCATTGGTGGACTTGGTTTGCAGCAGCCTCTTAACGGATGTCCATTTTTCATTGGTTAACTTGGTTGCAGCAGCCTCTTATTGATTGTCCAGTTTGCATTGGTGAACTTGGTTTGCTGCGGCCCCTAGGTGGGTGTCCGGTTTGCATGGGAACAAGGTTCAGATGTTATTTGTTTAATCTTATGGTTGTTTCATGGTATTATGTGGGTGTATACTAATGTGCCTTGGTAATATTTGTTGTGGTTTCTGGTGATATATGTTGTGATTCATTGTGATGTTACTTATGATTTTTTAACTAGTTTTATAAAGCTAAATGAACTTTACGGGTTGTAGTAAGAATTACTCAGCTTTGCTGATGTTCGTTTTCTAGCATGTGCCCTGTGGCCCCTTTGTGTGTTGTTTGAAATGGCCACAGGTACAAGTGATGATGAAGTATCTTCTTGATTTGGTGAAAAGCATGAGCATGGGACACGAGGGTTAGAGACGACCACCTAGAAATTAAGAGTTTGGTATCTTGTGTAATAGATTTGTGTAAACGGCGTTTGGTTTGTAATAATATATGGTTTGATTTATAGTAAGCCTTAGCATCCACAGTGATTATGGGTGTGATGGTAAAACCCGATTAGTTATGTATATTCCGCTGTGTAAGATAAGAAATAGAAAATAAAAGAAAAAAATTAGAGCTGAAAAGTGGGGTGTTACAAACGGCGAGGGAGGTCCATTTCGTGAGGAGGAGAGTGGAGGAGGGGGGCGGCGCTATGATGGCTCCTCGACGGGTTCTCCTAAGAGACCCGTTTGGCTATTCGACTTCTCTATGCTACATATTTTTTGTTATATATAGAAATTGCCCAAAAAATTGATATTGTTTCATAAACTTTAAAGTGATGCAACTTAACATAGGGCTCCCCTTCAGTTTTATGGCCCCACAACTGGATAAGATACACTAGTTGATGGGTACTCTAATAGTTTACCAATGTCTGTGACTTTTTTTTATTGTTTTATATGTAAAAGTGTGTTATTTAAGAAAAACACAAAGACTGCCTCAAATATGTTACAAATATGCTAAAACTTACCATTAATACTAATCCAACTCGTATCAAACACACAAATGGTTGGGGTTGGCATATTTGTTCACAACTGTTGCTTCCTTCCGATTTCAAAGTTCAACGGTGGAAAACTTAGCAAAAAAAAAAAAGGTTAACGATGGGAAGCTCCTTGCGCCATGTAAGAGTGACTAAATTATATGGCATACCCATGATATAAAAACAAGGGGAAAATATAAATACTTAAGACATGTTATAAATAGTAAATGTTCATAATGCCCTTATTAGGTTATCCCCTTACTTCTCTATAAATAGAGATCATTGTACTAAGTTATAAAGGAATAAAAAACCCTATCATCATTCTACCTTTCTCTGTTCTCTCTCATTTACAACATGTTATCAGCATGCTCTAAATTTCTAAACTAATCCGCCTTCGTTCAGTTCTTATCAACAGGTAAATCCGCCTCACATCTACTCATTACTTTTTTCTCTCTAAAAAATATCCTACATTACAACTAGTATCACTACGACAATCTCTCCCTTATTCCGATCGATCTCCGATCATGGCAAGACAAAAAAACAATCCCTTTCACGCTCGGTGAAGATTCAGTGACGGACCATCAATCTCCGTCATTGACGGATTGAATTTCAGCCGTAGATTTAAGTAATAAAATAAAGGGTTTTAATGACCAGCTCCTGGTGATGGTAGGATGCTGACATCACATCTCATGCACTAAAAGTTAATGTGCACCAACATCACCTTCTAATTTTGATGTTTTTTTATATTTTAAAATGTTGACGTGATTTAATATAATTTAATATAAAAAAATAAATTAATAATTTATTAAAATTATTTTAATGATGTGTAATTTTTATGAGGTATCATTTCTTTAAAATAAATTTTTTAGATAATAAGTAATAATAAAAAATGATAAGCAAAGTATTATTGATAATTTGCTTAACTATAAAATCATTAATATGTGTTTCTAAAATATTCTAAGTTTTTAAAACTTTATTATATATGAGTTAAGTTTTAAAAATAGGTGATTTTGACCCTGGTGCTGAGGTGGCACCTATTTTGTCCTTTTCTACTTTATCCCTTTGTAAAACTTTAAAATGTTGTATCTTATTATACTTAAGTCCAAATAACATAAATTTTATACCATTGTTCATCATAATTCGAGCTCTTCAAATAAGACCCAACATGAGTATGTTTTGATAAATTTTAAATCTTATACTTTTTGTATGTACATATGTTTTAAGATTCACTATGAATCTTAAGTTTAAGAAAAGTGAATCAAAGGTAGTTAAAAAGTGAATCAGAGGTCGTTAAACCCTAAACCACAAACCCTAAAAATGTCTTCGATGTTTTTAGCATTCCAAGAGTGGTTTTTAAGGTGTTTAGGGGGTAGGGTAATATTTTGGCATTGGTTCTACACTTTATATTGTCATTACTGACTTGAAAGATTTTTAGGGTTTGTGGTTTAGGGTTTAGGGTCATTAGACCCTAAACCCTGTACTACAAACCCTAAAAATTCCTTCGTCATTTTTAGCTTTCCTAGGGTGGATTTTGGGGTGTTTTTTTGGGGGGGGGGGGGGGTAGGGTAATCTATTTGGAATTTGTTCTGTACTTTATATTGTAACAACTAACTCGATAGGTTTTTAGGGTTTGTGGTAGCGGGTTTAGGGTCTAACCCTAAACCCACCACTACAAACCCTAAAAATGCCTTCGATGTTTTTAGGTTTCCTAGGGTGGGTTTTGGGGTGTTTTGGGGGTAGGGTAATCTATTTGGAATTTGTTCTGTACTTTATATTGTAGCAACTAACTCAACAGGTTTTTAAGCTTTGTGGTAGCGGGTTTAGGGTTGTTAGACCCTAAACCCGCCACTACAAACCCTAAAAATGCTTTCGATGTTTTTTTAGCTTTCCGAGGGTAGGTTTTGGGGTGTTTTGGGGGGTAAGGTAATTGATTTGGAAGTCGTTCTATACTTTACATTGTAGCAACTAACTCGACAGGTTTTTAGGGTTTGTGGTAGCGCCACTACAAACCCTAAAAATGCCTTCGACGTTTTTTAGCTTTTCTAGGGTGGGTTTTAGGGTGTGTGAGGTTAGGGTAATCTATTTAGAAGCTGTTATATACTTTAATGTAAGGATGTACATATTTTAATGTGAGAATGTACATGTTTTAATGTGACGATGTACATGTTCAAATGTGAGAATGTACATGTTCAATTATGAGAATGTATATCGTTTCCTTTGGTCGTTATCACGTCATTGTGTATAAGATTTTTTTTACCATTTATCTATTTACAAAGCATAACTGATTGATGAACCTAAAGGTTATTTTGGAAACAATAAACTGAGTTATTGAAGTCAATTTACCTATTCATTGACCTTGGTTTTTTATGTATCCCCACGATAATTTATAAACGTTTCCACGAATGATTAGAAACATGTACACAATCTCCTATAAATGTTTCCATCACTAATTTAAAAAAGTGACACTAACTGTTATATATCATTTCCTTTGGCCGTTCTTATCGCACACTAGGTATAAGAATATATTTTTCTTTTCCATTTATCAGTTTTCAAAGTTTGAGTGATTGATAAACCTGAAGGTTATTTTGGAAACATTAAACCGAGTTATTGGAATCGATTTTACTTATTCATTAACCTTGGTTTTTATGTATCCATGATGATTTAAAAACGTTTCCACGGATGATTAAAAACATGTACACTACCTCCTATAATCATTTTCATCACTATTTTTAAAAAAGGTGACCCTAACTATTATATATCGTTTTCTTTGGCCGTTCTTATCGCATATTGTGTATAAGAATATATTTTTCTTTACCATTTATCAGTTTTCAAAGCTTTAGTGATTGATAAACCTTAAGGTTATTTTGGAAACGATAAAGTGAGTTATTGGAGTCGGTTTACGTATTTATTAACCTTGGTTTTTATGTATCTATGATAATTTATAAACGTTTCCACTGATGATTACAAACATGTACACAACCTCATATAATCATTTCCATCACTATTTTAAAAAAGATGCCACTAACTGTTATATATATTTTCATTTGATCATTCTTATTCTTACCATTTATCAAGTTTATAGAGCTTGACTGATTGATAAACCTGAAGGCTATAAACATTCAGAAACGATAAATTGAGTTGTTGGAGTGAATGTTACGTATTCATTTAATCTTGGTTTTTACGTATCCACGATAGTTTATAAACGTCTCCACTAATAATTACAAACATGTACATAACTCTCTATTATCGTTTCTATCACTATTATGAAAAAGATGACACTAACTATTGTATACATCTTTTCTTTTGGCGGTTCATATCGAATAATTGTGTATAAAAATATTTTATTAATATTTTTCAGTTTATAGAGCTTGATTGATTAATAAACCAGAAAGTCATAAACACGATAAAATAAGTTATTGGAGTTGACTTTACGTATTCATTAACATTTGGTTTTTATGTATGCACGATAATATATAAGCTAAAAGGCTAATATTTTTACATTCAATATTTTTTTAAAAACATTATACATCACTTTTTTAATTTAAAAATAAATATTAGTTTAGTATTATTTATATTAGCAATTGTTTTAAAGAATTAGTTAGTTATTAAGTCATGTATACATGTTCATAGTCACTTAAAAACTTTGTATAATTGATGAATTATTTTGTAATAATTATAACTAATTATATTGTTAAGATATTATAAAAGGAAGAAAAATAAAAAATACCAACACACTACATGCTTACTAGTTAGTTGATGTGATTGTTTTTATAAATTTTAGAACAATATTATATACAGTAGTAAATATGTTATACGCCGTCGTCATTCTAATTTGATTTCAACTCATCTCTACTGTACCTGCTATATTTGTTTTTTAAAGAAAGTAATGTTCCGTCAGGACGGAAAATTCGCTTCTGGCATGTAATCCTCGCCCTTTCACGCTCCACATCTGCCGATTTCATTTATTGTTGTTGTAGACACCAAAAATTCTCACCCCATAAAGCAAAGTCTGAAATAGAAAATAAAATAAGAGGGGTCGTCGCCTTTCTTTTCAAAAAACGTACTGCTGTGCGTGTCAAAATGAAACCATCGTTTTACGACAAAATTTTAAACCAATTCTCAAGCATTTTAGAAAAATCCAATTTTCCAGAAATTTTCAAACAATAATTTGTTTTAGACTTACCCTTTTATTTATTTATCTATTTGGTTATTTTCATTTTTATTTCCCTAGTCGTGGGCATTTCATTACTTTTATTTTTACTTATGTTACTTCATCATTTTTCATGTTGTTATTTTGTAAAGAAAACATTTCATTTTTATTGACTAAACCTTTTTAGTTTTATTCTGTATATACATTTTTTTTCTAGTATTAGTGTTTTGATGATTTTACTCATGTCGAGTTATAACTTTTGTTCCCTAAGTTTTTCCATTGTAGTTATTCTTTTCCTTTCTCATTTTTGGGTGGATCAAACTTGGTCTTAATTCAATCTTCAATCAAACTCAACAGCCCAAACCCAAGCTCCTCCTATCCAAGCCTACAGCCCAAAACCGAAGCCCAATTTAAAACCCAACCCATCTCCTAAACCCTAGAGTCCACCCTTGCTCCATAAAAAGACAACACCAATAAACCTAGAGACGACCACGTTTTACCGGCCGCCTCAGTCTCTTATTTTTCCCCTGTCTGATTCTTATCTTCATCTCTCGATTTTCTTCTACAAAAACAAAAAGAAGCTAGCTCTTCTTCACGATCGACCCTCGCCAGGCATCAAAGTCTTCTCCTCCCTCTGTTCGTTCCAATTCATCCACCAGCATCATCGATTTCCAACTCTTCCTCCACTCAGCTTTTCAGAATAAACCCTAGCCGCTTTATCCTTGCCCTCTACTCTCCCTCTCTGAACCTCACTACTCCGGATCGCCAAAGGAAATCCTCAGAAACTAGCATCGCTTATGTTCTTCATTCCTCCCCAGAATTCGTTTTCTTCGGCTCATAAACTCTGCGTCTTTCTCCATCGTCATTCTTGAATCGACAAACCAATGTTGTCGGAACTTAAATTCCACCTCTTACTGGTGACTTTGGATCTTGCTCACGTCGATTCCTGCCCTCCGTCGGAGTACCGGCCTTCTTCGTTCGAAGGGTGGATTCTTTGAGTTCGAGTGGAGAAGAATCTTTTCCGGCCTTTGGGTATCTTCACCGCCATCATCAGATGTTCAGTCGGTGTTCGATTTGTCACTAGTACCCGACATCATTTGCCATTGTTCGAACGCGCCCCAGTTTTCTTGATTGGTTGTTCTGGTTTCTTTATTTGGTTTGCTCTCACCTTTATTTTCTAAGTACTGCTGCCTTTGAGTTTATTCTGGTTTGGTTTCCCTGCAATGATCGCTTGTTGTGCTTGGATGGATATTGAACACGCGTTTGATAGTTCTTTTAGCCCGTGACTTTCCCGGTAATGTTATTGCGAGAGATGTTGCTTCCATGCGCTGCTGAATGTGTATTTACTTGCTATTACCATTTGCCATAATCGACTGGGTATCGGATGTGCTTTCGACTAGCTCATTCAGGTTGAGCCAGTTTGTTTGTTATATTGACCCGAAGGATCTTGAGACTCAAACTTCATGGTTTGCATGAATCTGATTAGAAGATTTAATCTAGATTGCTTATGTTGATCTCTTCGCACTAACCTGGGCTTGTAGTGATGACCCTTACCAGAAAAAGAAAGGTTTACTACCTCTTGAAAGTGTCGGACCTGGGGTTTATAGTGGTTCCAGTATCGCGTGGGTTAGAAGGAGATGTATTACAAGCCTGCGCATCCCTTGTGATTGAGATTTTAATCCAATTTCAGTGTGCTTATTATCACCCATGCCTACTGGTTATGTGATCCCGATATTCTCACTATCCTTGCTTTGTCATTTGAACGAGGTATGTGCAATCGATTTAGACTTGGAATACGCTTGCTTGGCTTGGTATGAACCTTAGACTTTGTGTGTTGATCATGTTGCTGTGCTGGGGTTCCATTGCTCACTCTCATGGCTCAGTTGCTAGATTTGTTCGTGTAAACTCACGGCGGATCGTATGTTTGATGGGTCTGTCTGTTCCTATGAGTATTGATCATCCGAACTGTTCATTTATGTTACTGCTTGCTTAGGAATTGTTACTCATTATTTATTTACTCTTTTTTTTGCCATGTGACTTGACTGAGGGACATGCAAAAATCAATGAGACTTGACCGGGACTTGCTTGGCTTGGAATTTACCTTGGATCTTATGCAAGTCGCTCGAGTTTGCGGACTTTGGGCTTTGTGATAACTTCTCACCGGGTTTGGAAATTCCATCTTCCAGCTTTTACTTTATCATACGATTCATTACCCCTTTGCGCATTGATATGGGGTTTGGAAATTCATTTGAAACTGGCAAATGTTTGTCCCTTTGTGCTTGGATATGAACATGAATCGAGTTATAGTTGCCCCATGTTATAATTGTTAAGACAAATCACTCGTTGGCTGGTTGGTCCTTATTAATTCTGTGTCTTAGAGGGAAATGATATAATCCCTTCTAGGTATGATCCCACATGACTCACAACCCCACCCCTTTGATACTACACTTTGGTTTGAGTCATAATCTAAGATGACAGATTAATTTGAGTAGCAACCCCAATGCTTGATTTATCTTACAATCCTTAGCATTTGTTGGCAGCTTGAAACTCTTTTCTATGTTCTCGGTTGGGGTGTGGGAGATGATTAGATTGCCCCCTTTCCTCCCATTGAGGGGCCGTATGATCCCATTGCACACACCCCAACCTTCTTCCGTTCTTTGACTAATGCGCTTTGTCTCTATTGGACGTGTTCTTTGACATGTACATAATGCTTATGGAATGGAAAATTGCTCGGGGACTAAGGAGACGGACCTTGGCTTGGACTACCGGGGCTCTCCCTTCGAACGTGAAAAATGGTTGGTGTATCTCTTCGGATCCCCTTCAGCTCGAGTGAGGCGGCGTCGATGCGACCCCCCATAGCAGCTCTTTAATTAAGATTGTTATTTATATTTGTATTAATTTGTAATTTGTTTATTGTTCTTACTTTTGGTTGTCTTTGGATTTATTTTTTTCGTAATTTAATTCATTCTCTGCATGTGAACAATTTTAGCATGTTATCTCTAGCTGGTTTTGTTATGTTATTCTAGTGCTTAGTTTACCCCTTCTACATATGGATGTGAGCTTGGAAATTAATTTGAAATCTTGTAGGATTGTTGCTGGTGTTCGATCACCAAATTTTTGTACATAACGTTTACACTTCATTTTGCTTCTCCAATGTTTGTACCCTATGTGAGATATTTGCTTTGTTATTTTGTGATTTATGCCCCTTGCTTGTTGCTTATTAATGTCATAAGCCTTAGTTACTATACTTTAGGACCAAGCCTTAGGATAGAGGGTGAACCCTAAGATTTAGGTGAGCCATGGTCCCACCTAATAAACTGGGTAATCCCTAGACCCAAACCACATCTCATTATAATAACGTGTATTAATAAAAACACTTCCTCAAAATTCATCTCAATTTGATTCATCATTTCTTCCCAAATTTTCCAAAGCCCACCAAAGTTCAAAACAACTCAAGCAAGGCCCAAAACCACTTCAGCCCAAATCGAAAAGCTCACTTCAGCCCAAAAACAATAAGGCCCATTTAACCCACCCTCAAACCAGATCCATAGTCAAGTCCAATCAATCCAAATCAGCCTGAAATTCAACTCGGCCCATTTAATCCCAATTGATCCAAAAGGTCAACTCGGCCCATAACCCAATCCAAAGCCCAGATCAAGCCAAGGCCCAAATCAGGCCCAAAAGTCCATTCCAATCGGCCCACAACCCAATTACCCAAAAGTCCAATTCGGCACACAACCCAATCACCCCAGGGCCCAAATCACAATTGACCCAAAAGTTCAATCTGACCCACTTTGACCATGACCCACTTTGACCTAGACCCACTTTGACCATGACCCACTTTGACCTAGACTCACTTTGACCTTGACCCACCTTGACCTTGACCCAACTTTGACTCGATCCCATTTTGACTCGGTCTAACTTTGACCCGACCCGTTTTCCAAACCCCAACCCAAACTCAATTCAATTCCAAACCCATTCAAATCCAAATTCATTTCAATTCCAATTCGAATCAATATTCATTCAACCCCGGTTCAACTTCGATTTCAATTCCGTTCCAATTTCTCCTACACTGCAAATATCTCATAGACCCGGGCGTCTCACAGACTTTGTCATTCTAATGATTCGAATGTCTCACAGACCTGAGTGTCTCACAGACCCGAGCGTCTCACAGACCCAAGCGTCTCACAGACTTTGACATCTCAAGGTTTCAAACGTCTCACAGACCCGAGCGTCTCACAGACTAGCATCCAAAACCCGAAATTTCTCAAAACTCCAAACCCTTATTTTCAAACCCCACAAACATCAAAACTTCCAAAACCCAAAAACTGTGAACTACGTAAGGTCTGATCTCAGCAGGGAGTTGAGTACGTAGGCAACCCATCTAGGGTGCGACCCCATTCCAATTAAAAAAAAACCCTTTTCTCACTCTAAGGTATTCTTCACACCTCTCAAAATGCGCAAGCCTTCTTCGGCTCCCACAAACTTCATACCATCAGACTCCAAGTCTTGTCTATTCACTCAACCTCAAACTTTTCCCAAATCTTCATTCTATACTCATTTGAATTCACCAATTCTTCTTCTTGGCGCTAGCTTGGCAGAAAAGCTCACCTCATCCACTCTCTTTCTCTCCTCCCATCTCAATCCTATCCTCCGGCTTTAATTGAATCTCTCTAATAAGGTTTTGAAAGAAGGCAATCCCGACAATTGGAGACCGAGGTTTCCTCGGGCACCAATCCAAAGTCGTGGTCGTTGCCACTTCTAAGGGGTGTAACCCAGTGCGAACCCATAATAGAATCTCTTATTTGATCAGGTAAGTCCTATCCTTAGGCAACAAATTCAGAGTCAACTAGCGGTTCTTAGAACCCTCCTCCCCTTCCTTCCTAGTTCCTTAGGTCAAACTAGGTGGCGACTCTAGTCAATTCCGCCCTTAGGGCATAAGTCCGCGTGGAGCCCATTGAGAGCGGGTGTAGTGTTCACTAACATTCCCCATTAAGCTTTCTGGGAAAGACGGACGATGAAGTAGGTATTTGAGGGATGCCGAGGTGACGGGTATTCACCCTCCACAGAATGGTAAATTCTTTGGATCTAGACTTCTTAGTTAGACCGTATTTTAGATAGACCCCCCCTCATACCGAAAAATCACCCTCCCTCAACAAACATTGCAACAATTGGGTTAATATTTAGCTCACGATTAGAAAGAGACACTTAGGATTGAATGAAGCTAACTTCCCTCTAGGTTAATAAGCAACCAATTTGGAATCACTTTCAAGAAAAAATCCTTAGCAAATAGGTTGGTACTGACTTCATCGCTTTTATATTTATGTTATGATTGTGGGGTGCATTGGGAGGGTAGCTTAGGACATGCATTCCTCTGTGTCACCCGATTTATCCACGAATCACGGAATCCCGACCGTCCACGGTTGATTTCCCATGAGCTGGGTCATTTATATAAATGGCTAACCCACGGGGCAAGATGGTCATCGACCTACGCCCTGCAGGCTCATGATCCAAAAATATCCTTCATTATCCGAGTTTAAGCCAGCATATAGTGAACCATGAGCCTTCAGTGTCCAGCTGCCTAATCCGGTGTCTAAGACGGGTTTTATGGGTTGTCACCCCCTTTGTATGCCGCCTGTCTGACCACCTCTTTGCCTTACCTTGAAGATTGCATGGGCTCAGTTCTCCATTGTTCCTCTGCGCCACGGGTGTCTCTAAAGCCCAATGTCACGCTACACGTCCATAGAGGATCCCGTATTTACCGGATACCCATACATGGTACAACGTAGTCAGTGAATAATTTGGACTTTAGACACACCTGACCGTGCAGATGACGAGAGACCCGTTCCCATGCAATACTTCCCCAGTTTCCTGAAAAGTGGGGTGTTGTCGGATCATCACTGGCCGTGGCATATGTTTCCTTATCACTTCGGGTATCCGGACCTTTCGAAGTTAAGCACTCCGGACTTTCTTGATTACGTGCCCCGCAAGGGGCATAGCAGAGAAAAACCCCGAGAGATGACAGTGAAGGGACGATGGTTCCCCCGGTGAGACGGAGTCATAATTGACCTGGAAAGTGATTATCCCAACATTAACACTTACAGCTCCACATCAAATATAGCCACGATTTACTTTATGTTATACATGTGTGCAAACCACTTTTCCAAACCAATCTGTTTTTAAAAATGTTCGGAATTCTCTTTTGTGTGTCCCTTAAAAGCTTTCTTACGAGCTCATTTAATTTAGAACCTCACCTAAATTTCACTCATAAACATTCAGAGTTTTAAAATCTGGCACTTCATCTTTAAAATCTTTATTTTACCAAAATGTTATTTCCAAAACAATTCAAAATAGATTTCGAAAACCTATTTTCTACAAACGAATTTCAAACAACATTCTTTACCATCATTATTTCAAAATGGTTTCGAAAACAGTTTTTAAAGTTGATTTTCACAAACGTATTTCAAAATAAATGACTCAGTCCCCATGTTTTGACCCGTTACTTTTGAAGTTCTACCCACCTTCAAGAGCAGCGGCCATTACCGTGGAGCGTACTAGTCATTTCGTGTTTTCACAAAAGTGGTGGATTTTCACAAAGATTTAGTGCTCGATCATTCACTTTTCCTTTCTCAAAATATCCCCCATTCATCTCATCAAAGAAAGTGAAGCAGCATGAAGATCGACTACTCGAATCGAGCTGAAGGCTAGAAGCGCACCAACCTGTGGAGCTAGCCGCGTGACATTAAGATTGTCACCAACCGTTTAAATACAAAATCAGAGGAACACCAACCCGAGTCAAACAACATGAAGACTAGCAACAACCGCTTAGGTTCGAAATTGTTGAGAGTCATAGGAACACCAACCCGTATCTCTTGATCACAGTGTCGCTTTGCTGCAAGAGCCCAAAGACGAGCGAGCAACCAAGAGCCCAAACTCGAGCGAACGGCCAATCAGGAGCCTGAAAACAGTAAGCCGTCAGTCAAAAGCTTGAAGACGAAGCAGACGAGTCCAGAAGAAGTTTTTAACTCGAATCCCCCATTTAATGACTTTTAGAATGGATGTATAGGTTTTCCCTAGCATTCTTTTCTCTCTTGTCAATTTCTGAATAGACTGCATGTATAGGTTATGCACCCCCTTTGAATTTATTTAGAACATTGTGTATAGGGTTCCCCACTCCCTATTTTATTTGCGAGTGTCCGAGCATCAAAATTCCTACTGCAAAATCCACCACTTCGAAAACACGTGTTTTCAAAACCGTTTTTCTAAAACTTAGGTTCTTTTGGAAACGAGCTAATAAAGCAACCAACAAACAAAAGCATGCACCACTTTCATGGCAAAAAGAAAAAAGAAAAAGAGTTGCATGCATTCTCGTTCTGTTCAAATTCATTAATCATGCATGAATCACGCTCATCTCAGGAAAATGCATAATCACATGTTACATTTTCAACACACCTCACACGAGCATTCATCCCATTTTTCAAGCATGCTAACATTTGTCAGGTGAATAACTGCCTTTGCCTATGAGCGGCGACATGATCTTCGAAGTGATAGCAAGAAATACTGGGCATTCAAGCTTTTTACCATTCAACATACCATGTACATAGAGACCAACAACCATAAAAAAGCAAACACAAAAAAAAAACCCGTACATCCAAAAAAGTCATACATCCAAAAATCCAAAAAAATCATACATCCAAAAATCCAAAAAAAATCATACTTTCAAAAATCCCAGAAAATGCAACCCATGTTATATTAGTGGGTCACTATACGGGAGTTGTCACTCCCTAAAAGTCCCAAGATCCAGGAGCCAATCACCAACCTGACCTCACTCGAGAATTACTTCTTCAACAACAATCACCACAACTCGACCACCTTCAGAGCCAACAATGACGGGATGAGCTTCATGAATCTCAAGCTGAATTCGGCTCAAGCGAGACTAGTTATTACCTTACCACTCATGCATTGCATCCAAAAACAAAACAAACACAAAAAAAAAATTCAGTCAACCATCTCAATTCACCATTTTCAGCATTTCATGCATCATATACATAGTAATTCCATATTACCACAATACATTGCATTATAGATAGTTGCATTTGCATATATTCATATCGAAACGACATTTTGGTGAAAATCATGAGAGATTGATTGAATAGTGTGCGTGAACCATTAAACTCTCGACCCGTCAGTGAACACAAGGGTCTAATTAAACTCAGCACCACAGACCAAGTGAGTAGTGTGCAAAGAGCGGTATTTTCCCTTGAATTCCGAATGAGGATATTGGACAATCCTATGAGCGACGAGGGAAGGTAGAGAGAGCCAATCGAGGTAAAACCACGAGTGACGTGTGCATTCCTTTATCACACGGAGAGGCATAATACAGAGTGAGATCAATGTCGATAATCAGGATACGAACTGTGATTCATGCAAGGATATGAGAATAGTAAGAAAACAATCATCGACTAATGAGAATGACGAGGCACTTAGGATCAGAATCTCCACAAGGCCAAAAAGCTTTAATTTTCCCGAACATAACTCCTTAGTGAGCCCCGCCGAGCCTTTCAAGAAAAACTCTTTTTTCAAAAAAAAAAACTCCACAATATGCCACCCTACATATACTTGCCTGCCCTTGCAATAGAGGATCTCGAAGGAGCCGGAGCCATGGTCTCCCCCACGATTTTTCATGAAACAACAAATGAAACGTTCGAAGAAATCAGTGAGTCAATGCAAATTCAAAGCCAAACACCAAAGAAGAACATCAAAATGTTCAAGAAGATCGATAAGTCAATGCAACTTCGAAGCTGAAAGCTGAAATACAAAGCAAAGAATGCTTGAGAAAGTCGATAAGCCTATGCAATTCCAAAAGCAGGACACAAAGAAGAAGATCACACACTGAAAAGGAAGAAGAAGAAAGTGAAAATTGTACACCAAAAGAGGCAAGAATGAGGAAGCCAAACTCAAAGGACCAATGATGTCCCGCAGAAGTCGATAAAAGATTATCAAAAACCCGCCTAATCTTTCCACCCATGACAAAGGCGAAACACGTCCTCTATTGCACAAAAACTTCACAACTCCCAAATTGATCCTCCAGTCCCATGTGACATACATCATACCCTTCAGCCCCGTTATAACCCAATAAAAGACCTCTGACTCGTTAGTTGATGAGCGTTAACCGAAAGTATCGGATCTGAAAATCAATCATAAGCTTTGTACTTGTTATCAACATGTCCCGTCATACTAAAGGGACCATGAGCGAATGAGAGCGACCTTACTCCGTAAGGTCTTACGAGTGCGAGTGACTCTTGAATCTAAGCACCAAAATATAAACAGCCTACCCCATTGCAGGTGAGGAGTTGGTAAGGATCAGAAAGTCCAGAACCTTGAAAGGAAATTCTAAGGAAAATACTGCTCCGAGCTTCAAGAGCATCATCACACCATTTGCACACACAGCCAAACTCACGAGAGATTGACCCGTATCCCTCCATGAGAGGAAAATGATTCACGCCTTCCAATTCAACAATCATTCAAGATCGAATCAAAGATGTCTTATATTCGTAAACCTCATATTAATAGAGATAGGACCATACCTTCTCTACAAAAACTGCATATGCATTTTGCATCGTATCTAGCATTTAATATTTGCATGCACCATAAGCACTCCATCGTCAACATCTAATTGGTAAGAACTCTGCCTAGTCTCGCTGAGAGTCGACTTCAGTTGCTGCAGTTGAAGTAAAACTTCCTATCAAAGGAAATCAAGTTGAATCCATTCCAGGCTATGTTTGAGCTACGTCGAATCATTATGAAGCCACCCGGGGCCATCCTCGAACTACATCGAAGCATTCGGAGCCATCCCAGGCTACCTTTGAGCTACATCGAACCAAAATAAGGCCATCCTAAGCCGTACGAAGACAATCTCGGAGCCATCCACTGTCATACTTGAGTCTCATCGACACCCCTCCCAAAGCCAAATTGGACCCATACGGGAGCCGTCCTCAGACATTGTGACCATCTTTAGAGCTACACAGGAGCCATCTCAACACTTCGAGAACAATATAGGAGCCACGTAACATCCCTGTTAGAGCCATTTCATCACCAGGGTCTTGCCTACACAGATTCGAACTACGTCTGGTCTGATCTCAATACGGGATTGAGTACGTAGGCAGCCCGCTCAGGGTGCGACCACCTCAGGCGATAATCCCCTTATGCTCCTTGCTATCATCAAACGGAGCATCCCGGAATCATGACGCAGCCATCTCGGTGCCATGATCAGAACTACACCGAAGACATCCAACCATGTTTGGCCATTCACGTATGATAACAAGTTCACCCACAATAAATCCATCACCAAAGCCTTGCACGCAAAGAGATCGAACTACGTATGGTCTGATCTCAATACGGAATTGAGTACGTAGGCAGCCCGTTCAAGGTGCGACCACATCAAAGGCGAAAACTTCCCTTTTCCCCTCGGTGTCATTAAAGTGAACCAACCAAAGCATCGTCATGCTCAATCAGCACAAGGTCATCCCGGAGCCATCCATGGAAATCCTGGAACCATGATGGGAACTCCCAACAAAGTCATGCAACTCTGTTTCATCATTCACTCGTGAAAAACCGTTCACTCACTACAAAGTCCACAATAAATCCCGTCAAACAACAATAAATCCATCATTGGAGCCATCAAACCATCCTAAAAAAAAATCCGAAGGCAAATCAAAGCCCACAAACTGCCATAAAATCACCAACCATGTCAAACCCACCAACCACCCGGAGCCATCACTGCATACCGGAGCCATCAGTGCATACCAGAGCCATCAGTGCATACCGGAGCCATCAACGCATGCCGGAGCCATCTCAGATCCTTGAAGCCATGCCGGAGCCACCGGAGCTATCCCGAAGTTTTGATGTAACTATAAAGCCATCTGCTCACACAAAAACCTACCTCCACAAACAGGGAGTTTAATTCAATTAATACATTGGTTAATCACCTCTCATCACATATCATCTGCATATACCCAAAAAATTTGCTCACTATCTGACGCATCTTTACACCCGCTAGGCAGCTATTGCGCTACTAATGCGGTCGCATTTCATTTTTACACCCGCTAGACAGCTATTGCGCTACTAGTGCGGTCGAATTTTTTGTTTTACACCTGCTAGACAGCTATTGCACTACTAGTACGGTCGCCTTTCGTTTTACACCTGCTAGACAGCTATTGCGCTACTAGTACGGTCGCCTTTCGTTTTACACCTGCTAGACAGCTATTGCGCTACTAGTACGGTCGCCTTTCGTTTTACACCTGCTAGGCAGCTATTGCGCTACTAGTACGGTCGCCTTTCGTTTTACACCTGCTAGACAGCTATTGCGCTACTAGTACGGTCGCCTTTCGTTTTACACCTACTAGGCAGCTATTGCGCTACTAGTGCGGTCGCATTTCATTTTTACACCCACTAGACAGCTATTGCGCTACTAGTGCGGTCAAATTTTTTGTTTTACACCTGCTAGACAGCTATTGCGCTACTAGTACGGTCGCCTTTCGTTTTACACCTGCTAAACAGCTATTGCGCTACTAGTACGGTCGCCTTTCGTTTTACACCTGCTAGACAGCTATTGCGCTACTAGTACGGTCGCCTTTCGTTTTACACCTGCTAGACAGCTATTGCGCTACTAGTACGGTCGCCTTTCGTTTTACACCTGCTAGACAGCTATTGCGCTACTAGTACGGTCGCCTTTCGTTTTACACCTGCTAGACAGCTATTGCGCTACTAGTACGGTCGCCTTTCATTTTACACCTGCTAGACAGCTATTGCGCTACTAGTACGGTCGCCTTTCGTTTTACGCCTGCTAGACAGCTATTGCGCTACTAGTACGGTCGCCTTTCGTTTTACACCTGCTAGACAGCTATTGCGCTACTAGTACGGTCGCCTTTCGTTTTACACCTGCTAGACAGCTATTGCGCTACTAGTACGGTCGCCTTTCGTTTTACACCTGCTAGGCAGCTATTGCGCTACTAGTGCGGTCGCATTTCATTTTACATCCGCTAGACAGCTATTGCGCTACTAGTGTGGCCCCGCCATTTTTCCTCCACAAGGCAGCTATTACGCTACTAGTGCGAGATCGTTCATTCCATAACCCACTAGGCAGCTATTACGCTACTAGTGCGGTCCCGCCGTTTTTCCTCCACTAGGAAGCCATTACGCTACTGGTGCGAGATCGTTCATTTCATAACCCACTAGGCAGCTATTACGCTACTAGTGCGGTCCCGCCGTTTTTCCTCCACTAGGAAGCTATTACGCTACTGGTGCGAGATCGTTCATTCCATAACCCACTAGGCAGCTATTACGCTACTAGTGCGGTCCCGTCAGTTTTTTCCTTCACTAGGCAGCTATTACGCTACTAGCGCAAGATCGTTTCACATCCACCTGCTAGGCAGCTATTACGCTACTAGTACGGTACTCCATTAAAGTATTATAGGCTCGTCATAAGTCCTATAGCTAGATGTCAAGAGGTCTAGTTGAGGCACTCCTAAGTCCTCGTACTTTCAATTGCATTACAGGCTCGTCATAAGTCCTATAGCTAGATGTCAAGAGGTCTAGTTGAGGCACTCCTAAGTCCTCGTACTTTCAATTGCATTATAGGCTCGTCATAAGTCCTATAACTAGATATCAAGAGGTCTAGTTGAGGCTCGTCATAAGTCCTCGTACTTTCAATTGCATTATAGGCTCGTCATAAGTCCTATAGCTAGATGTCAAGAGGTCTAGTTGAGGCTTCATAAGTCCTCGTGCACCCCAATCAATCTACTTGTTAGTATCATAGGCCCGTCATAAGTCCCCGTGCACCCGCATTCATAAGAACAGATCATAAACCGCAGTGAGAATTTTTGGGCCCCGTCAACCTTGATCCAATTCTACAAGGGCTTGCAGAATTGAATCAAGGGGAGCCATCTGTAGACACCAAAAATTCTCACCCCATAAAGCAAAGTCTGAAATAGAAAATAAAATAAGAGGGGTCGTCGCCTTTCTTTTCAAAAAACGTACTGCTGTGCGTGTCAAATGAAACCATCGTTTTACGACAAAATTTTAAACCAATTCTCAAGCATTTTAGAAAAATCCAATTTTCCAGAGATTTTCAAACAATAATTTGTTTTAGACTTACCCTTTATTTATTTATCTATTTGGTTATTTTCATTTTTATTTCCCTAGTCGTGGGCATTTCATTACTTTTATTTTTACTTATGTTACTTCATCATTTTTCATGTTGTTATTTTGTAAAGAAAACATTTCATTTTTATTGACTAAACCTTTTTAGTTTTATTCTGTATATACATTTTTTTTCTAGTATTAGTGTTTTGATGATTTTACTCATGTCGAGTTATAACTTTTGTTCCCCAAGTTTTTCCATTGTAGTTATTCTTTTCCTTTCTCATTTTTGGGTGGATCAAACTTGGTCTTAATTCAATCTTCAATCAAACTCAACAGCCCAAACCCAAGCTCCTCCTATCCAAGCCTACAGCCCAAAACCGAAGCCCAATTTAAAACCCAACCCATCTCCTAAACCCTAGAGTCCACCCTTGCTCCATAAAAAGACAACACCAATAACCTAGAGACGACCACGTTTTATCGGCCGCCTCAGTCTCTTATTTTTCCCCTGTCTGATTCTTATCTTCATCTCTCGATTTTCTTCTACAAAAACAAAAAGAAGCTAGCACTTCTTCACGATCGACCCTCGCCAGGCATCAAAGTCTTCTCCTCCCTCTGTTCGTTCCAATTCATCCACCAGCATCATCGATTTCCAACTCTTCTCCATCAGCTTTCAGAATAAACCTAGCCGCTTTATCCTTGCCCTCTACTCTCCCTCTCTGAACCTCACTACTCCGGATCGCCAAAGGAAATCCTCAGAAACTAGCATCGCTTATGTTCTTCATTCCTCCCCAGAATTCGTTTTCTTCGGCTCATAAACTCTGCGTCTTTCTCCATCGTCATTCTTGAATCGACAAACCAATGTTGTCGGAACTTAAATTCCACCTCTTACTGGTGACTTTGGATCTTGCTCACGTCGATTCCTGCCCTCCGTCGGAGTACCGGCCTTCTTCGTTCGAAGGGTGGATTCTTTGAGTTCGAGTGGAGAAGAATCTTTTCCGGCCTTTGGGTATCTTCACCGCCATCATCAGATGTTCAGTCGGTGTTCGATTTGTCACTAGTACCCGACATCATTTGCCATTGTTCGAACGCGCCCCAGTTTTCTTGATTGGTTGTTCTGGTTTCTTTATTTGGTTTGCTCTCACCTTTATTTTCTAAGTACTGCTGCCTTTGAGTTTATTCTGGTTTGGTTTCCCTGCAATGATCGCTTGTTGTGCTTGGATGGATATTGAACACGCGTTTGATAGTTCTTTTAGCCCGTGACTTTCCCGGTAATGTTATTGCGAGAGATGTTGCTTCCATGCGCTGCTGAATGTGTATTTACTTGCTATTACCATTTGCCATAATCGACTGGGTATCGGATGTGCTTTCGACTAGCTCATTCAGGTTGAGCCAGTTTGTTTGTTATATTGACCCGAAGGATCTTGAGACTCAAACTTCATGGTTTGCATGAATCTGATTAGAAGATTTAATCTAGATTGCTTATGTTGATCTCTTCGCACTAACCTGGGCTTGTAGTGATGACCCTTACCAGAAAAAGAAAGGTTTACTACCTCTTGAAAGTGTCGGACCTGGGGTTTATAGTGGTTCCAGTATCGCGTGGGTTAGAAGGAGATGTATTACAAGCCTGCATCCCTTGTGATTGAGATTTTAATCCAATTTCAGTGTGCTTATTATCACCCATGCCTACTGGTTATGTGATCCCGATATTCTCACTATCCTTGCTTTGTCATTTGAACGAGGTATGTGCAATCGATTTAGACTTGGAATACGCTTGCTTGGCTTGGTATGAACCTTAGACTTTGTGTGTTGATCATGTTGCTGTGCTGGGGTTCCATTGCTCACTCTCATGGCTCAGTTGCTAGATTTGTTCGTGTAAACTCACGGCGGATCGTATGTTTGATGGGTCTGTCTGTTCCTATGAGTATTGATCATCCGAACTGTTCATTTATGTTACTGCTTGCTTAGGAATTGTTACTCATTATTTATTTACTCTTTTTTTTGCCATGTGACTTGACTGAGGGACATGCAAAAATCAATGAGACTTGACCGGGACTTGCTTGGCTTGGAATATTTACCTTGGATCTTATGCAAGTCGCTCAAGTTTGCGGACTTTGGGCTTTGTGATAACTTCTCACCGGGTTTGGAAATTCCATCTTCCAGCTTTTACTTTATCATACGATTCATTACCCCTTTGCGCATTGATATGGGGTTTGGAAATTCATTTGAAACTGGCAAATGTTTGTCCCTTTGTGCTTGGATATGAACATGAATCGAGTTATAGTTGCCCCATGTTATAATTGTTAAGACAAATCACTCGTTGGCTGGTTGGTCCTTATTAATTCTGTGTCTTAGAGGGAAATGATATAATCCCTTCTAGGTATGATCCCACATGACTCACAACCCCACCCCTTTGATACTACACTTTGGTTTGAGTCATAATCTAAGATGACAGATTAATTTGAGTAGCAACCCCAATGCTTGATTTATCTTACAATCCTTAGCATTTGTTGGCAGCTTGAAACTCTTTTCTATGTTCTCGGTTGGGGTGTGGGAGATGATTAGATTGCCCCCTTTCCTCCCATTGACAGGGGCCGTATGATCCCATTGCACACACCCCAACCTTCTTCCGTTCTTTGACTAATGCGCTTTGTCTCTATTGGACGTGTTCTTTGACATGTACATAATGCTTATGGAATGGAAAATTGCTCGGGGACTAAGGAGACGGACCTTGGCTTGGACTACCGGGGCTCTCCCTTCGAACGTGAAAAATGGTTGGTGTATCTCTTCGGATCCCCTTCAGCTCGAGTGAGGCGGCGTCGATGCGACCCCCCATAGCAGCTCTTTAATTAAGATTGTTATTTATATTTGTATTAATTTGTAATTTGTTTATTGTTCTTACTTTTGGTTGTCTTTGGATTTATTTATTTTCGTAATTTAATTCATTCTCTGCATGTGAACAATTTTAGCATGTTATCTCTAGCTGGTTTTTTGTTATTCTAGTGCTTAGTTTACCCCTTCTACATATGGATGTGAGCTTGGAAATTAATTTGAAATCTTGTAGGATTGTTGCTGGTGTTCGATCACCAAATTTTTGTACATAACGTTTACACTTCATTTTGCTTCTCCAATGTTTGTACCCTATGTGAGATATTTGCTTTGTTATTTTGTGATTTATGCCCCTTGCTTGTTGCTTATTAATGTCATAAGCCTTAGTTACTATACTTTAGGACCAAGCCTTAGGATAGAGGGTGAACCCTAAGATTTAGGTGAGCCATGGTCCCACCTAAT
The DNA here is from genome assembly GCA_023374045.1 of Limonium bicolor. NCBI lineage: Eukaryota > Viridiplantae > Streptophyta > Magnoliopsida > Caryophyllales > Plumbaginaceae > Limonium > Limonium bicolor. The sequence goes on along the minus strand of CM041777.1, from coordinate 333,724,162 downwards.
AAACTGGGTAATCCTAGACCCAAACCACATCTCATTATAATAACGTGTATTAATAAAAACACTTCCTCAAAATTCATCTCAATTTGATTCATCATTTCTTCCCAAATTTTCCAAAGCCCACCAAAGTTCAAAACAACTCAAGCAAGGCCCAAAACCACTTCAGCCCAAATCGAAAAGCTCACTTCAGCCCAAAAACAATAAGGCCCATTTAACCCACCCTCAAACCAGATCCATAGTCAAGTCCAATCAATCCAAATCAGCCTGAAATTCAACTCGGCCCATTTAATCCCAATTGATCCAAAAGGTCAACTCGGCCCATAACCCAATCCAAAGCCCAGATCAAGCCAAGGCCCAAATCAGGCCCAAAAGTCCATTCCAATCGGCCCACAACCCAATTACCCAAAAGTCCAATTCGGCACACAACCCAATCACCCCAGGGCCCAAATCACAATTGACCCAAAAGTTCAATCTGACCCACTTTGACCATGACCCACTTTGACCTAGACCCACTTTGACCATGACCCACTTTGACCTAGACTCACTTTGACCTTGACCCACCTTGACCTTGACCCAACTTTGACTCGATCCCATTTTGACTCGGTCTAACTTTGACCCGACCCGTTTTCCAAACCCCAACCCAAACTCAATTCAATTCCAAACCCATTCAAATCCAAATTCATTTCAATTCCAATTCGAATCAATATTCATTCAACCCCGGTTCAACTTCGATTTCAATTCCGTTCCAATTTCTCCTACACTGCAAATATCTCATAGACCCGGGCGTCTCACAGACTTTGTCATTCTAATGATTCGAATGTCTCACAGACCTGAGTGTCTCACAGACCCGAGCGTCTCACAGACCCAAGCGTCTCACAGACTTTGACATCTCAAGGTTTCAAACGTCTCACAGACCCGAGCGTCTCACAGACTAGCATCCAAAACCCGAAATTTCTCAAAACTCCAAACCCTTATTTTCAAACCCCACAAACATCAAAACTTCCAAAACCCAAAAACTGTGAACTACGTAAGGTCTGATCTCAGCAGGGAGTTGAGTACGTAGGCAACCCATCTAGGGTGCGACCCCATTCCAATTAAAAAAAAACCCTTTTCTCACTCTAAGGTATTCTTCACACCTCTCAAAATGCGCAAGCCTTCTTCGGCTCCCACAAACTTCATACCATCAGACTCCAAGTCTTGTCTATTCACTCAACCTCAAACTTTTCCCAAATCTTCATTCTATACTCATTTGAATTCACCAATTCTTCTTCTTGGCGCTAGCTTGGCAGAAAAGCTCACCTCATCCACTCTCTTTCTCTCCTCCCATCTCAATCCTATCCTCCGGCTTTAATTGAATCTCTCTAATAAGGTTTTGAAAGAAGGCAATCCCGACAATTGGAGACCGAGGTTTCCTCGGGCACCAATCCAAAGTCGTGGTCGTTGCCACTTCTAAGGGGTGTAACCCAGTGCGAACCCATAATAGAATCTCTTATTTGATCAGGTAAGTCCTATCCTTAGGCAACAAATTCAGAGTCAACCAGCGGTTCTTAGAACCCTCCTCCCCTCCCTTCCTAGTTCCTTAGGTCAAACTAGGTGGCGACTCTAGTCAATTCCGCCCTTAGGGCATAAGTCCGCGTGGAGCCCATTGAGAGCGGGTGTAGTGTTCACTAACATTCCCCATTAAGCTTTCTGGGAAAGACGGACGATGAAGTAGGTATTTGAGGGATGCCGAGGTGACGGGTATTCACCCTCCACAGAATGGCAAATTCTTTGGATCTAGACTTCTTAGTTAGACCGTATTTTAGATAGACCCCCCCTCATACCAAAAAATCACCCTCCACAGTTGTCATTTCATATTCTACTGATTTTAATATTGTTACCGATTTCAATATCATAAATTGTCTATTTCATTTCTTGTTGCCGATTTCATAATTTGCCGATTTCATGTATTGTTGCCGATTTCAATATGTTATACAAATTGTCGATTTCTAAGAGTATTTCCTTATTTTATTTGATATTGATCCTCTGACGCTCTATGTTTATTGAGGCATTGTGCCCAAAATTTTTGTGACGTGAGACATTAAGCCAGAATTTATTTATTATTTTATTTTATTTTATTTGTTTAATTTATTATGCTTTGCACTTATTTATTTATTAATGTGAGACACCATGCCAGATATTAATTTCACGTGAGGCATCATGGTAGATATTAAATATCACGTGAGACATCGCGCCAGATTCTATTTATTGTGAATCATTTCATTCATTTCGTAGTGTTTAGTTTATTCATTTTCGCTTATATTCATTTATTTCTTTATTTTATTTATTACATATCACGTAAGGCATTGAGCCAGTCATAAATATCACGTGAAGCATTATGCCAGTCATAAATTTCACGTGAGACATTGTGCCCTATAACAAAAAAACACGTGAGGCATCATGCCACAAATACTGATCACGTGAGCCATTATGCCATAAATATATATCACGTGAGACATCGTGCCCGATTTTTTTATTGTTTAAATATTTTCATTTATTGTGCATTGTTTATCATATTTTGTTTCAATATAGTTCAATTTTATTTATTTGTTATTATTTATAATGCTTATGTCACTATATAAGGCATTGCGCCTGTTAAATGTTAATTTGTAAATCATTAAGGCATTACGCTGGAAAGCTTTTGATGCTATATAAAAGCGATGTCCTGAAAATGATACATGTATGATCATTTCTCATGCTTGTTTATTTTATGACAAAAGTGTTCAAGAATGGCCAACATTGCCAAAGTATAAAGATCGTGCGTGAAACTTAACTTCAATACTACCTCCGTCCCGTCATAAGTGTCCCATTTGCTTTTTGGCACGTTTTTCCACTTCAATATTAAATATATAAGATAAAATAATTTTTAAAAAATAATTTTTACAATATATAGTTTTTCACATAAGGATTCCATTATAAAAAAAATTTATAAAAATATATTATCTTACATGTTAAATATTGAAGTCAAACGACAAGCTCAAATAGTGAAGTGGACAATGGGAGTGGGACGGAGGGAGTATGTTGTAAAGGGCATTGTGCTTGAAAGTTTAAATTTGATAAGTTATAAAAGGTATCACACCTGAAAGTTGTCATATTGCACTACTGGAAAAAAAAGAATAAACAACATTTTTATTTGTCTTTTGGAACGTTTTATAAACGTTTTTTATGCCAGCGACGCAAATGGTTGAACCTCTTAAAGAACGTGTTATAAGCATTTTTTATACATTAATTTAAAAGAACGCTTATTGCTAAAGCGTTTTTTAAGGTGTGTAAGGTGGCGGGAATCTACGAGGCATAAAGAACGCTTTCATCTTGAAGCGTTCTTTATGTCTGACTATAAAAAACATTTGTTTAATATAAGCGTTCTTTATGAAGCTTTATTAAAAACGCTTATATTGATAAGCATTCTTTATGACATTTGGCGCGAGACTATAAGAAACGCTTATACATATAAGCGTTTCTTATATGGTCCTTTTTTTATATTTTTATTTTTTATACGATTTATATTACCCTGCGCATAACACAAAATTGTCATTCATAACCTGTTTGCATTATATATATCAGATCAACCAAACTGTTGAATTTTAATTAATTAATTAATAGATCAACAACAATACTTTGTTTAATATTATACCAGCGCACATAGGCTTAAGTGTAGTATCGATCAACTACAACATTTGTAACTAGCTAGTTAACCAAACTACTAAAAATGGTTCAAGTTCGATCATAACATGTACAATACAACCATTTGAAAAAAAGAAAAGATAGATGACTCACGACTTCTGATCAATTTAGTGCTTTCAACACATGTGTGCGCGCTCCTTGACAAACTTGAGATCGGCTTGTGAATAAGTATTGAGAAGAAATCAATAAGCTGCACGTGAGAATTATAAAAGGAATTAAGTACACCATTTAAACTTATCTAAACATGCACAAATAGTTAAAATCACCAATTCAAACACAAAAGTAGTACTATAATACGTACCTGAGAAGAAATTTCCAACTCGCTAGACAGTTGTTACCTCTGTTGAAGATGGAAGTACCGACGATCATGATGATTCTTAACTGATACAAAAGAGGCAGAAGAAGAAAAGCATGATACAAAAGAGACAGAGGTAGATACAGATGAAAGGATGAATGAGAACTCAGAAACAGAGAGGTTGAAGAAATTGGCTAAAAAGTTAAGTGAGGCTGCCACGAAGTAGAGTCCAGTGGAGATTAACGAATTACTGGCCCACTTCATGACCTTGAATGAAGAAAACGGTTTTCTAGAATAGTTGTATGAGGAGGAGAAGAGGAAACTTAGTCGATTATATGGTGGCATAGGGGACTATATGAAGAAAAAGTGGTACCAGATCGCCCGGTTGATGAGTTTCATGACTTATGGATGGAAACGGAGGTGGAGAAGCTAGACACTTCTCCATCTTCAGTTTCGATTGGATTCACATCTTCTTTCAGTTTTGAACATCAATAGGTCTGAGAATCTTTAAACACTTGGACATGAATGTCTGTAGATTGCATGTAGTCAATTGGAATACTAGCCATACACTGTTGATGTGGGGTGCATCATTCCTTTTAAAAAAAAACTAGATGAAGATCTCTTGGCAATTAAAAAGATTGAGAGATTCCCCCTAAGTAGGATTCCCCCTGAGTTTGCATGTAAGCATCTTTAACAAATGATAGCAATAAGTGACAACTTTTATACACAATAAATGACAGCTTTTATGTTATACTATAACCTTAGTAGAAAACTTTCTACTATGGTTATAGTATAACATAAAAGTTGTCACTTATTGTGCATAGAAGCTGTCACTTATTGCTATCATTTGTTTCTTGATAGCAATAAGTGACAGCTTTTATGCACAATATTTCACGCCTTTTAATCCCAAACAAACAAAGCATGTATTTTCCTGATTAAGAAGTTTGGTTTGTAAAATTACCTCATCAGCACAAGAATAGAGCCAAAAGATCTAGCGCGCATGTATGTTGTTCCTTTCGCTAGTTGGGGTTGTAATCCAGAGGCGCCACCGTTCGTGCGACAGGGGATGTATGTTCCTGTTCGTACGATTTTGCAAAATTAAAATTAATTACCGATAGAAAGAGTATAATATATGAAAATAAGGATCGATAGGCATATATGTATACTGTTCGCAGCTCAATCTTACTGATAGCGAGAGAGCTCGAGGCGCCGACGATTGATATCGACGCATGCATGTGGCCGCCTGCCTTCATCACCAGTTTGGCCGCCGGGTTGCAGAGATTAGAAGCTAGAATATTGATGAAGATGGCGAGCGCAGATATCGGAAGAAAGCGGAAGAGAAGAGGCGCCGCGGCGGAATCGAAATGAATTTCTGGGATGGGTTTCGATTGAGAAGCTAGAGAGCTTAGCGTGTTTACAGAGAGCGTTTACAGAGAGTGGTAGGGGAACAGTCGTGATTTGATTGATTTGAAGACTGGGCGGGAGGGCAAAAAGGGTTTATTAATTTAGGTAACATAAAAACGTTTTTTATGTTATCGAGCCCAAACACATAAAAAACGCTTCCTTCCTGAAGCGTTTTTTATACTTGTTTCTTAAAGAACGATTATTTACAAAGCGTTGTTTTTTACTTTGGGCTTGATAACAAAAACAACGCTTTGTAAGCAAAGCGTTGTTTAAGAAGTCCGGCCTATGATAAAAAAATGATTTACAATATAACCGTTGTTAAAGGGGCGTTGTTTATTCTTTTTTTTTCCAGCAGTGTTGGTGCCAAATTTCTTTGTTTTTTGATATAATATGATATTGCCATTGCGCCATAAAATTATTTTAATATATGAAAAAAATAAATGATATTGAATAGATCACTGATCGCAAAGATTGTATAACACCTGGTTAACTCATATGCAAAAGCATTTATATATTTATTTTTGTATGAGATAGACATTGTATTACAATTCATGAAGAATCATCATGTCATAGCACCAAGGAAAATATATGAAAATTGTTGGTAGAAGCTAAAGAAAATCATAATATTAATAATAAACTAGTAAAGTGACATAATATGATAATGTATGTCTATATGTCAGGTTTTGACCTCTATGATGATTACATCGCTATATAGGGCATTGTGCCTGTTAAGTTTTAATTTTAATATTATTTAAAAGAAGGAAAGACATCATACCGGAAAGTCTTCAATTCTGATATTAAAATGATGTCACAAAAATGATACCTATAGGATCATTTATAATATTTGTTTATTATATTTTTATGACAGATTGTAAGAATAATTCTCATTGATGAAATTCAATGATGGATGGTGAAGACGTATGTCTTACTGATAGTGCTGCAAAGCACATGATTCTTAAATATAAGAAATATTTTCCTTATTTGAGAAATTATGCAACAAAGGTTACTACCATATTTGGTAGTATGGGTATTATCGAAGAGTGTGGAAAAGCAAATACTGTTTTGCCTAAGGGAACAAAAATATGCATTGAAAATGCATTGTTTTCTAGCACGTCTCAAAGAAACCTGTTGAGTTTCATTGATATATGCTGGAATGGATATCATATTGAGACGGGAAAGGATGTAAATCTTGAATATCTTTGCATTACTAAAGTGATAGCTGAAAAAAGACAAAATTTGCAAAGTCTAGTTGTTATTTCCTCTGGGTTGTACCCTGTATATATCAATACAACTTAAATACATGTTGTCAAAAAACTGAAATATTTTGATGATTTCAAAACCTGGCATGACCGGTTAGGCCATCCCAGTTCAATCATGATTCGAAGAATTATGGAAAGTTCATGTGGTCACATGTTGAAAAACAAAAGGTTTCTTCAACTAAATAGTTTTCCTTGCATTGCTTGTTCTCAATGAAAACTAATTATAAGACCATCACCAGTTAAACTTGAGACAATGCCGATTGTTTTTCTCGAAAGGATTCAGGGTGATGTATTTGGACCTATAAATCCACCATGTGGACCATTAAGATATTTCCTTGTTTTGATAGATGCATCAACTAGATGGTCACATGTTAGCTTATTATCAACCCGAAATATGACATTTGCAAGATTATTGGCTCAACTGATTCAATCGCAAGCCAATTTTCCTGATAATCAAATCAAGCCCATACACATGGACAATGCTGGTGAATTTACCTCGAAGACATTCAATCACTATTGCATGTCCATAGGAATAACCATTGAACATCCAGTAGCTCATGTTCATACCCAAGATGGTTTGGCAGAATCTTTGATCGTCTGCAATTATTTGCAAGACCATTACTAATGAGATCAAAACTCTCTGTATCTGCTTAGGGACATGCTATATTACATGCAGCTACCTTGATTCGCACCAGGCCAACAAGCCATAATAAGTTGTCACCATTACAAATGGTTATGGGTCAAGAACCCAATATTTCCCATCTAAGATTTTTGTTGTGTGGTATATGTTCCAATATCTCTACCACAAAGAACCAAAATGGGGCCTCAAAGAAGAATGGGAATATATGTTGGGTTTGAATCTGCCTCGATTATTAGATATCTCGAGCCAACAACTGGGGACTTGTTTAAAGCTCGATTTGCTAACTGTCATTTTGATGAGTCACATTTCTCACCATTAGGGGGAGAAAATAAGCAATTGGTAAAGGAGATTACATGGAATGAACCATCATTATTGCATTACGATCCTCACAGTAAACAATATGAAATAGACGTTCAACATATTATTAATCTTCAAAAGCTAGCAAACCAAGTGTCTGATGCATTTACTAACCCAAATCAGGTGACAAAGTCATATGTGCTACCTGCAAATGCTCCCGCTAGAATTGATGTCCGTGGAGGACAGGTTACAAATGAGTCTAACACACGTATAAAGCGTGGTAGACCAGTCGGTTCCATAGATAAAAACCCTTGAAAACGAAATGGAGCATGCATTAAAGATGGTCTAAGTGAGAAGGGTGAGACTCTTGAAGAGTTTGTAAACATGACAGTTGCAGAAATGCAGAAAAATCAGGTACTTGAAACAAATATTGATAATGAAGAGATCTCGATCAACTATGTCATGACTGAAATTCGATGGAACCGACATGAAATTGACGTCGATGAAACTTTTGCATATAATGTAGCGCTACATGTTATGAATGATGATGAGGATCATGAACCAAAGTTTGTTGAAGAATGCAGACAAAGAAATGATTGGCCAAAATGGAAAGATGCTATTGAAGCGGAATTAAACTCACTTAAAAATGTGAGGTTTTTGGACCAGTGGTCCATACACCCAGTAACATAAACCTAATTGGTTATAAATGGGTGTTTGTGGAAAAAGAAACGAGCAAAATAAAATTGTTAGATACAAAGCTCGTATTGAGCGGTGCATATGGGGAAGCTTTTTCACAAGTATGACATGGCATCCTCAACTCTCAAAATCACCCTCTCAAACTCATGGATTCCATTCAGAAATTTTAAAATTTGTAAGGTGGCTCCCTTCACCTTCATCATTGAATTCGAGGGGTTGTAAGGCTTACAGTCGGTCCTCTTTAGAGGACCTTGGCTCATTGATGGTGCTTTGTTTGCACTCCGATGACTACAGCCAGGCGTTCCTGTAGAGGAACTCACTTTCGACTATTTACGGAGTCCTAAAGAACAACTTTAACACTGTGTTTGCTTCCAAAGCGGGAGAGATATTAGGCGTGTACACCGGGATCATAAAAGATCAAGAAGCCTTAGAGTTCGATCATATAATGATCCGTATCCTCAATACGCCTCCATAAACTAGTGATGAGAAACTTACCGATGCTTGTGAATAAAAAAACATAATTTTCTCAATGTCGTATGATGACATGCCCCTCATTTGTAAAAACTGTGGAGTGCTCACCCACTTAACCTTGGTTTGTCCCATCTGCTCCACAACGAGGGCTTGCCTACCGGAGGAATATATTAATATAACATGCTTCTGTCCTCAAACTATCGGTTGGCCTCATTATGGTCCCGGCTTGCAAAACACCCTGCTGCGTGGGTCATCCCGAATCTATTGGCAAGAACCGAATCATTTAAACAAACCTACACTTATCCATGCATAAGCCGGTTCAAAGCTCTCCCCAACCAAATGCGTAGGAATCAATCCCCCCATGAGGATGATCCCTTTCTTGCCCTCGCACTTGGGCCTCCTAACCACATAAGAACCCATGCTCCCCAGCGTCCCTGCCCTACAGTCGAAGGTACTAACCCTGATGCCCCCATCACACTAAATAAAAAGTGAGTCTACTACGCCTTCCTTCATCAACAGGGGAAAAAGACCAATGATACCATCCCCAGAACTGATGATCTACCATCCGCATGCAAAGAGATATGTAGGAGGGCACAATACAAAGTGGGATGGTGGGGAAGCAGCTCTAAGGAAATACCCCTGAAGGCTTAGGATTTGATTCACGACGAGAAGTGGAATAAAGCACCGTGAAATCCTTTCAATAATCAAAGTTAGTTTAAGAGTATGTTTAGTGCTTGTTAATACATGAAGGTGAAATACCCCGTATTTAAAAATGGTAATTAATTAGGCTAATGAACAATTTAGAAGCTTAATTAAGTGTAAATAATCATGAGGGAACAAATCCCGAAGAAAACGGATCCTTAAAATGGATTAAAATCACTAATGAACATTAAAGCGCGTTTTTCGAGGTAACCGGGAAAACGTGTCTTTAAACGGGTCAAATAGACTCGTAACAATTTTAGTCAACTAAATAATCATTAATGAATATTAGTGAGGCTTTAGAACCAATAAAATCAAGAAAACGAGAAATTAGTAAAAACTGTCAAAAACGGGAAGTTGTGGGGTAGAAACATAAATAACCAAGACTTATGTGTCCAATATTGCAAAAAGAATTTTAAAACCCATGTGGGTTCGGTATGCTGTCCGATTTTTTCCCCCTCTCTCACACTATTAATTCCTTTTTCATTTGCAAAAGACAAAAGCAATAAAAGAAAACATAAAGTAACATACTTACCTATCTCACAAGTCTCTCTCCTATCCTCATTCCCTTCTTCACGTACAGCACCCCCTTCCCCTCTCTGATTCTTCTTTCTTTCTTTCTCTGGTTGCTTCCCACCGAACAGCCATGGAGAATTAGAAACCCTCACAAAATACCACCTTCTCTCCTTTGTAACTCCCTCAAAACTCTTCCAAAAATTACAAAAATTACACCATTGTCTTCCTCTCCTCAAGAGCTACATTTCCCTCTTTCCAAAAATTGAAAAGGAGCATTTTCGTTTTATTGGGTATGTCCCATTTGGAGCTTCAACACCACCATTAGAAGGCCCTCCTTCTCCTTGTTCTTGTAAGGTAAAAACATTCTCAAAAACCCCATCTTTTTCTAGCCTCAAAGGCAAAACGAAATCTGAGCTAAAACTCTTGTTTACTCCTTGTGTTCTAGCCGATTTTTGTCTCATTGGTGGAGTTGGAATCTTGTTCTTGAGCCACTCCAAGTTTTATTTACACCCTTGGAAGGTAAAGGAAATTCTAAACCCTAAATCTTACATTAAAACTTAAATAATGTTAGGGTTAGTTTTTGGTATTGAATGTGTGTGTATGTATGGGTTATGATATTAGATTTGTGAAGTACTATAACCGGTGGAGAAAGAGAGGAAGGAAGAAGAAAGAAGGAGAAAGAAAAACTAGAAGAAAAACAAGGTAAGGAAGCTCTCTTGTGTAGCTTGTATATATATGTGTAACAGATTTTGAAAGAGTAGAAATTGCATTATAGAAATTGTAATGAACAATGATGTAATGTGGAAGAAGAATGGGATTATATTGAAGCCTTAAAAGACACTTAAAAACTGTTGCAAACTAGTTTGGGAATGGGATATAGAGTGCAGGAATTATTAGGAGTGTTTTAGTGTTGTTGATTGTGTATGGGAGCTTGAATATTGATGTTTTGAAACAGGTGAAAAGAGTGTTGAAATGTGAACTAGAATATGTGGTGAGAGTGTAAAAATATAGGGGAGGTTATGTCAAAATTTATCTAGAATTAGAACACTTAGTGAGTTAGAAACTAGGTGAATGAGGAGTGTGTAACAGATTTTGGGTTGAGAGAGATAGAGGGTAAGTGAAAGAGATAGATAATGTATTCTAATACATTAGGAGTGTTAGAAATGACATTAGAAGAGGGAACTAATGTTGGAGAGAGATAGAACAAAAATCTGTAGCATAATGTAGTGAGGGAAGAAACTAGTGTAAGTGTTGATTGAAACTTGGAAAATTATGTGAGTGAATTAGTATAGAATTGTGTAAAGAGTTAAGGAGTGAACTAGGGTGTATTAAGAGGTTTAATTAGTGTTAAAACATGTGGGATTAAGTGTAGGAACAATGGGGAAATAATGGGTAAGAAGAGGGACTGAAAACAGAAATTAAAATGCAAATACTGGGGCGGACCGACCTTGGGACCGAACTTGCAAGGTCGGTCGAGCCCAAATTTACAAAGACGGGAAAGCTTCTGGAATCGACCGGACTTGCGACCGGACTTGCAAGTTCGGTCGGACTAGAAAATTCTCCCGTCTGTAACCTACTGGAATGGACCGACCTTGCGACCGGACTTGCAAGGTCGGTCGACTCAAAAATTTTCCGTCGGGTAAGCTACTGGAATGGACCGACCTTGCGACCGGACTTGCAAGGTCGGTCGGGCTAAAATTCGCCTGTAGCGAAACTTACTGGAATGGACCGACCTTGGGACCGGACATGCAAGGTCGGTCGACTCCAGGATTTCGAAACCAAAACTTACTGGAATGGACCGACCTTGCGACCGGACTTGCAAGGTCGGTCGGCCAGAAGAGTTTCGGTAATCTGAGCTACTGGAATGGACCGGACTTGCAAGGTCGGTTGCAAGTCCGGTCCGGTCAAAAAAAAATATTTAAATTAAATAATATATATGTATATATATATGTATATACCTACATATATATACATATGTACATGTATGAAAGCATGCCAAAGTAAGTAAGAAAGTGAACTTAAGTAATGAAAAATAAGTAAGTAAAGTGTAGTGTAAGAAGTGTAAGGACATAGTAAGTAGGAGTTAAGTTGATGATAGGTAAATTAATCATTCAATTGTATGTATATAATAGGACTTGATTTGTGACACCGAAGGACGTTTGGAAACACGTGCAACGGTGAACGGTATGGATTCCTCATGCCCCGTATGCTATCTTGGTTACTATGATTTGTGTGTTGTGTGCTAATTGATCACCAAATAAGATAAATGCACGAATCGGAGTTAATATGCATACTTGTGAATATGTAGTGTTGCATGTTGTGAATATTTTTCTTAAATCTTAGTTTGTATAATTCATGAAATGTTTGGACGAATATGAATGTGTGTAAGTATGATGTATTGTATTGTGACCGATTGTGATGTGTTTGGACTTCTAACTTATTCCTTACAAGCTAACCATCCTAACTTAAATTGGTAATTAAATTGGAATGAGTAGAAGTCCGATATAGTTTCGGCCACGCGTGAGGATGCGGAGTCACGAGAGGTTGGCTCCAATTCCTGACTCTTAAACTGGTCCGCGGCCCAAATCCCTTAAGTGGGTAGCATCCCGGATTGGTGAGTCAAGTAAATCCCGGAGGTGGGACGGTGTAGTCCCCAGGGCCGGAGGTCCCGACGACTTAACTTGAGTATGAATAAGTAAGTAAGAATGAGTAAGTAAAGTAAATGAAAGTAAGTAATTGTAAGTAAGAAAAAGTAAGTAATGAGTAAAAGAGTAAAAGCATTCCGATTAACCCGGATGCATAATTTGGCTAACCTTGTGAAGGTAAGTAAGTTGTGTGCCACTGTATTGTTGCCTTGAATTATGTAATGAATCATATGAGCATGTATGTTGTATGAAAAGCATGTATGTATGAAATAAATGAACAGCATGTTTAGTGGACGTCAAATAGTCGCGCGTGCCCTAGCTAGCACGCTGTATATGCGGAGTTTATACGCAGCGTTTGCTGAGCCCCTTGGGGCACCATTTTTACTACACGCAGGTACCCGCGAGGGATGAAGATGTGAAGACCTAGCTTCATTTCTTTTATCTTCTTTTTGGAATGTAAACACTGGATTATGATGGGTGTACTAAGTAGTACATGGCTACAGTTTTTGAATAGCCGGTGTACCATGGGGTACACCTTTTGGATTTTGGATAGAATGGGAATTGGTATAGATGAGTAGTTGGTAAACTCATTCTTTTGGAACTTAGATCTAATGTAACTGAATATACTTTAATACTCGGTGATCCATTGATGTAAGTATTTGGTATACGGTATTTTGGCAAGTAATTTAGTAGCTCGGTACACTATGTTCATCAGACCGTGACTGTAAGTAAGGTAAGCCTAGCTAGCCGTATGGGCGGTTAGCGGCGTTGTACCACCCGCCGTAGCAAGTATGTAATATTTCCGCTGCGAACTCGTAAGATTAATAGGACAATTAGACAGTAAGCATAGAATTAGCGGTTGGGGTGTTACAGAAGGTCCTTGTCGTGTCAGTCCAGGAAAATCCCAAAAAAGGTTTGTGGCTAGTGGTTGTTGTCTTAGCTGGTGTTTTTGATGTCAAGTTGTGTATTAGCCTTAATAATTAGTCCAGTGATCTTTTGCCAATCTCCCAAAGTTTATGCTTATTATAATATGCCTTAGGCCTAGTATAACAAGAGCATAATAATTAATCTTGCCGCTTGGGCATCTACAATGGTGTAAACTCCATCCATGGTGGTAAAAAAGAAAAAAAATTATGAGCTGGAAGAGAGAAGATGTGAGCGAGTTGCTTAAATAAGAACCTAGAAAGAGAAAGTTATTACTCACATATGACATATGGAAAGAGGATGTGAGGGAAAAAATTAAAATAGTACTTATTTTTTAGTGGGTGAAATCCAATAGATGTCCTAATTTACAAAACTCGGCTGGGTTTTGCAGTCAGTATTCTAGTTTTTGCAGTCATTTTAAAAAAATTGCAGTCATTTTTTTAAAATTTGCAGTCATAAAATACAGTTGATATTCTAGAATACGCAGTCGCAAAAAAAAATCACTATATATATCCCAACTCTCAATCTCTCTCCTCTCATTTCTATTTCGCGCTAAAAAAATCAGATTCCAAAACCTCTCTAACCTCTCGTTTGCCCAACTTCTGTTTGAAGCACTTAAGGTAACTGTTTATCCTCCTATTTCATTGTATTATGCTATTGTATGATTAGGTATAGTTTTGTAGATGATTTAGATCAAATTTAACTCAAATCTAGCTTAAAATCAAGAAAAAAACACATTTTTTGTAGTCCGTAAAACGGACCCGTTTGTTACGGTCCGTTTTAAACGGTCCGTAACGGACCATTTAAAACGGACCGTAACAAACGGGTCCGTTTTACGGACTGAAACTTTAAGTCCGTTTTACGGACTGAACCTTTAAGTCCGTTTTACGAACGTCGTAATAGTGGTCCGAAAAACGGACTCCTATGTATCGTCCGTTTTACGGACCAGTCTTTTTGGTCCGTTTCGGACAGTTTACCTAAGAGTCCGTTACGGACTCTTTTTTTGTGGTCCGTTACGGACCGTTTTTTTATTTTTTTTCTTGTTTTTAGCTTGATTTGCGTTACTGACTCTATTTGTTTTACAGATGAACTGCAAGGACAAACAAAAAGCGACAATAGATTGTTCCTCTAGCGTTCCTAAGAGGAAGAAGGTCACACGATCTGCTCGGGAGCAAATGGAAATGGAGAGGCGGTCCAAGCGCGTTGCAGACCGACCATCGTCACAGTCACTTGCTGCCTCATCTCCCCATCCTCCTGCTGTTGGCACTTCTAGTCTATTCCCTGCTTATCAGCAGCCATCGCCACCGAGGAGGCGATTCGCATCTGATCATGACGATAGCGATGATTCTGACGATGACGATGACGATGACGATGATGATGATGATGTGGACCAGCAGACGGCCGGACACCAGTTAGCCCTTGCTGCCGGTGGGGGTGCGACATCAGCTGGGGGTCAGATACCCACCGATTGGTTCATCACTCCGGAGTCCGTTCCGATTCCTGGTGGTCCTTCTGATGCTAGTCTTCTACGCTGCTTTGGTGGACATGTGGCGTTGGATTTGTGGCGAGGAGTGGTATGTATCTCTAACATTTGTTCTAAATATTTTTTTTTTATGTTAACCGTAGTTTGTGGACTTATAAAATCGATATATCTCTAGGAGCGTGGTTGTTTATCATTTATCACTAGAGGCACTTTACTGGAGAAGTGGCATATTGACCTGTTTAACCATGAGAGGGCTAAGGAGGTAGTCAGAGATAGTGGGCTAGCACATCTTCACGACTGCTCCCATGGATATTTTGATATGGCGCTGATATCTGCTTTCGTGGAGAGGTGGCAGCCGGACACCAACACCTTCCACCTACCTTTTGAGATGACGATCACTTTACATGACGTCTATCACATCATGGGCCTTTCGATTCAGGGGAGAGCAGTTGCTTTTGAGGCCCCCGAGGAGTTACGTGGAGGTGCAGCGCCACCAGAGCTGACATTGGATTGTGCGCTAGCTGCACTTGCTGAGGTTGTAGGCCTTCCTTCCGTCGGTATGGTGAAGGAGCAGAGGTGGTATTACAAGGGTGGTGTCCCCTACAGTAAGATTAGGGATTGGTGTGGCCACGTAGATGCCACTTACGCTAGCGAGGCTCGTGGCTATCTCTACTACTTGATCGCTTGCACATTGTTCCCCCAAGGGGAATGATAGGATACGCCCATACACCTGCTGGCCCCTACAGGACATTGACTCTATCTCAGACTATGCGTGGGGTGCTGCTACACTGGCCTACCTCAGACAACTTGGTGTATCTTCTCGTGCTGAGGCGAGGACCATCGCTGGGTGTCTTACCCTATTGCAGGTATAAATAGTACTATAAATTATCCTGATAATTTTCTTCCCGCATTACAATTGTCAAAAATAGTATTATATATTTTTAAATGTTACAGTGCTGGATCTATGAGTACTTCCTAGGTATTTGCCGTCGTCTGATGGTGAATACCGCCTCCCCTGTCCCATCTGCTGCGAGGTTCGTGAAGATTGAGGGTCGACATAGTTCAGACAACAGCAGACTGGTGGAGTACCGCCGACGATTGGATGCTCTTACACCTGACCAGGTAGGGTACTCAGTACCATTACTTAAGAATTAAAATTAGTTTATTATTAACTTGTTAGAATTAGTTGACAAATAGAGATAAAATCTAAATGATAAGTTGTGTGGACACCATTCGGAGTGGATGCATGGCGTGTTGAGCAGGGTCGGTCCTGGTGGTTTGGGCATCTACACATGATGGACGTTGTAGAGCCCTACCATCCGAACCGGTGTCTGAGGCAGTTCGGCTTGGTCCAGGTTATTCCCTCCACTCCCCCTCTATGGCCACATCAGGCTATACGGAAGAGGACCGGCAGAGACTACACTGTTGAGCATGTTGCATCACCAGCGCTATGGAGCAGTCAGTCGAACATGTATGCCACCGAGTTTCTTAACTCACGAAGCGCTTCTGCTGGTGATGATGTGGAGGCAGATTACCTGGAGTGGTACCTTCCTCGGACCCACCCGAGGATCATCCCTCCTGGTGTGGTGCTGCTACCCCGGCTGCTGATCCTACTATAAGTTGTTATATTAATTTATTCGTACTTTATAACAATCAATAATTAGAAACTAATCTATATACTTTTCATACTATTACATCCACAGGTGACGCTCACTACTATTGCGCAGCTGATGGATCCATACTTCCCCGCCCCACACCCAGACGGATGGCTCACTCAGATGTCGCCTGATGAGTTGTCCCAGTTTCAGCATTCTTTCGATCAGATGTTGGGACAGGTTCAGCACTTCCGGATCACACCGCAGACTGAGAGGCCTGGTACATCCAGCGGGTCGCAAAGTAGGGGTGCTGGTAGAGAGAGGAGAGGTTCTAGAGGGGGTGGCAGACCGGGGGAGGGGGGGTAACTATGCCACAGCCGCAGAGGGGTCATAGGGGTAGGTAGGCTGGTTGCTATGGAAGGGTTGTTGGATATTTTTAGTTATGCTTTATTGTTGTTGGTTTCATGACTATTACTTCAGAGACTATATTGTGAGTTTTATGCCTGTTTGTTGGATTTTTCTTATATAGACTATCTCAATATGCTACACGAGGTTGGAATTTGATGTTCACTTTTGTTGGATGTTTCTTATAAATACTGAAGTCTAGAGTAGTCTGTAAAAGTCACTGGCCAGCTTCTTAATTTAATACGATTCGCCGCCCTATTGAATATGAGCTTCAAGATTCATAGCTCTGTTGAAAGATTTACAAAATGCTAAGGGGAAGGGGGACCTACAAAAGCTTCCCACGTGCCAAGCAAAAGGGGAGGTATGGCTCGCTTGCATGTACAAAACCATATACAAAATGCTAAGGGGAAGGGGGACCTACAAAAGCTTCCCACGTGCCAAGCAAAAGGGGAGGTATGGCTCGCTTGCATGTACAAAACCATATACAAAATGCTAAGGGGAAGGGGGACCTACAAAAGCTTCCCACGTGCCAAGCAAAAGGGGAGGTATGGCTTGCTTGCATGTACAAAACCATATACAAAATGCTAAGGGGAAGGGGGACCTACAAAAGCATTTACACAAAAATGTGCTGAAAGTGAGTTTTTCCTCCTAACTTCGATGTGACAGATACTTCTCCCTCCAGAGTGTGATGCGCTGATGATATGGCTCATCCCAACCTTGAACTGAGGGATCTCTAACTCTCCCCCATGTCAAATAAAGGGGAGGTATGGGTGCACTATCTGCCATATCAACACGTATGAAATGATTACGACACGACACATATAAAGCACCTCCGGGCACGCATGACCCCAGCCATTGTTATCTCTGAATGGTAGGCATGTGAAACCAGCACCGGTCCCAGCATCAATGTACACTAGAACAAGGTTGTATCTGGTACATATGACTGGAATAATCGTGGTGACAAACCATTTGTTCTCTGGTGCGAACCCATCCCCTGTCCATAAAACCGTGTCTGCCTCTTTCTGCACATCTTCCAGACCACCCATTCTATCAGCCCACCAAATTTGTCTCTCTGGAAGAGTTAGCTCCTCGTACATAGAGGCACGTACTTCTCTCCATTCATCTTCTGATTGATGCCTCCAATCTGCAATAACTCTGAAACCACAATTGCCGCCAGGTTGCACGTTTTTGTAACGTGTAAATTGCTCATGAACGTTGGTTACAAAAAGATGGTAAAATGGGAATCCATCTGTCATATCACGCCAGTGTGCCAAGGGTGGCTTCTTAGGCGGAGCTGAATTGTGATCGGCACCGGATTTTCCCTTCTTGACATTTTTCTTCATGCGCTCGTGGGTAGCTTTGAACCTAAGAACGATGATGGAAAATATTTTTAAAGAAAACCAATATAATTATAAACTGTGCAAACAATTTTATACGAACGTTAACCTTCGTGTGGATGTACTGTGGCCCCTTGGTCTTCCACGTGGAACTAGAACAGGTGGCTCGTCAAGATCGAAAGATGAACCAGGTCTAATCACTGACTGCACAAGCCTAACACATCGCTGAAGAATCAAAGGGTCGTCCAGACGGAGAACTTCATCGTTCAATGCTTTCCACATGATTTTGTTCTCTTCATGTTGTGTTAGTGTTTCTTCCTTCATTGTTTTCCCCACATCCAACTCCAACGTCTTCCACAAGTCGTGAATAACGTCTAGTGTAAGTTTGTCTTTTCTTTCAATCAGTTCATAAAGGTAGTGTGCACAAGGAAGCCCATAAGTATAAAGTAATGCACATCCACACTGTTGCTCATCCGTCTTGAATTCTTTGCCACGCTGAAGCTCCTCTTGAAGGATCACCAAACATTTGTGGCTGACTCGCCCGCGTATTGTTCGAAATAGACTAGACGGTAGTAGTCTTCGTGAGCCATCTTGTCTTTAGACATTTCCATATCTGTCAGGAACCCGTTGAATTGACATTTGAGAAGCCCATCAATCCTGAAGAATATGGTGTGCAACTTCATTTGGGAAGACTGAAGCCAAATCTTGAGTGCTGCGTGTGAGCTCTCAGCTCTGTCACATTAACTATTAATGAGCATCTTTCATTGTCATTGGAAATGAACAACACATTAAATTGAAAATCAAGAATAAAGCATAAATAAGCATGTCACACATACCTATTTGTTGTGCAGTTTCCAAAATGTGATACTTCATTTGTCCAACATTCAACGAACTTTTCTTTGTACACGAGCCAAGTGTCATAGTTCTATTATCCAGTCAAGCTTCCCTTTCTTTTCATAGACGTTCCTCATGTGTGCATACTCCTCCCTGAAATGCACCTCCGTCGTACTCTTGACTACCTTACACCAATGTTTAGTAGCCTCAGCCACTTCACCTGTCTTGTGGGAAGAACCTCTTTGCATTCAAATCAACATTGGTGTTAAGTGCCAACGACATAGTAGATGAGGCACATGGGGGAAAACAGAAGGTAGAGCTTTCATAAGACCAAGCTCCCTGTCAGTCACAAACACAGACGGCTCACGTCCTTGAATCAATAACTCCCTCAAGTTTTTCAAAACCCAAGTGTACCCTGCTTCGTCCTCATTACACAAATGCATAGCAATGTTGAAATTCCCAGCAGAAGTCATTCCTACTATCTCTACAAGCGGCATCTTATATACATTTGTCTTGTATGTAGCATCAATGATGATGACATAAGGGAACGCATTGAAAAGCTTCACAGATGTTGGGCTGGCAAACATAACATACCCGGTAACATCCTTATCGTCTGTACAAAATGAAAAAAAAGAATTTAATAATAGGAATAGTTTAAAACGTAACAGAACTTAAATGATATGATGGCAGAAACAAACCTCGACGGCCGTCACAAAATACGTGATACTTGTGTTGCTCAAGGTCATCAACAAGCACTTGCATAACTGGTCGTCCCCCCTTATGTTCCTTAGTCAACTTCTTGTTCAAATTGTATATGAAGTTGATACCAATGGATAGATTCGGATTTTGTTCCTTCAGTCGCAACCACTGCTCACGTGGGGGAGTACCTACCATATGAAAATGACGAACCGCTTTCAACTCATCATCTGTCAATGGATGTCTACTAAAATGTCCCTCTGGCACCTTAGGCAAGTAGTGGTTGTGTCGTCCATCCTTCACAACCAATTTCCATCCTTTATGAGTGCACTTGCCGCGTATACGGAATGGACATGAGCACTTCTTCGAGGAGGTACGTCCTCGCTGCACATAATCATCATCAGCTTTAACTCTTCGTGGATGCCAGTACCGCTCACACGTAAGTACTACTAGGTCATCTGTGCTTGTCTGGACTATGGTCACCACCATCCACTCATGACCCTTTTGCCGCCCTACAGTGTCCACCCATTCAACAGCGGCTTGCTTAGTAGGAAAAAATTGATCGGTTTGAAATACATGAGTAGTATCGATCCATTCGTCTTCAGGAAGTTCAAAGGGTGAATCATGATGAGCAGGGGAGTCATGGTGGGACCGAAGCCTGACAAAAAGTAGGAGTAAACATGTGTCAACAAAAGAAGTGACAAAAGCTGATCATCTGTCCGTTACGGACTGTTTAATTAACCGTCCGTTACGGACGTAGTTCAAGTGGTCCGTTACGGACGTACCTGAAACGTCCGAATTACGGACAAGTTAATTTAGTCCGTTACGGACGGTAAAAAACGGACGGTTAAAAACGGACGAAAAAAACAGACGTTAAAAAACGGACGATTTAAAAAGGACGTTACAAAACGGACCAAAACGTAAAAAATTCTGAAATTTTGATTAAAATTTACCGTTGGATCGTCCGAGAACGCAGTTTCTTCATTATATGGTTCGTTCAGATCGAATTCTTTTTCATTGTTTGATTTCCCCTGCCGTTAATTGAGCCTAAATCGTATTTTATCTCCAACCTTTTGTTTTCCTCTCTCTACATTTTCTTTCTCCTCCATTTGGAAGTTTAAGTGCAATAGTATTTCATTAATCCCTTTGATGCTTTATATAAGTGTTTTTTTTTTATGACTGTAAATTACAAAAAACTGACTGCATATTTTTTTAAATGACTGCGAAATCTAAAAAATTGACTGCGAAAATGACTGTAAATTCTAAAAAACCGACTGCAAAAACGAACACTCCTTACGAAATGGCTTTATTAATCTAAGCATGAAGCTTATCGAAAGAAACAAAGTCAATAAGTACGAGCTCGCTCGCAGTCAATGGAGAATCAACCGGTATCTCGACCCTTCATTTTGATAGGCGCGGGAGGGCCGTTCTTTCATGACCGAAAATGATGATCAATTTTGATAATTTGTCGCCCACGTGAATTATTTATAAACCCATTCTTGCAGATCTTAATTTTCTGTTCTTGGTCGACTTTGTCGTTTTGTAGATAGAGCAGTAATCTGCTGCTTTAGCTAATCAACAGCTTACTCCTCTTAAAAAAAAAAAAATCAACAGCTTACTCCCACTAGCCTCCGGGGTTCCAAGTCGCCTTGTTTGACGATAAAGCTAAACTAATCCTTTTTCCTCGCATTTCGTATTGATCTCCGGAAACACATATAGTGTTGGCACACAACTGACTTCGCCGCAGCAGAGCTTAATTACCCGCTTGGAGAAACTAACAGATCATCAGTCGCAGTTACCCACGAGCGCGAATGGCGGTGTAAGTAGTCCAACCGTTTTCCCCTTGATTTAGCCTTTAAAATTTCCCCATGAATATGCCTTTTCCAAAGTTGATAGAGATCCCTTCGCTGGTTGTTAATCACAGAACTATACATTTACGAATTAAGTTGTTGAATCTCGGATTGAACTTCTGAATTCATATTGCTGCCTGGGATTGATTAAACCCCGTGATTAATCTCACTTTCTGAATATAGTAAATCTGGTTACTTCAAGACTTCGATTTGAAGTGTATATATGATCGCCATTTAGTTGCCTTCTCTCAATTTTCTGTGCGTTCTGCAGTGTTGCTTCAGCGCCCGGGAAGGTATTGATCACCGGAGGATATCTGATCCTCGAGAGGCCAAATGCTGGGCTTGTGTTGAGTACAAATGCACGGTTTTATGCCATTGTGAAACCCTTCTATGAAGTTGAACAGCTGGGCAGCTGGGCATGGGTGTGTTGTTTTTCCTTTGTGATTTTTTCTGTAATATTGTTATCTGCACGTTGAGTGTTTGTTTGCCTCACATGTTATGAAGAAAACAGGGAATTCCATTTCATTTGTTACAGAGTGTTAACTGAGTTTTTTTTTGCTGTCCGTATTTCAGAAATGGTTCGACGTGAAGGTAACATCTCCTCAGCTTTCAAGGGAAACTATGTATAAGATGACACTGAAAACTTCAACACTTCAACCTGTCTCACCAAGGTAAGATTTTCAGGGACGTTGTATTGATATTTATTGACTTTAATGACTTATCATCTCTGCTGATTCATGGGAGTGTGTTGTCCGGTCTGCTCATTTTTTTTTTCAATGTTATAATCGCCTCTGAAATTTCTCTGCCTCCTAAGCGTAATGAGCCCTATTTTTAAAATACTATGCCGCATCAGAGGCATCTATCCTTACATAATTCTTTGTAAAAGAGGATTAGGATCAACTATCTGTTTGTTATAATCTGTCAAACTGTCATGACTACTAGCTGACTGAAAGGTAATTCACGACACTGAAGGATTCATGATTCTGGTTATGCTTCAGCTCTTCAAGGAACCCGTTTGTCGAGCAAGCTGTGCAATATGCAGTGGCAGCTGCCCACGAAAGACTTGACAAAGAAAAGAAAGATGAATTACAGAAGCTACTGTTGAGAGGTTAGATGTGTTCAAATTCTGTGTTCTGTTCACAAGTGCCATTCTAACTCTGCGCAGAACATCCAGTATATGAAGTGTTTGACATATGCAGGTCTTGATATCACTATCCTTGGTTCCAATGACTTCTATTCATATAGAAATCAGGTACTTTCTCATGTAAAGTAGTTTAAACCTGAATTTCTTTTAGATTTTTAGCTGAGTTATTTCTTTACATTCTGGTAGCAAAGGGATGACTTTAGGAGCTGATGGTTATGCTTTGGATAAATCAACAGCATACTTGGCTAAGGGTTGAAACTATTCTTATTTGTTGATTGATGCCTTCAGATAGAAGCTCGTGGGCTGCCTCTAACACCAGAATCTCTGGCTTCCCTTCCCCCTTTCACTTCAATCACATTTAATACGGGTGAAGAAGCAAATGGAGGATCAAACTGTAAGCCAGAAGTTGCCAAGACTGGACTAGGCTCGTCTGCTGCTATGACAAGTGCTGTGGTTGCATCTCTGCTTCATTATCTTCACGCAGTTGATTTATCTTCATCAAATAGAAGTTATCACTGTAACGATAATGACCTGGAGTTGGTGCATACGATTGCACAAACTGCACACTGTATTGCTCAGGGGAAAGTGGGGAGTGGGTTTGATGTCAGCTCTGCTGTTTATGGGAGTCAGCATTATGTTCGTTTTTCACCCGAAGTGATCTCATCTGCACAGGTGGAACCTCTCTCCAACCATCACCATTCATGATGTGCTTGTTTTATTTTTTGTCTTTCATAATTGAGGTTCTAATTTGTTTCTTTTTTTGCATTTTCTATTTAAAAGGTTGTTTTCTTTTTAACTTTTAAAAGAAGATGGATGTGGTTGATGATAGTAGTACTAGTTTGAACTGCTGAAATTCATGAAATTTAAGAAGTGTATAATAGTTTTGCATCCCTTTGCTGGCTTGAACACTATGGAATATATCTTGCTTGCATAATGTTGCTGAACAAGCAAAGGATAAAAGTTGAGGTCTTACTGAAAGCCCAGCTGTGCTGGTTCTCCTACCTATCTTCTGTAATCAGCTAAGTTAACAGCAGTAAAACTGAAGCATGAATAAAAATCATTCGTGGTTGTTTTGTTTCACTAGTAGTCTTATTGCATATTCATCGGATGCTGTTGGGCTAGATGATGTATTGCTTTGTGCTCTGTTCAACCCTCTCTCAAATGAATGTAGAAGTAGAATTTAAAGGGTAGAAGAATGCTGTCATAAAGTCTTGGCATGTTTGTCTGCTTTCATTTGTACCTATGCACAGGGGCGGAGCCAGCTTGTGAAAATTGGAGGGGCCATATAAAAATATTAGAGGGGCCACATTGTAAAACATATTGTATTATATGTATTTTTCTATAGAATTTTTTTTGATTGGAGGGGCTAAGCCCACCCAATGGAGCACATAGCTCCGCCACTGCCTATGCATACAAGTGTTGGTATATTGAATCAGTAGTATGTTAAATTATCTTTGCGTGATGTGATGTGATGTGATGTAATGTGCTTGTTAACTTCATAACATATTGTTTCCTTAGGATTTATCTTGCTCTTTTTGTGACCTCACTAGGCTGCCTTGGATGTAAATCCACTGCAAGAAACCATTACTGATGTGCTGAATGGAAACTGGGATCATCAGAGGACTAAATTTGCCTTGCCACCTTTGATGTCTCTGGTGAGTAAGCTGAGGTTTCATCCCTTCTAATCCATTCGCCCTCCTCTTGCGCGTATAATTTGCTTCATTGTATCATTGAAGGTTTTTATTGTCTATTTTACGGGAAGAATCTTTACCGGCTAGCTTAAATTGTTTGTGAAGTCTCACATACTGTTAAAGTGAGGAACCAATAAAAAGAGCTGTACTTAATTTGTTCCATTGGTAAGCGAGTGAACTCTGTCGTCCTAACTTCAAAAGCTGCTCATTACAGCCGGTAGCAAGATGATTATCTATAGAGTTGTCAAAATCCACCTGACCTGATTAACCCACCTGAATTTGACTTTAACACGACCTGATCAAACCTGAGAAAATAACATGTAAAACCTGACCTGACTTGACCAACTAGTTATCCAACACTGATATGACCAGATTATACATGCCGCAGATCTAACCCGCACCCAACCTGAGAAAAACCTAACACCCTATTTTACCTGTCAGAACATAACCTAGTTTACCCAAACCAGTTATAACTCGTTATAATTATGACTCGAGTCATTATGAGATTCTCTTTGACAGCAACTTAGCACAAAAACAATGAACATACAAATTTGAATAATAAGATAGTTAAAAGATAGTATAATGTTATATTTTAAAGAGATGTGAAGATTATAAATGCATAAGGATCTAATTTTAAGTAAGAGGTTTCAACTGCATACCGTATATAGTCTGGTTATCAATTAACTTTAGATAACCACATGAAATGGATTATTTACTTCAAACAACCATTTTTGAATAAGTTGCAAACTAAAAAAAACCAATTGTGGTAATTATGTTTATTTCATATCTACATATTTATTGTATATATAAATGCAAATATTAATTATCATTATCTTTGATTGTATATCCATGGCTTTGCCCAACCTCATACACTGATTCATGTTAGCTGATCCAAATTCTTTTGCGAATAAGGTTTTGTTGTTGTTGTATCTTTGATTGTGTTAGGACCTTTATTTGTTTGTTAAGGGCTGTTTAGTAATTAGGTAGCTCTATTAGCAATACTTAAGGAGTTGCCTAATTTGTAGTTAGCATCCAGTCATTTGGAGATAATTGAATTGGCCTCTTTGGAGGATTTTGGAGGCGGATGCACCTTGAATCGCATCATAGGTATCAGAGCTCTCTTTCTTTGGGCAGTGGGAGGTTTCAGAGCATAGACAAATGGAAGACGAGGAGCCAACAAGTGAGATCTTGGAACGCTTGGAGCGGAACCTGGAAAGAATGCTGGAAATAGTCGGTCGCCGTTGTGATCATCCAGATCCATCGGCGGTGGGTCGATCGAAGCAGCCGGAGGAGGAAATCGAAGTTCGGCAAGGAGAAACGACCGACAGAATTAAAGAGGCTGTGTTAGGAATTGGCGAATCACAAATCAAGATGTTGTCAAATGATGGGGTATCCGAAATGAAGTCACGTCGAGTAACAAAAGAGGAGTGTATGGGACGAGAGCAAAAGCCGGGGAGAAGACTAATAGCGAAGAGTAGGAAGAGGGAATTGGATCGTACAATTCAAGACGAGACAAGAATTCAAGCGACGAAAGTTAGGGAAACTGAAAGAAGACTGAAGCAAAGGAAACTCTATCGTCTAAAGAGAATGAGGAGAAGGCGGGTTAAAGAAAAGAAGAGGAGGACGAAACACAACGCACCGGCGAATCTTCTTTTTCCTTACTTGACCTCGGCGGCCCCAATATTCAAGACGGTGACAAAGAAGAGGAGAGAATCGGAGGATTCTACTACCGTGCAGGTAGTGTCGTTTAAGAGAACTCCGGGAAAGAGGAGTTTGATGGCGACGAAAAGTTGGAAGAGAAAGAAAAGAGAGAGGCGCACCAAACCTGGTAATCTGTCGTCCGCGCCTAAAGTTCCCAAATCGAACCAAATCTCAATATGGGAATCGCACGGAGAAGAATGACGAAGTTCAGCAGAGGATAATAATCGACACAAAAGAGGAATCATCTGCTTCAATCACCGTAAAAGTGCTGATGATTAGGAGAGAACAGAGAAATGATAAGAAGAAGAGACTGAATGCGAAGAAGGGGAGTAGAAAATTGGATCGGACGGTTCAAGAAGTGACGGGAAATCATTCAACAAGAGCCGGAGAAACTGAAAGAAGATTGAGACAAAGAAAGCTCAATCGATTAAAAGAGAGAAGAAGAAGCGTATGAGAAAAAAAGAGAAGAGGATTCAATTTCACGTACCTGGTAATCAAATCCCTAACCCTAATTTTGTCCCCAAATCTTCCAAGTGCTCTGTTAGGGCTTCTCGATTGGACAAAATTCTTCTGCAAAATCGCTGGTACTCAACCCTTTCTGACCGACAGTCCTTGCGCAAGTTTAAGCCCACAAAACAGAAGCAGCGCATGAAGCTTGCTGCTACAGTGCCTTATAAGATTGCGAGTGGGAACCATGAGCGTGGCTTGCCTAGGACAGGATCATTTTACAGAAACTACATTTTGGGAGGAGAATGCGTTGTTGCAGCCCAAACCATATTCTACACTCCTGCGGAGAACCGAGCAAAGTTCTGGTATTCTTCTGATCGACAAAAACAACCCTGGTTGATTTTCCTCGCCCTTCATGCTCTGGGTTATTCCTCTGATAAATCTTCTTGGTTGATCAACAATGCCGTCTACTACGGAAGAACCTGTCCTGTCCTCACGGATCAATGTACTCGGAAGGAAAATACACAGTGCGAAGGACCCTTGAAATGCACGATTCATATTGCTGCAGTTGGATGGAGAAGTTGACATTGATTTGGTTATGAAGACCGCTAGCAATTTTTTGTTCCACTAAATGGACCTGCTACTTGTGCTGCGGTTTTGAATGCTTACAATATGGAGTCAGCCCGCTGTGCTGGGCAATGCTTTGAGGTGACTAAAGAGATTGATTGAGGATATCTCTAAGACTGCCTGCTCTGTTTTCAAAGACTGCATTGTAAAGCAAATTGCTGTGCAAGTTGCTATTACTGCATCAGAATTGCTACATCAACCTCTCTTGGCATATTTCTTTGTTTTTCCAACCTTGAGGACAAGGTTGTTTCAAGAGGGGGAGTGATGTTAGGACCTTTACTTGTTTGTTAAGGGCTGTTTAGTAATTAGGTAGCTCTATTAGCAATACTTAAGGAGTTGCCTAATTTGTAGTCAGCATCCAGTCATTTGGAGATAAATGAATTGGCCTCTTTGGAGGATTTTGGAGGCGGATGCACCTCGAATCGCATCAGATTGTATATATACCTTTTTATCAATATTATATGACTACATAAACTTAAGAGGTTATCTAAAGATTCATTTTGCAGGAATATACATTAACAATAGTGAATGTATTTATCAAATTAAAATAGAAGTTAAATATAATCAATAAATTAAAATGCAAACTTGATTAAAACTAAATTTCAAACTCAACTAGAAATGATATGCAATTAAAGTTTTTTGACCTGAAAATAACGTGTGAAGTGCATAGAACCAAAGATGACCCGAATCCAACTCGACCTAGAGGATCATAGTTACTAACCGGTTATAACCCAAACCCGTCGATTGGACCCAAAAGGATATGCTACCCGATATAACCCGAATCCAAATCGATCCGACCCGCCCTACCCGACCTGACCCAAACCCTACCTACAGCTCTAGTTATATGTATCCTAGATGAACATCAAACAAATATATCATATACATTATTTATCCCCAGTTTTGCTGGAATATTTAGCTTTTCACCTCTAATAAATTTGCTATTCCTCTACGTCTAGTATTATTCCCTACGTAATAACCTACAGATGTAAACTGCATATTAGTTGGTCTGATTAACATATTGTTAAATTCCCAGTATCTGGGGGAGCCGGGAACTGGAGGATCATCAACTCCATCCATGGTAGGAGCGGTAAAGAAGTGGCAAAAATCCGATCCTGAAAAGTCTAGACAGATATGGAACAGCTTGAAAGAGGCAAATGGATCACTTGAGAAGTATCTCAGTAGGCTAAGTAAGTTGGCAGAAGAATCAGGAGAAGTCTACAAGAGCGTCATCAGTAGCTGCAGCACGCTCACATCAGACAAGGTATAATATAGCACTTTCCATCAGCTTTTGGGCTCATCTTTCTTCAAACTTTCTATATGCAATTGATTTGTGTCCCAAGAGAAGGCAGCTATGAAGATATATTAGTGTCCTTCACTGTCACTTGTTTGACCATACGTTTGGGTAGTAATAATCTTCTCATCTCACCCACTGTCTTTAAATACAGTGGAAACAGCAAGGAAAATCCCCAAGTGAACTGGCTGTTGTTGATGCTTTGGTGGGAGCCAGAGAAACTATGATTGAGATCAGATGCCATATGCGTCAAATGGGTGAGGCTGCTGGCATACCGGTGAGCTCTCTCTTCTATCATTTTGATCGGTCAAGTACCTGCTCAATGCACCCATGATTGATGGTTTCTTATTTCCGTTGCTGTGATGTACAGATCGAACCGGAGTCACAAACACAACTGCTCAATGCCACAATGGCCATGGAGGGAATTCTCTTGGCTGGAGTTCCTGGAGCTGGTGGCTACGACGCAGTTTTCGCTATCACATTAGGCACTTCTGGCGAAAAGGTCACTAAATGTTGGAGTTTGTACAATGTTTTGGCTTTGCTAGTTAAAGAAGACCCGGATGGTGTTCGTTTAGAGAATGGCGATCCTCGGTTGAAGGAGATAACATCAGGCATTACTTCGACTCATCTGTAGAGAAATTTAGCCCGACTTTTATGAGTTATTTCGATTGCTTGAGGGTAGGTTACCGTTCTTCAGCTTTTCATGTCGAATAGTTTCTTCCCAGGTGGCCAAATTGTTTTGGAGGTGTAAGTGATCAGTTGGTTTGTAACTCCTTCCAGTAGCTTGTTTCTTTACTGTAGTTTTTGTGTGATCATCATTAATAAATGGAATGTGGAAGAAATCTGTACCCCATTTAGCTCATGGGAGTTCTTGTAGCATCCAGAGTCAAAAGGGCCTTATTGGCGTGTGCTGGAATCAGATAGGGTTTCTGGATCTTTTGGAGAACGTCTAGGTCACTTAACCGTGCCTATACATGTGGCTAACTGTCAGCTACACTAGTAAACTCACTAATGGACTGCTGTGTATTCCCAATTCCCTTTTAGTTCTCCTAGAAGCACCATTTGACTTTGATCGTCAAAGCATGTGAACCTAAAGAGCCTCAATAACTCATTCTGTTAAATTATAGGAAAAACAAGCAATTGGGTCTTCAAAAGGTTCCAATTACGTCATAACTTCTCTCATAGAGTCGCCCAGCTTATGATGAGTATTAATAGAAGAGACTAGCATGGTACTTCTCGAGATATGCAAGAAAACATGCCAACCAAAGAAGCATTTCTTTTGCTGAGAGTGCGTGACTGCCTTTTTTTTTTCACGCAGTGACCCTCACGTATCAAGTGCATTGAACTGATTAAGTCACCCACACGGTCAAGTTAATCCTACCCCTGTTCTTGATTATGATGATGTGAGTTTCGAAATCTGGCTATACAACTTACAAGAGCATTGACTACTTCACGCTAGGGCTAGCTTGCGTAGGCCAAAGGCGCATGGGACTAAAACCGGGAAACATCATCAAGTACGTCAAAAGTTAAAATTTCATGCTTGACCAAAAGTCGAATTCTTCTAAAAAAAACAGACGAACCAAATACATACTACATAGAATCACCTAATTACTCTTACCAACTCCCACCAGAAAGAGTTTTACTCTTTCCAACTCCCACCAGAAAGAGTTTCTGTGGCACGTGTATAACCTTATCATGTACTAAAACACGTTGCATTAGCAAACTAGTTTATATAAATGACTATTACATAACTTACAATCGTGATGCAGATGTATTAACTGTAAGTTTGATTATATATTAGTTATTACTTATCATAGCTTTGATAATTTACAATGTGATTGAAATACCCCAAACCTAAGTATGCTAAGTAAACATCAAGTTATGATGTAATAAGACTAAAACATACCTTAGAAACATTGGTAGACAATTTAAACCAAGGAAAACATAAGAAAACGTCATAAGGGCAATTTAAGCAAAAATGTGCTCTAAGCTTGGAGTGACTTTTATTACCCAAATATCATTCTAAGACCTTATTAACATGCTAATGGACATGTTAAATCAATTACTAAAGAAAACCAAGCTCAAAAACAAGCTTAAACACAAATTGTGCTTTAAGGACTCTTAAAGCACATTTTTGAGAAATTATCTTAGAAATGAGTTTTGAGTGGCTAAATGCCCATGATTACACCTTAATCAACATGTGTACTAGTTAGTATCACATTAGGAAGTCTAAATCAATGGGAAACCAAAAATTTCCCAAATATGTGCACTAATTGTGAATAGTAACCAAATAGTGTCCAAATTAAGCTTTAGTCAATTTAGCTTAATTAATTGGTCAACTAAGACCATAAATATCTTTTCTATAAAGGGGGGGGGGGGGGGGGACGGTTTTAAGGCTGGTGACTCACCCCATGTGCCAGCAACTTAAGGAAAAGAAGAGGAAATGAGAGAACAGTACTATTTGCTTTTAAAGACAAAATATCCTTACTTTAGCCTACCTCTCTCCTCTCTTCTTCATTTCACTTCTTCCCCACCGATTTTTCTTCCTCTTCTCTGCTCCAAAACCGTGAGAGCTCTATCCATGGCACCTCCACCTTCAATTGTTCACCAAATACTCATTTTAGCTCCAAATCAAAAAGTGAGAATAGATTATTCTTAGTTGGAGCAAGACCTACCTTTCTATCTTTTCAAATCCTTCAAAGCTCAAGTTTGGTGCCATGAGAAAACTCCATTGATGGAGGAAAATCAAGTTTGAAGAGCTCTTTTGGTTCTCCATTCATCCAAGGTAATGAAAGTGAAAGAAAATCAACTTTCCCCCATTTTTCATATATGGCCAAAAATTTGCCTCTTAAGATGGCTTGTTTACTCCTTGTTCTAGCCTTGATTCATTGTTCAAAAGACTTGGGGAGGTCTTGCCTGCTTCATTATCAAAGCCATTCCAAAATTCAAAGGTAAACGTCCATTTAGTGCATTAAGCAATTCTTGTAAACCTAGGAAATGATTCCTTAAGTTAAGGTGCAATATTTAGCACTTATTACATTATTTGAATGTGGATTAGAACATTGGCAAGAGGATTGAAGTCCTTGGCCGAGAATCATCCAAGAAAACCTAAGGAGGAAGTTAAGAGAGAAAAGTTTGAAAAACAAGGTAAATAACTTACCTTAAGGTGTTTTGTTGTTAAGGGGTGGTATTTAGATAAGTATGTATGTATCTTAAAGCTTACATTAAGTAATGGGTTATATAACCTAGAAAAAAGGATTTGAACAAGCTTGTGAACTTGTGACTAAGGAGCCAATGAGAATGAGTAGTAAGATAAGCTTAAGGTGAATTATGAGAACACTTATATTGCTATGGGAGAATTGTTGTGTGTATCTGCAGGTTGAAAGCTATTATTGTGGAAATTCAGTGTTTAAGTTTAAGTCATTTAATGGCCTAAGAGCCATGTCATTTAAGAGCCTTAGTGCTATGCAATTTAAGATTATTGCACTATATTGAGTTTGTTGTGAATGAGTAGATTTGGGCGAGAAAATATGATGAGAAAGGATTTGTTGTGTGTGAGATAATTGAATAAGAAAAACAATGCATATGGGCATGATAATATACTAGAGGAGCTATGGCGAAATTTGAGTAGAAAACAAAGTGTTTAAGTGGTGGTTGTGAATTAATATGACCTAGGATTTACTAGGAACCGTTAAGAGAAATTTGAGTGGATGAGTTGAGTAACAAAGGAGTCCTTGAGGTTTTGAATGATCTAGAGTTGCCTAGGAGGAATTGAAGGATTGGTGGGTGTATTAAACACACCAAAGTCATGGTATGAGGAATATTGAGACTTGTGCAAAAATCTGTAGGAAATGATGTATAATACTTTGAGATGATTTAGGTATGAACTAGAGAATATAACAATGAGAATTTTGGGTAGCTTGTGTGGTGGTGAAGATGCAAGTGGTGGATTAATAAGGTTATAGTTGGATGGTAATGAGTGGACTTGGGTGATGGAAGTGAAAATTGTAGGAGAATGTTGTAAAATGTCAAGGAAAATGACTAGGAATGTATAAGAGTGTGTGATCATGAGAATGGTGAGTAAATTGAGTAAAGAAGATGGAAAGTCTAAGGAGGGGTGTAGCATGGTCAAGGTAAATGAAGAACAATGTTAAGGTGTTAAGAGGTTGGAAAGAAATGTATAGGGATGTTCAAGTTTAGGAGTGATGAGTAACAAATGGAAAGGAGAGAAATGTGCATGAAGATGCAAGATAGCCTTGGAAGGTTTAGAAAAGGAAAGATGGATGAATAATGATGCTTGAGGAGTAGTTATATTGGTCGAAAGGAAACACCTTGGTTAGTTAGTTGAGTTTTAGACAAAATTTACATGTTGGAAGTGTAAGGAATTAAGTTATAAGTGTTAAGAGTTTAGTAAGAGCTTAAATAATGATCAAGGAATTTGGAGGTGAGTTGATCCATGAGTTAGGAGGGTTTTAAGTGCTAAAATGGTGTTAGAACATGTGTGAATACTTGGGGAAAGATTAGAAGAAGATTGGGCAAAAGAACAAGTGTGGGAAGAGGTTCAAAACTGTAAAATTTGACAGTTTAAAGTGTGGTCCGGGACTTGGTCCTTGGATAAAGTCCCGGACCAGCACCAAAAACCTACCGAGATTCTATTTCAGAGGTGATCCGGGACCTAGGCTAGATACAAAGACCCGGACCACCCATAAAATGTAGCCGAGAATGATCAGACACATTGGTCCAGGACCTTAGGTCCGGACCATGTCCCGGACCAGGCCAATTTACAAGGAAAATGTGATTTTTAGATGGTGAATGGAGGGGGCTTGATGGGTAATGCTATTATAAGGTTGTTAAGAGTTGTTTGGTGGAATTTAAGGCCATTGAGGGTGTGAACAAGAGTGAGATAAAATGAGAAGTAAAATAACATAAGTGGTTAAGCTTGAACTACAATGATTTAGTGGTATTTAGATGGAGATCATTAGTGATGATATGAGTTAGGTTAATTAAAAGAAATTAACCACCCGATTCGATCAATGTTTTAGGGTTTGAGAATTTGGACTCCGGAGGAGAGTAAGCAACCGAACGACCAACGGTGAACGGTATGGTTTTCTTGTGACCTGCTTGCTAACGAGGTGTCCCTCGACTTGTGTGCTATTTGTTTATGTGTGCCGACTAAACAAGATAAAGCATGCAACCGGATCATTATGTTTGTTGTGTGATTGTGATGCACTAACACAACTTACCTTGAGAACTTACTAACAATGTTTAGTAAATAATTGTGTGAGAATAAGGAACACTCCCAAATATTGTTTTATTAGTAACCGGAAGAGGCTAACTAACAACATTGACATTGAGGCTTCCACTAACTGGAACTTGGGGGAGTGAGGAATCCGGAATCGTTCCGACACATGTGTATTAGGGGAGGTCCGTATCCTTATCAGGTCCCGACTTCCAAATATGACTTGTCTTCGGACTCGTCACCTAGAGTCGACATATAGACTCGACCTCCTTGGACTTATTGTTTTAGGAGGGAGGCATACTGAGATGGTGTGGTGGGATCTACCTAAATCCCAACTAATTCTAACAAATATTGTTTATGTAAACCAATGGAGCTGATAACTCATTGGTTAGGGTTACTCGACCCGACAAGAAACAATGAATTAAGGAACAACCATTCTAATTAAAGAACGGTTGACTAAATTAAGATAAGAACTGAGATAAGATTTGAGGTAAGGTTTGAGATAAAGTACAACCGATTCTAATAAAAGAACGGTTGATACATTGAGGCTGAGATAAGGACTAAGATTGAGGTAAGGTAAGAATGGATTGAGATTAAGAGGTATCATAATTTAAGGAGTTAAAATACCAACTCATTTACTAAGGGAACGCTTTTAAGTCGTTCATTGTGTTTGAACTTTGATTGTTCACATATGGTTGTTGTTTATTGCACTTCTAATCTTTATGTTGTGTATCTAATCAATCTCCATGGCTATCGAACAATTAGTCGTCATAGCCCCATTAGCTCGGAGGCCATAAGTGAATCATACCAGCAAAGGTGCTGACCCCTCGGGGGCTGTTGTTTATATCTCGCAGGTGAATGTCAGAAGGCGACCGTCCTGAGAGTAAGATGGGGTAGACGTATACGGGTTTAAGTATGACCTACGAGTTGTGCATGTACTCTCGTATGGTAACCAGTGTTAGTAAGTTGTATATGACGTAAGGAATTGTAAGATCATTGTGTAATTGGTAAGGCTCGTAAGTACTAATGTTCGGTATATTCGGGTCCATCAGACCGTAGCTAGATCTTGGAGATTTTAGTATGCCTAGTTGGTCACGTGGGTGACTAACGGCGGTAACACCAAATGTTGTAAGAAATCCGCTGTAAAGTTAATATAAGTGAATGAGGTTTATGAGATAAGTGTGGCTTTATGAGTTGGGGAGTTACAGTGATCTTGTTTGAGCTGAAGTTGATAATTGAACTATATATATACATAACTATAAAGATATTCTAATGTTAGATGAGAAACACACAAGTTTGACTGATTTATGCTAATAAACTAACTCAACAAAGAAAGTTAAAGATCTTAACTTAAGCACAAATGAGGAACCTTTTTATAACTATATATTTCCATTGATTGTATAGATGGGGTAGAAAATCACCTTTTGGAAGAAAATTTTCCACAAAGCCAAATAACTATCAACTTAGGTCTTCGTTTTCGCAGACCAAATAATGCAAAATTTCTTTGCTCATTCTACTTCCATCCTAAGAATGTCTATAAATGTCAATCTTTTAAAGAGAATATACAATAAACAACCGCCAAAAGGTAGGAATTATTTAAAGCATTCATATATTGTAGTTGAAGTAGAAATAAAAGTCAAGTAAGTAAGGGTACCTACAAACTTTTTTGAACAAGCTTAAAACTATAGTAGCGTAAAAAACATTTATAAATATAGAAGGAGCAATTAGATAAGGACAACAACTCATGAGAGAACTCATGCGTAGGGAATGAGAAGCGTAGTAACTTATTAGCGGCAGCTTATAATACCATAAATTCGGTGACAAATCCCCATGCTTCTATGCCATATAGTCAACACAATAGATCAAATTAGGCTGTACTAGGAATGTCACTCAGTACTGTAAAACTGTGCTGGTAACTTCTTGGCCCAAAGCTCTGGACTAGGTGAGCCGATCCAAGTTAGACCAAGTTAGAAGAAGTGGATGGGGGCGTGTACGAATCGGCCCTCTCCCTGTGTCACCCAACATGCTTCATATGTCATGTAGTATGAAATAATTTATAACTCCACAGGAACTAGTCACTCAACCAGCCAAATAGGGCATCCAGAGCAGAATATGATCATATAGATAGATGTGGGCAATACCAACAGCTGGGAACCGTATGTCTTAGGAAAGGAAGCACCGATACAAATGAGAGAGATAAGAATTACAGAGAACATGACCAATTGTCAAGTATCAGTAAGAGAGGTGAAGGATACAAAAGTAGAGTTGTTGAAGAAGGAGTTGGTCAGTAATTCTAAGAAGGATGATAACTATCACAACTTTGAGGAACATGAATCGGACGTAGAGGCCCTTATAAGATTATTTGAGGACCCATAATACACACAAGGTATCGAGCCAATGAAGCTAATGATAAAGGTGCAAAATGCAAGCTCCAACCTATACAGAGGAGGAAAGTGTCCTAGATGATGATACAAGACACAAATGTGAAGCAGATGAGGTATTGAGGCCCACTAGAGTTGCCTAGAGTTAGGTTTGAAATTTGGATTAAAAAGAGCTTTCCAAAAGTATTAAAAGATGTTTTTTGCATCTTGGAAGATTCCTCACACAAGAAAGACATCTAGTGGAGAAGAAGAGACAAATAGAGAAGAATGCCCTTGTAGTGTAGCTACAAGACCAACCGTGAAGAAAAAGAGACAGTGTAAGAAATCTTGAATGGGGTTTTCGAATTGCCAAATATGAACTAGAGAAGACCCATAGAAATACAAGTAAGGGATCTAATTAATCTAGGAAGGTTTATATCATGTATAGTTGGAAGTCCATGCTGCGAGAGAAAAGGTTGGTGATTAAGGTAGATTATTTGTTATGCTCTGAATCTACTATTGTGGATCTGGCTTCGTCCTCAAACTATCAAACATAATAATATATGACGATTTTTACAATTAAAGAATAAGATACATATTTATAAGATATCCCTAATACTAAATCATTCTTTAGTCTTTTCGGTGAGTTTCACTGCAACCAAAACTATGGAATCTTTTCACCTAAAAAAATGTTGTTGTAGTTTTGATCAAAATTGCTTTAGAAGTGATTTTGTTTTTTACCCATTATCTAATACTAATCCCAAAATTTGACAGACTAAATTTACCCAAAAAGCACACATATTTGTGAAGTAGAATCAGATTGTTATAAGAGTGGTTGCAAAACAAAAGAGTGAGAAAGATGTATGAGAAAGACTAACTAGAGTTCCTTTTAGAGTAGATTTCTTCCCAATTTAATATTTTATTGACTTGATTATTGTGAATCCAATAAATAGTGGTACGCCATGGGGAACAAAAACTTGGCTAACCCCTTCTTTCTCTTCTTGACGGGAGTCTAGTTTTCTCCTTTGGTGGGAGCCTTGCCTTTTCCTTCCACCCTTGCACTGGCCTTTCACCTTCCTTCTGCCAATAGCCGTGCTACCTACTTCAGCAGAGTGCCCTGGGAAGCTGCACCTCCCACTTATCATGCATGCATGTAATTATTGCCGCCTACCCCCAACATTCTATCTTCCTTGTCTAGGCTAGGTGTGAGTCCTGAGTTTTTTTGATTTTTATCCTATTTTGATCGGTTGATTAGGATCTATTCAGGTTCTAGGTCCACTTATAACATAAGTCTAAAAACTATGTTATAAAACAAAAGTCTTTATAACCTAAGGTTAGCCCACTAGAACCTATTAAGAGTCGC
Organism: Limonium bicolor; assembly: GCA_023374045.1. Lineage (NCBI taxonomy): Eukaryota > Viridiplantae > Streptophyta > Magnoliopsida > Caryophyllales > Plumbaginaceae > Limonium > Limonium bicolor. The sequence continues at coordinate 333,686,533 of CM041777.1, read as the reverse complement.
TACCTAATTTTAACCTACATCAAACTAGGAAAGGTTGAGATTCCGGTTAATGGCTTGGTCTGTAGCTTACTAGGTTCAAATCACTTTCACTACCCTTCGAAGCTACTTTCCTCTACTTATGTCGTGAAAGGCTTATTATAAAATTGATTTAACCTAAGTGTGCAAGCTTCTGTATTTTATGTTTTTAACAGTTTTTGACTCAAATTGAATGGTGAAAATTAAAATGACCTAAACTAGGGTTTCAGGTGCCGAATTAGAACAAACTTTTGATGTCCATGGCCACGGACTTAATGTCCGTGACCACAGACCCTAATATACCAAATTAGCAAGAATATTGAAAATTTTAAAAAGATAACTTTTAGGTGTTCGGGGGCTCGAACTTACCTAATTTTTCAAAGATTTCAATTCCTTCCATAGACCGTGGGCTGTCTAAGGCTTTGGACAGCATGTCTGAGACCCCGGACGTTGTGTATGTGGGTGCGGACAACCATAGGACGGTGTGAAATACCCCAAATCTAAATAATATTATTAAATCATTATTTATTGGAATATAATCCAAACATAAATCAGTTCACGTACGCATGCAAACCCATGCATGAAAACGTTACGTAAAAATAGTCGTTTCACCATAAACGCTAAAACGCCTTAGAAACATGTGATCAAGCATGACCTTGTATGACCTTCTAAAACTCAAACCAAATGGTCATACACTCATCATATGAATATATAAATATATTCCCTAAGCTATATTCAGTCAAATACGCAAAACGCTCGGGAGTGCTCACGCGCGCCCCTTAAAGCAAGAAAAGCTCGGAGGAGTGCCGAGGTGGCACGAACTCCTATAAAATTAATTCCTAGAGTTCCTAATATCATTATTTACCATTCTAAAGATAACCCACGAAGTGGTTCATCAAAATTCAACAAAAACCACAGGAGGATTTCTTAACGCTCCTTTTGCCCGGGTGTGTCCCGATGGCCGTAAATTATGTCATGGGTTGATATAACCTCATATAACCCAATGTAACATCTTAATATATGTTTAATACTATAATAAGTGTTTACAAACACTTGGAACTCATAAAAACAATTTGTTTCCCAAAATTCCTTAGAGCACAAAAACACACCTTCGGGTGTCACGAAAACGCGTTTTACGCAATTGCCTTGTAGTTTTTGACATACCACGAATTGGTAATATTAAAAAGGGTTAAATGACCTTCTAAATCAGTTGGTGTGACTAGTCAACAAGACTCTCTATAGGGGCCGATTTTGAGAGCAAAAACTAGTATAAAAATTGCATTAAAAGTTTATAAAAAGCATAGAACATGGTGACTCACCTTCCCATGTGTTATATTACTTAATGTCTAAGTATGTAGGTCTCATTTGACCAGCAAGCTGTCGAAATTAGGCCATGGAATAAGGCCATGTGAGCTAGAACAAAAACAAATGAGAAAAAGTAAAAAGTGGATCTAGAATTCACTTTTCTAGATTCCTTCTTTTCCATGTGACCTAACATGCTTGTCCTTGGCTCTTCAATGTCAATTAAGACACCCCATTTGACCCTTGAATTCGTGACTCTACAAGGGAGGAAGAAGACAAGCCTAACTTGGAAAAATCAAAAGAATAACTTACCTAAATTACCTTGTCTTCTAGCTCACAATCATCTTCTTTCCAACTCTTGCCTTGTCACACACCACATGTCCGAAATTATGCAGAGAACATGGGCATTTATTGAGCCAATAAACCATGTAATAAACTAAGGAAAAAGTATAGTCATTTGACATTAAAAAATTAACAAAACAAAAAAATCAAATTCTAAGGCACTCTCTTACCTTATACGTAAGTTTAGTGTCATTTCCCCTCTTGCACTCCACACCTACGAATTTGGTAAGCTCTCTCCTCTCTCTTCTAAGCTTCATCTTCTTCCTTTGAAGCTCTTAAGTCCATTAATGGAGATGTAACTTCTATCTTCATCTTTAAGGTAATTTCTTAGCAATTCTTGTCAAGCCTTGAAGCAAAACTCTTCCTAGCTTAACAACAAGTGTTCGACATCAATTAGTTCTCCAAGGAGGTTGTCCAAACCAACATTAAACCAAGGAGCATCTCAAGGTTATCTTAAGGTAGTTTTAATGCTTGTAAATCCTTAAAGCACATTTTTATGTGTAACCAAGTTCTACTTCTTCTAAGACTCTTTTCTTCTTCATTTTCATGAAGGAAAGTTTGTTCTTCATCTACCTTTGGTGTGACGAAAATATAAGGAGAAAAAGCTTAAGGTAAATTCTTGAAAAACTACTTACAAATCTACTTAAGATCTTTATTGAAGATCTAACTCCTAAACACCTTCGCCTCTTGCATAAAACCGAAGAGGAGCATCAAGTTTACCTAGGAGAAAGCTTGGAGATTCAAGAAGAAGTCCAAGCACTTAACCACCTTTGTTAAGAAGTAAGTTTACTATATAAATCCTTATATTATAAGCTTTGTTAAACTTCTAAAAATTGTACAAAAATTATGTACACCACTTAGGTTATTAATACCGAAACTACTTGGTTTTATATGCCAAAAATATAATCTATAACATATATAGAAAATATTTACCTTAAGACACATTTTTGTGTCACAAAATTTATTTATGTTACAAATTAATTAAGGCCGAAATGTCTTGGGCAAAAATGCTTATTTTTGAGCTAAGAATAAATATAAGACATTACAATAATTTATACATGAGTTATATGACTCATATGAATTTATGTACATTTATTATGACATATAAATCCACTTTTATATACTATATGGTCACTAAATAAATATGGCCGAATTACCTAAGTGTTAAATATAGGTATTAATGACCTACTTAGGTATATAACTTATATCATAAAGTTTTGTGAGTTAAAAATTTTTATTAGAGCTTAAATGGCTAATTAATTAAGTTATGTGGCTTAAGTATAATTCTTACAAAGTTTAGTGGGTTTAGTATAAAAAACGAGAGAGCTTAAGGGGTACATTAGTGTAATTATGAAATAATATAAGGTTAGGAATTAAGTTTATGAATTTTAGATAATTTAAACATGTGTTTAAGTAACACTTTATAAAGTTTTGGGCTATTATTATTTATAAAAGTTGCTATGAAAGTTTAGAATATATTAGTGGGCGAATTCATAATTAAGAGAATTATTAGATTCACTTTTGAAATTTTAAGGTTAAGAATTAATATTTAGACTATAGTTTATAAGTTATAAAAATATATTAAAGTTTTTGGGATGAAAATGTAATTAATGGAAAGTTCAAGACCAAAGCCGAATTCTTTTGGGTTAGTTTGGTAATTTAAGAATTATATATTTATGTTCGGCATTTATGGAGAATTAAAATTAAAACTATAGTTTATAAGGCATTATAAGTAAAGTTAATAAGATTTTGTGGTTAAATTGTAATTATAGGAAAATAATTATTATTATTGCGGAATTTAAGGGGCTAAGTTGTTATTTTTGAAAGTAAAGTACTTAAAAACTATATACCAAAATATTAGTGTGACTATGTAATTTAGCTAAATAAGAAGTTAAGACTCTATAATATATATGAGATTAGAATTTAAATATAAAGTTTATGAATTAATGTGGTTGTTTTGTAAATAACCGAATATAAGGGTAAGAATTTAGATTTAAATAAATATAAGTCCTATATGGATATTTTGAGGAATTAGAAAGAAAAGAAAGAAATTTAATTAAAGGAATTATGAATTAGAACTATGGCTTATATAGTTATAAGGAAGTTAAAAAGAAACAATAAGTATTATTTATGACTAAAAGAGAATAATGAGATTATAAGAATATTATGTCATTGTAAGACATTTAAATATAGTTAAGAAAATTATAAGTTGTTATGTCACTTAGACAATTAAAATAAACAACAAATATAGTACATGAAAATATGAATACATATATGTACATTAAAGGATTTATAAATAAATCAAAAAGGAATAACAAATAAGTTATACATTAAATCATGAGGTAATTAAAAGAAATAAACCTCACATGAAATAACAAATACGAGATTTGTTGAAAGATCCAATAAGATTATTATATAAGGGTAACATAAATTAACCCTCTCAGTTAATCCTATTCTAGGACTTTGTTTGACCAGACGTTGACCGGGAATTTACAAGTACAGTCTACGGTGAACGGTATGGGATTCTTGCAACCTGTTTTCTAACGGATTACACTGGCTTGTGTGCTATCTGTTGTTTGTAATAACGACCAAGATAATTAATGTAAAATGTTGTTTTACTCTTGTGCACTGTTGTGTGTTTTATGTGCGTGATTGTTGCTGACTACAACGTGTATGTCCCACGCATACAAACACTACTATACCAGTGGATTAAATACCTGCGTTTCAGTATACCGAGGACTTGTGCTCAAGTCTCTCACTAACTTCACTTGATAACATACGTCATTATCCTAAACGTGATAATTGACAATACACATTGTATTCTTGTTTTACGTTTTATGACACTTAACAATTATATACTTCGAGATTGAGGAGCCCAGTTGGATCTGGCCATGCATGCTACGGGAGTTGTACCTGTCTCAGGTCATCTCCTACTACGTCGCGACGGAACATTCAGTTGGGAGGAAGACTTTATTCCTTCCGGGATTCAAATGCCCTTCAGTTCGAGGAAGACTTTATTCCTCTAGTGGGTTCTTATTTCCCACGCCATTCAGTTCAGGGTTTGACTACGTCATCTCCCTGGGGTTTTTTGTTTATACCCAACCTTTTTTATAACGAGGTCACTATACCTCCACTATTTCAGATATTCAGTTATAACTGTCAGTCCCATTGTGGGACCGACTATCAGTAAAGAATTTCAGTTCAGCTAACTCGACTTCCTGTGTCTTGTTCTATGTGACATTATTGTCCTTGTATGGATACTTGTTATCAGACTATGCTTGTTTACAGCTTTATAAAAATGAACTGCATGTATTCGACAAAGTAGTTGGTGTGGCCCGGTAGACGATGGGCTGCACGTTTTCCATACCAGCATTGTTTGCTGAGCCCCTTTGGGGGCACCCCCATTTTTCAGGTACCTGAAGTTGAGAAGATCACCACACTGAGTGTAGGTGGGGTAGACCAAGCTTTGGGAGAGTTACTATTAGTTAATTATTTTATTTCAGTATTTTACTTTGAGTTTGATTCCTAGTATCTCGGGTTGTATCTGTATTCCAGACCGTGACATTTGAGGATTGTATTTGGACTTAGCCTTGTTGGTCACAAGGGTGGCCAACGGCATTGTAATACCGCCCGGGTTGTTTGTATTTATTTCCGCTGCAGTTGTATTTTATTGGGAGTGATCGCCGTTCAGTTTATTGGATTTCGGGTTGGGGTATTACAAAAATGGTATCAGAGCGTAGTTACGCTCTGGATACAAGGATACACCGAGATTAGGATATCTAATACTTTAGGTTAAGGGTTGAGAGATAGTATTGAAGGAGTTTAAGTTAGTTTTACTTAGACTACTATCCAAGACCGAGTTTTGACCACAGTGCCTAATATACCTCAACATCCTGCAGATGTCAGGAAGAGGAGGACGACGTGGACAGCTGATGAGGAGCCAAACATCAGGTTGGCAGACATTGCTACCTTAATGCTCAGGCTTTTGCATGGCGGGCGGGGGTTGGTTGCACACAGCAGCAGCTACCTCCACCACCACCACCCAGGGAGAGAGACTGGGTGAAGAGCTTGGCTGATCTGAGGCCAACTGCATTCAAGGGGCAGACTGACCCTGCTCACTTAGAGACCTACATCATGGAGATGGAGACAGCGTTCGAGACGCTTGCAGTCCCAGCTAGGGAGAAAGTAAGACTTGCTGCCTTTTATCTGAAGGATGCAGCTAGAGATTGGTGGAACATGGTGAAAGCCGACCACCTGGATGACCCAGCCTTTACTTGGGGACATTACACTGCACTACTTAGGGGCAAATACTACCCGGCCCACACCAGGATGGTGAAGACTCGGGAGTTTGACGCCTTGGAGCAGACGGGGAAGATGTCAGTGGATGAGTACTATGCGAAGTTCACTTCGCTACTCCGACTATTGCCCGGCATAGGATACTCGGACCAGGTCTTGGTCGACCGGTTCTACGGGGGACTGAGCCCTCGACTTCAGTTTGGGATGGGACCAATCATCCCTACCAGTTTGCAGGTAAAACAGGAAAGACATAAATCAGTTGGAAATCTTATTACATACTATACCCCATCATGGGAGATTTGGAGATTAATACCTTAAGATTTCAGGAATGTTACCATGCTGCCTCCGTTGTGGAGATTACTTGCAAGAGAAGGGATGCTTTGAGCTCCCAAAAGAGGAAGGACGGACCTGGTGGCGAAGATGCCAAGCAAGGGAACTCCTACAGAAGGAACAAACCCTATCAGAAAGGCCAGGGGTCCTATCAAGGAAAGGGGAACAACCAAACTACTGGGAACCCTCAGTCAGGAACCTACGGAGCGGCAGCTCCACAGAAAACTTACCCACCTAAGGGTAGGCACCTTAATCGAGCAGTTAGTTAGACTTGAAACTTTTGTGATTACCTTAGTACCATGGAATGTGTATGTTAATAACCTTGATTTTATTAGGTTCTGGATCTGGCTCAAACACGGGCCAGAAAGTATGTCCGCCGTTTCAACTGTAAGCAGTGCGGAAAGGATCACCCCGGTGTGGATTGCCAGGGGGAGAAAGTCATGTGCCGCTACTGCCAGATACTCGGGCATCGTGCCTTCGAGTGCATCCGAAACCCGGAGAGCAGGAGGAACTACCGCCCGGGAGCAAAGCCAAACACCGGCCCTAAGAATGGAGAGCTAGCGATACTCGCCCTCCACCAACAAACCAGGCTCAGGGGTATAAGGGCAAAGGCCCAGCATCGGGACCCGCCCTGCATGTCATGGACCGCTCAGATGAGGCTGGTACTTCTACCAACCAGGTATTTCTAAACCGTGTGAACCTACTATTGAACAATGGATGATGTGAATGAGTGCTTGCATGCTTGATTGCCTAATTGAGTAGGAAAGAAATTAGTAAAACTCACTAGAAAAATTTAAACACGTAGGAAGCTATAAGATATGCTTTCCTATCCCCTCACCGCCCTCCCTGGAAGAAAACATTATCAAGGTACAAGAACCAGGGAACGAACAATGTAAGGTTATCCAACCAGGATTGATATTACTCAAAGGATACCTAACACCGGAGACACAAATTGCAATCATCAGAAAATGTCAGAATTGGGAGCAGGACCAGGAGGGTTCTACACTCCAGAATTTCCAGGAGGATCAAAAATGAAGCTGAAAATGATGTGCTTGGGAAAGGATTGGAATCCTTATACCAAGAATTACCAGGATACAAGAAATGGAGATGGAGCACAAGTGCCAAAAATCCCAGAAGAATTTTTACAAATTGTGGAACAAGCAGTTACTACAGCTCAGCAACTAGAAGAAGATCCAGTTCCCAACTTAAGGGCTGATCTATGTATCATCAACTTCTATGAAGAAGGAGGCCGTTTAGGATTACATCAGGACAAGGATGAAACACAAGGGTCCCTCGATCGGAGGGGATACCAGTATTGTCTTTGTCAATTGGAGATGACGCAGAGTTCCTTTATGGCGAGCAGAAGCGTGTGGACCTTGCAAAGAAAATCATATTGAATCAGGAGATGTTTTAATAATGGGTGGAAAGTCAAGGTTGCTATACCATGGAATTAAGAGGGTTAAATTAAAACAGCACCTTCGACAGTGATAAACACCACTCACATGAAACCAGGAAGATTAAGTTTGACCTTAGAAAGTATTAGTGTTGTAATTGTTTTGGATTCAGAAAGGAGATCATTTCATCAGTGAAGCATTATTGTTTGTAAAAGTGAATGTCTTTAGACCCCATCATATATCAAAGTACTTACTCAGATTCTTTTATTAGGATGTGCTAAGGAGACGGAAGGTGCCTTAAGTATACTTACTGAGGAGGAGGCCAGCAAGGGCGGCGCGATCCTCACTGGTACCTTTCCGGTTAATGGAGTGGATGCATTAGTACTGTTCGACTCCGGGGCCTCACATACTTTCGTTTCGCTTCGCTTGCGGGGAAGTTGGGGCTAGACGCTGTAGAGTTACCTGATTTTAAGGTGGCACTCCGTCTAAGGAGAAGATCAGTTGCACTCGTCTTTACAGAGGAGCCACTATCAGCATTAAGGAGGAGGAATTCCTATTGACCTTATTGAGTTCAGAGGTCTAGGATTCGATGTTATAGCCGGGATGGACTGGCTGGGGCGGCACAGAGGCCGCATTCTTTGTGCAGAGCGCAGACTGTTACTTAAGAGTCCATCAGGAGTGACAGTATATTTACCGTCAGAGCCCTAGGGCGCCATCGATAAAAGTTATATCTGCTATGTCTATGTACAAGCAAGTCAGGAAGCATAAGGAGGTATATTTATGCTATGTTCAGGATGTGGAGCATGACCCTGATTTTGATCAGGTATGCCAGTGGTGTCGGATTTCCAGATATTTTTCCAAAGGAACTTCCAGGCTTACCGCCATCCAGAGAGGTAGAGTTCTCCATCGAATTACTACCAGGTACCGGTCCCATAGCTAAGGCACCGTACCGTATGGCACCAGCAGAGATGGCTGAGCTGAAGGAGCAGCTGAAAGATTTATTGGACAAGGGATACATACGACCTAGTGTATCTCCTTGGGGAGCACCAGTCCTATTTGTGAAGAAGAAGGATGGAAGCCTTCGTTTATGTATTGATTACAGAGAGCTTAATGCAGTATCAGTGAAAATAAATATCCACTACCACGGATTGATGATTTGTTTGATCAGTTGAGAGGAGCAAAAGTGTTTTCAAAGATCGATTTGAGATCAGGCTACCATCAGATACCCATCAGGGAGCAAGACATAGAAAAGACAGCCTTCAGAACACGGTATGGCCACTATGAGTTTACGGTTATGCCTTTTGGCTTGTCAAATGCACCTGCAGTCTTTATGGATTTGATGAACAGATTATTCAGAGAGCAGTTGGATAAGACCGTGGTGTATTCATCGATGACATCCTCATTATTCAAAGTCTAAGGAAGAGCACGAGAGTCACCTCCGACATGTACTTGAGATCCTAAGGGAGAACCAGCTTTATGCTAAGTTCTCCAAATGTGAGTTTTGGTTAGACAGAGTTTCTTTCTAGGACATGTCATTTCAGATGCTGGGATCGCGGTGGATCCAGCAAAGATAGAAGCAGTTCGCACTTGGCCAGGCCAAAGACAGTGACTGATATCAGGAGTTTCCTGGTTAGCAGGTTACTACAGGAGGTTTTGTCAGAGACTTCTCCAAAATAGCCAAACCTATGACCAGCTTAATGAAGAAGGACGCACCCTTCACATGGACTACTGAATGTGAGACCTCATTCGAGCTTCTGAAGAATGCTTTGACATCAGCACCAGTTTTGACTATCCCTGAAGGCACAGAGGGTTATGAAGTTTATTGTGATGCATCAGGAGGGGACTAGGGTGTGTACTCATGCAGAATGGGAAGGTAGTCGCCTACGCTTCCCGACAGTTGAAGAAACATGAGGAAAACTATCCCACACATGATTTGGAGCTTGGAGCTATTGTTTTTGCCTTGAAGATCTGGCGCCACTACCTGTATGGTGTCCAGATGACCGTATATTCGGATCATAAGAGTTTGAAATATGTATTCACCCAGAAGGAGTTAAACATGAGACAAAGAAGATGGGTGAATTTCTTAAGGATTATGACATTGATTTGCAGTACAAGGAAGGGAAAGCTAATGTTGTAGCAGACGCATTGAGTCGACGAGCATTCTCTGAATGCCATTGTGGCTAGCTCGAGTCTTTTGGACGACATACGCAGAGACGCAGAGCAGAGTGATCAGCGAATGATGGAGATCAGTCAGAAGTTGACTGACGGTACATTTGAGGGTGGAAAGTATGAGTTCCAGTTACATGATGAGGACTCATCAGATTGAAGGGGAGATTGTGTATTCCCAGAGACAGCACAGATATAAGGAGCATATTCTTCGAGAGTCCCACACTTCTACCACATCTGTCCATCCAGGAGCTTCTAAGATGTACAAAGATGAAGAGGTATTTCTGGTGGAGTGGTATGAAGGGCGACGTGACAGAGTATGTGATTCGATGTCTCACTTGTCAGAAAGTGAAATTCGAACATAGACGACCAGGAGGTATGGTACAGTCTATGCCAGTCCCAGAGTGGAAGTTTTATGATATTTCTATGGACTTCGTGGTGGGACTACCACCTACGAGAGGAGGACTTAATATGATTGGGTCGTTGTTGATCGACTGACTAAGGTTGCTAGGTTTATTCCGATGAAAGAACTTGGAAAGTGCTAAGTTAGCAGAGCTATTTGAGAAAGAGATTATCAGACATCAGAGGAGTACATAAGACTATTGTTTCAGATCGAGACACTAGATTTCTCTCACGATACTGGCGAGCTACTCGCGAGGCACTTGGCACTGAGTTGAAGCTTAGCACAGCATTTCATCCTCAGACAGATGGTCAGTCAGAGAGGACTATTCAGACCTTAGAGGACATGCTACGAGCATGTGCCTTGGATTTTCAGGGCAGCTGGATAGATAGACTACATCTCATCGAGTTTGCTTACAATAACAGCTATCACGCTCTATACAGATGTCACCTTTTCAGGCTTTGTATGGCAGACCATGCCGCACACCTTTGTGCTGGGACGAGTCTAGTGAGACCGTCATCGTTGGGCCTGAGTACTTGGAGCAAGTCCAGGCAGAAGTCAGCAGATGAGAAACAATATGAAAGCAGCACAAGACAGACAGAAATCATATGCTGATGAGAGGCGACGAGACCTTGAGTTCGCAGTTGGCGACCAGGTATTTCTACGAGTTTCACCCATGAAGGGTGTATTCAGATTGGTCAGAAGGGCAAGCTAAGCCCGAAATTGTAGGACCCTACGCTATCATAGAGCGGGTGGGCCCTAGTGGCATATCGACTTGATTTGCCAGCCGAGTTGGGCAAAGTACACAATGTTTTTCACGTGTCTCAGCTTAAGAAATACATGCCTCATCCTTCTCATGTTCTACAACCAGAGACACTCTCTTTAGAACCAACAATGCGGTATGTGGAAACACCGCAAAGAATCTTAGATAGAAAGACACGAGAGACTCGAAACAAGTCTGTGAGCCTCGTGAAGGTTCTTTGGTCGAACCACGATGTGGAAGAGGCCACATGGGAACTCGAAGCTGATATGCGAGCGAAGTTTCCCTCATTATACCGACTAGGCACTTTAGTCTAGGGTACGGGGGCGTACCCCTTCTTTTTGGGGGGTAGAGCCTTTTTCATTTTTGATTTAGTGTGCATTTTGTTGCACCTTTGTGCATTGCATTTGTTGCTTTTGTGCATTTCAGTTGTTGCACTTTTGTGCATTTCAGTTGTGTGGCACTTTTGTGCATTTCAGTGACATTTTGTCTTGTAAGTGTTCTTGTGTAACACTGTTCAGTATATCAGTGACACTTGTCTTATATGTGTTCTTTTGTGACACTGTATTTGAATGTACCTTGTACTTCTACGTGATGTGTGTACTTCATTACACTACAATGGGAATATTATATGCACTACGTTGCACCATTTGAAACGAAAAGTGATTGTGTTCACTACCTTGCTTTACACTGCAAGTATATGTTATGACATTCCAAGTATTCCTGTTGTACTTGATATACACTATGAACTTATGGATATAGAGACTTGGACTTGATCCCTAAAAATAGATTGAGTTGTGGATACTTAGTGGAACTTGATTCCCCCACAACCTTATACTTTAGATATGAGACTTCGGGGCGAAGTCCTTTTTAAGGGGGGTAGATTGAAATACCCCAAATCTAAATAATATTATTAAATCATTATTTATTGGAATATAATCCAAACATAAATCAGTTCACGTACGCATGCAAACCCATGCATGAAAACGTTACGTAAAAATAGTCGTTTCACCATAAACGCTAAAACGCCTTAGAGAACATGTGATCAAGCATGACCTTGTATGACCTTCTAAAACTCAAACCAAATGGTCATACACTCATCATATGAATATATAAATATATTCCCTAAGCTATATTCAGTCAAATACGCAAAACGCTCGGGAGTGCTCACGCGCGCCCCTTAAAGCAAGAAAAGCTCGGAGGAGTGCCGAGGTGGCACGAACTCCTATAAAATTAATTCCTAGAGTTCCTAATATCATTATTTACCATTCTAAAGATAACCCACGAAGTGGTTCATCAAAATTCAACAAAAACCACAGGAGGATTTCTTAACGCTCCTTTTTGCCCGGGGTGTCCCGATGGCCGTAAATTATGTCAGGGTTGATATAACCTCATATAACCCAATGTAACATCTTAATATATGTTTTATTACTATAATAAGTGTTTACAAACACTTGGAACTCATAAAAACAATTTGTTTCCCAAAATTTCCTTAGAGCACAAAAACACACCTTCGGGTGTCACGAAAACGCGTTTTACGCAATTGCCTTGTAGTTTTTGACATACCACGAATTGGTAATATAAAAAGGGTTAAAATGACCTTCTAAATCAGTTGGTGTGACTAGTCAACAAGACTCTCTATAGGGGCCGATTTTGAGAGCAAAAACTAGTATAAAATTGCATTAAAAGTTTATAAAAAGCATAGAACATGGTGACTCACCTTCCCATGTGTTATATTACTTAATGTCTAAGTATGTAGGTCTCATTTGACCAGCAAGCTGTCGAAATTTAGGCCATGGAATAAGGCCATGTGAGCTAGAACAAAAACAAATGAGAAAAAGTAAAAAGTGGATCTAGAATTCACTTTTCTAGATTCCTTCTTTTCCATGTGACCTAACATGCTTGTCCTTGGCTCTTCAATGTCAATTAAGACACCCCATTTGACCCTTGAATTCGTGACTCTACAGGGAGGAAGAAGACAAGCCTAACTTGAAAAATCAAAAGAAAAACTTACCTAAATTACCTTGTCTTCTAGCTCACAATCATCTTCTTTCCAACTCTTGCCTTGTCACACACCACATGTCCGAAATTATGCAGAGAACATGGGCATTTATTGAGCCAATAACCATGTAATAAACTAAGGAAAAAGTATAGTCATTTGACATTAAAAATTAACAAAACAAAAAAATCAAATTCTAAGGCACTCTCTTACCTTATACGTAAGTTTAGTGTCATTTCCCCTCTTGCACTCCACACCTACGAATTTGGTAAGCTCTCTCCTCTCTCTTCTAAGCTTCATCTTCTTCCTTTGAAGCTCTTAAGTCCATTAATGGAGATGTAACTTCTATCTTCATCTTTAAGGTAATTCTTAGCAATTCTTGTCAAGCCTTGAAGCAAAACTCTTCCTAGCTTAACAAAAGTGTTCGACATCAATTAGTTCTCCAAGGAGGTTGTCCAAACCAACATTAAACCAAGGAGCATCTCAAGGTTATCTTAAGGTAGTTTTAATGCTTGTAAATCCTTAAAGCACATTTTTATGTGTAACCAAGTTCTACTTCTTCTAAGACTCTTTTCTTCTTCATTTTCATGAAGGAAAGTTTGTTCTTCATCTACCTTTGGTGTGACGAAATATAAGGAGAAAAAGCTTAAGGTAAATTCTTGAAAAACTACTTACAAATCTACTTAAGATCTTTATTGAAGATCTAACTCCTAAACACCTTCGCCTCTTGCATAAAACCGAAGAGGAGCATCAAGTTTACCTAGGAGAAAGCTTGGAGATTCAAGAAGAAGTCCAAGCACTTAACCACCTTTGTTAAGAAGTAAGTTTACTATATAAATCCTATTATAAGCTTTGTTAAACTTCTAAAAATTGTACAAAAATTATGTACACCACTTAGGTTAATTAATACCGAAACTACTTGGTTTTATATGCCAAAATATAATCTATAACATATATAGAAAATATTTACCTTAAGAACATTTTTTTGTGTCACAAAATTTATTTATGTTACAAATAATTAAGGCCGAAATGTCTTGGGCAAAAATGCTTATTTTTGAGCTAAGAATAAATATAAGACATTACAATAATTTATACATGAGTTATATGACTCATATGAATTTATGTACATTTATTATGACATATAAATCCACTTTTATATACTAATGGTCACTAAATAATATGGGCCGAATTACCTAAGTGTTAAATAGGTATTAATGACCTACTTAGGTATATAAACTTATATCATAAAGTTTGTGAGTTAAAATATTTTATTAGAGCTTAAATGGCTAATTAATTAAGTTATGTGGCTTAAGTATAATTCTTACAAAGTTTAGTGGGTTTTAGTATAAAAACCGAGAGCTAAAGGGTGGGGTCTTAGTGTAATTATGAAATAATATAAGGTTAGGAATTAAGTTTATGAATTTTAGATAATTTAAACATGTGTTTAAGTAACCTTTATAAAGTTTTGGGCTATTATGTAATTTATAAAAGTTGCTATGAAAGTTTAGAATATATTAGTGGGCGAATTCATAATTAAGAGAATTATTAGATTCACTTTTGAAATTTTAAGGAATTAAATATTTAGACTATAGTTTATAAGTTAATAAGAACCTATTATAAAGTTTTGATGGAAAAATGTAATTAATGGAAAGTTCAAGACCAAAGCCGAATTCTTTTGGGTTAGTTTGGTAATTTAAGAATTTATATATTTATGTTCGGCATTTATGGAGAATTAAAATTAAAACTATAGTTTATAAGGCATTATGTAAAGTTAATAAGATTTTGTGGTTAAATTGTAATTATAGGAAATAAATTATTATGCCGAGAATTTAAGGGGCTAAGTTGTTATTTTTGAAAGTTTAAAGTATAAAAACTATATACCAAAATATTAGTGTGACTATGTAATTTAGCTAAATAAGAAGTTAAGACTCTATAATATAATGAGATTAGAATTTAAATATAAAGTTTATGAATTAATGTGGTTGTTTTGTAAATAACCGAAATATAAGGGTAAGAATTTAGATTTAAATAAATATAAGTCCTATATGGATATTTTGAGGATTAGAAGAAAGAATTTTAATTAAGGAATTATGGAATTAGAACTATGGCTTATATAGTTATAAGGAAGTTAAAAAGAAACAATAAGTATTATTTATGACTAAAAGGAGAATAATGAGATTATAAGAATATTATGTCATTGTAAGACATTTAAATATAGTTAAGAAAATTATAAGTTGTTATGTCACTTAGACAATTAAAATAAACAACAAATATAGTACATGAAATATGAATACATATATGTACATTAAAGGATTTATAAATAAATCAAAAAGGAAAACAAATAAGTTATACATTAAATCATGAGGTAATTAAAAGAAATAAACCTCACATGAAATAACAAATACGAGATTTGTTGAAAGATCCAATAAGATTATTATATAAGGGTAACATAAATTAACCCTCTCAGTTAATCCTATTCTAGGACTTTGTTTGACCAGACGTTGACCGGGAATTTACAAGTACAGTCTACGGTGAACGGTATGGGATTCTTGCAACCTGTTTTCTAACGGATTACACTGGCTTGTGTGCTATCTGTTGTTTGTAATAACGACCAAGATAATTAATGTAAAATGTTGTTTTACTCTTGTGCACTGTTGTGTTGTTTTATGTGCGTGATTGTTGCTGACTACAACGTGTATGTCCCACGCATACAAACACTACTATACCAGTGGATTAAATACCTGCGTTTCAGTATACCGAGGACTTGTGCTCAAGTCTCTCACTAACTTCACTTGATAACATACGTCATTATCCTAAACGTGATAATTGACAATACACATTGTATTCTTGTTTAACGTCTTTATATGACACTTAACAATTATATACTTCGAGATTGAGGAGCCCAGTTGGATCTGGCCATGCATGCTACGGGAGTTGTACCTGTCTCAGGTCATCTCCTACTACGTCGCGACGGAACATTCAGTTGGGAGGAAGACTTTATTCCTTCGGGATTCAAATGCCCTTCAGTTCGAGGAAGACTTTATTCCTCTAGTGGGTTCTTATTTCCCACGCCATTCAGTTCAGGGTTTGACTACGTCATCTCCTGGGGTTTTTATACCCAACCTTTCTTTATAACGAGGTCACTATACCTCCACTATTTCAGATATTCAGTTATAACTGTCAGTCCCATTGTGTGGACCGACTATCAGTAAAGAATTTCAGTTCAGCTAACTCGACCTTCTGTGTCTTGTTCTATGTGACATTATTGTCCTTGTATGGATACTTGTTATTATCCGACTATGCTTGTTTACAGCTTTATAAAAATGAACTGCATGTATTCGACAAAGTAGTTGGTGTGGCCCGGTAGACGATGGGCTGCACGTTTTCCATACCAGCATTGTTTGCTGAGCCCCTTTGGGGGCACCCCCATTTTTCAGGTACCTGAAGTTTAAGAAGATCACCACACTGAGTGTAGGTGGGGTAGACCAAGCTTTGGGAGTCTACTATTAGTTAATTATTTTATTTTCAGTATTCTACTTTGAGTTTGATTCCTAGTATCTCGGGTTGTATCTGTATTCCAGACCGTGACATTTGAGGATTGTATTTGGACTTAGCCTTGTTGGTCACAAGGGTGGCCAACGGCATTGTAATACCGCCGGTTGTTGTATTTATTTCCGCTGCAGTTGTATTTTATTCGGGAGTGATCGCCGTTCAGTATTGGATTTCGGGTTGGGGTATACACGGTGCGTCTGTGGGTGCGAGCAACCACTGAATGGCAGCGCTTGTGGTGTTCTAGTGTGGTGTTTCAGCTCATATTTAGGGTTAGGTATTTTAAGGGATCATAAAGTTGTTGGTGATTGAAAGTTTTTACTTTGAATCCGACTTAATGATGAAAACTTGCCAAACTAGTTAAACATACATAAAGTAGAAAAACTTGAATAAACGACATTAAAAACCCTAGATTCGTCTGGGAATTCATACAGAAGGTAAGTAAAGATCTAAGGTTTAAGAAAATAGAGTTTCTAACCTGAGTTGATGGCTATGGCAAATCGTTCCTTCACAATGGGATTCTCCAATCGATTCGTCAGGAGTCGATTAGGTGAGACTTCGACTTTGGCTTCTAGATAACCTTTCTTGATGGTTGTTACCATGTTTTGGTTCTGTTTTGTGGGGTTTTGATGTTAGGAAATTTTATGGAAGAAGAAAGTATTGTGTTTTGGTGATTTTGAAGTGATTTTGGTATGGTTCGGTATGACGGTATTGAAAAACGTGGGAGGAAAGTTTGAAGAACTTGTTTTCTGACCTTGGGAGGGTTCTAGTTGATGTTTAGGTCATTTGGGAAGGGTCTTTTACAGAAAAGGGCTGATCAAAAGATAAAAGAGTTTTTTTTTATCGAAAACCTTAAGAAAATATGAATTTATTAAATAGGTTTTAGGTTGATAAAAATTCTGAAGATTTAACCATAGATAAGAAATATTTTTACGAATATTAAGAGTTGGAATCAGGTCACTATGATAAATAACCGATTAGATAAAAATATTACAATCTGGAACCTCTCATAATTCATAACCAATTATTGAAAATTCAAAATTTTAAAATTCCAAGGGGATTTTCTCAAAAATCATCCTATATCATGTGTCAAAATATCATGACATTTTGACTTGATTTGGGTATTTTCCATAGGAGAGAGAAAACTACATGAATGTTAAGTTTCTCTTAAAAAGGTTCCAAATGAAATTGTTAGGTTTATGACTGTGTGTAGTCATGTTAATCATGTGACAATTTTATTTTAATGTTTGGATACCTTTTCTTTCTATTTTGAGGCAATTCCATATGTTAATGATTAAGGAAATTAGCTTATAATATAAATTAAAAGCTATATTTCCAGAATAAAAATTATTCAAAAATTATGAAATTCCTTTCATAATGATTATGGTGTTTGAAAGTATTTTGAGACGATGAACAAGTCATATGAAAATAGAAAGTCCCGAGAATGTCCTTGGAAAATCCCAACTTGGTCGATTATGACCATTTTGGCCTTGCCTTTATATTTGTGCACTAGGGCCCTTCCCAAGGGGTCAAAATTTTGGATATAACAGGTTGACCTCCGTCAATTAGACTTTGTAATGAAGATTAAAAGACCAGTTGATGCTCGGGTGACATCCCAAAATTTTGCCCAACCATGAAGAAATTGCTCCATGCCTTGAGCTTTTGCCAAAAAGCACCTGGTGTGGAGGGTGATTTTTCGGTATGAGGGGGGGGGGGGGGGGTCTATGTAAATAATTCAGACTGAGAAGCCTAGATCCTAGAAATTTGCCATTCCGTGGAGGGTGAAAACCCGTTATTATGGCAGCCCTCAAATACCTACTTTATCGTCCGTCTTCCCAGAAAGTATAAAGGGAATACTAGTGAGCACTACACCTGCTCTCAATGGGCTCCACGCGGACTTATGCCCTAAGGGCGGAAATTGACTAGAGTCGCCACCTAGTTTGACTAAGGAACTAGGAAGGGAGGAAAGGGTTCTAAGAACCGTTAATTGACTCTGATGATTTATTACCTATGGACAGGGCTTATCTGGTCAAGCCAGAGATTCTATGGTGGGTTCGCACTGGGTTACACCCCTTAGAAGTGGCAACGGCCATGAATTCGGATTGGTGCCCGAGGAAACCTCGGTCTCCAATTGTCGGGATTACCTTCTTTCAAAACCTTATTAGAGAGATTCAGTTTAAAGCCAAAGGACAGGATTGAGTGTGGACTGAAGAACAAATAATTTCCAAGATTTTGGAGAAATAGGCTAGTCTTGAAATATTGGTCGGTGAAATTGTGGTTTGAATGTTGGGAGGTTGAGGTTGTTTCGACTTTCACGAGGTTAAGAGGATGCTGGAAGTTTTGAGGAGCAAAAGGGCATTTTGGTCATTTGTGAAGTTGAGGGGTGTTCGGATTCTTTGGTGGAATTAAAGAGTTTTTCGTGTTTGTAAAGTTTGGATTTTAGGATGGTCAAAATTTTGAGGTGTTTTAGGAAGTCGAAAGTGTTGATGGAGTATGAAAGAGGATACTTGGTTTACAGTCGTTCGGGTTTTGAAGATGTTTCAGGTTTTTAGATGACTAAGGTTGCTCGGGAGCATTTAAGAATAAAGGGTCCTATGCTAGTGAGACTCGTGACTTTGAGTTTGCTTAGGAAAGGATTGGGGAATGCCTATGGGTTAAAGCTCTAATGAAAGGATTGGATTGATTTGTTCAGAATTGTCTCTCTTAAAATTTTAAAACCGAAAATCATTTTTGTTGTAAAAGGGCGGATAATCCCGAGTGATTACCCTATGTACCTCCTTAACACGACACTTAATTAATGGTAAGTGCCGAGGCTCGAAAGAAGGGGCAAGGAATTTATGTCAAAAAATAGGATTCAGAGAGAACACCATGAATGAGATGTTCTCGGTCGAACCTAATAACGTCTCTAACTCTTGGGTTTAAAACGTTAAAAATCAAAAACAGTGAAATCGAGCAGAAGGGAGTTAGATGATTCTAAAATCTCGGCTGCAACTAGGAAGGTCGTTACTTCTCTAGCACCCCACCTTGTAAAAATCTAGGCTACAATTAGGGGAGGTTTGTCACCTTAATACCCCGCCTAAAGAGATCCCGACTGCGACAAGGAAGGTTATGACCCCAGTGCCCCGCCTCGGATTTTTATTTTGGAAGGGAGAAAAGTGATGTCTAACTAGGAAGAAAATGTTCTTTGAAGGTGTTAGACATCACATGTTCCCCGAAAATGGTTTAGTTTTGAGTTTGAAAACTGAGTTGGAAAACTTTTGAAGTTGTTCGGAATTCTCGATGAAGAAACACTGATTTTGAGAAATGTTTTAGGAGAAAACTTTCTGTATATGTGAGAAGAACTTTCTGCATTTTGAGAAGAGTTTTCTGTGATGTGAGAAGAGTTTTTCCTTTAAAATTCCACAAAATGGTTTCTTTTGAAAACTTGAATAAAATGATGGTTTGAAATTCTTTTTGGGTTTTTGGATTTTGAGAGGAATTTATAAGTGAGTGTGGATTGGAAGAAATTTATTTGGGTTTGAGTTGAATTGAGCTAGATGAAACAAGTTTGAATTGAATTGGAGTTCAGTTTGGATTGAGGTTCAGGCTTGAACTAGACTGGATTTTGGATTGGGTCAAAGTTGGGTCAAGGTCAATGTTTTTTGGTCAATGTAACACCCCTACTAATTCGGTTCCTAATAATCCTATAAATGTCGCGCACAATAATATCTCGCAGCGGTAAATAATAACTGTCGCCCTAATGGTGTCACTGTTATCACTCGCCCATACGGGTGATAACGAATTACCTGATAATCAACTTGCGAAATGTATTCCCGCAGTGACCACAAGAGATAGATAGCAGTACTTAAACAATTTAAAACGAATCTAACATCAACCAATTATTACAGACCGTGAGCATCTAATCCAAATACACCTCGGTTAAACAAACCGAGTCCAAAATAACCTTAGTATCACACCGTACCAAGTGTTTCCAACAGTAACACACAATAGTCGCGCCCCGCGTCGACCCACCAGCTAGTCTCCTGCAATAAAGATGGTTTGTGGTATGGAATCAGCCCCTGCTGAGTATGTTATCACATGCCCCGTCATGCCCCCTCAAACCCCTCAATTATTTGGTCGAGAGCATGAGGTTCGTTACATGCAATGTCGTTTTAATATTTAAACTGTAAAACAATTAACAGTAATATCCATACAATAAACACAACCATCAACACACATAGTATAACCACAAGTATAACCACCAACAACACAAAGCGAAACAACGAGGATAATAAACAAGTATTAATTCTCGTCCATGGTATAGAAACCAATATCGTTCGCCAATGTATAAGTCTCAATTGTATTAATTGTTCAGTTATACCTAGTGACTGTGTCTCGTTAAAAACGACATGTCTCTAATTACCCATAAATTATGGCGGGTCACCCACGGCAGTAGCACTCCAACGGTAGAGTCTCCGACCAACGAGCCATTCTAGCTCACGGGAAATTTTCTTGATACTTACGGACCCGTACGCGGACATCCTGATATCGTTTTTGTGATCACAGCGCGCACCAAGAGCCACATCCTCTTGGCTTTACTTTCCTTCATTAATTAATTATACCATCGCATCGCATTACCAATTTTTTTCTAACACAGCAGACTAAGGTCATTAGTCCAATCCGGAGTCTGTAAACTCGGGATCCAGTGTTAGATACGAGAGCGGCGTTTAAAAAGGCCAATGCTCCGTATAAAGTCTCGGATAATATGTATATCTTATTATCCTAGTGCTACAACGTTTTCCGATGTTCCTTATATTTCATATAAGATAGCACCATAGCCGCTAGTTCGTTTGTATATATATAGGTCCATATATACGAACCAATACTGTTAACTCAACAACAGTAAATAATAAGCAGCTATAAATATAAAATTCATGCATATTATTATCACATTCAGACAAACAATCTTATCACAGATCACACAGAAGTCTGAACTGAGGAAGCCCTCAGAGACAATCAGAGACACATAACAACATACCGTTCACCCTGATTGTATTACGGTGGAGTATGAATCAGCAAGATCCTATGCTCCGGGTGTCGTCTCTAACAGTCTAAACAATACATAATGCTGCTGATTAGCATCCCGTCAAAACAATACAACTCCACGGTACCCCGTACCGTCACTATAACTCCCGGTTAATCCCCCGTTATTAACTGACAATGTTTGTCGGGTTTTCGGCTTAACTCGAGATTTGGAAAACGTTATATTACATGCGTAGTCTTGCTTCGTATATAATATACTTTATGTTGAACTTGTTATCGCATGTAACTTAATATACCCTTGTATATCATGTAGTTTGTTTCTACATCGCATGTATAATTCTTTATCATGTATTATACATTTCACCTTAGTATTAATTTTCCTAAGGTTCGTTTTTCCAAATTTAATGGAGTATAATTCATATGTAAAAGTACTTTGAATTATTTAAATCCTTATTATCCCATGTATACTCTTAACATTAGAATTTCCATATCTAATGTTTATAATTCTTTTCTCCTCTTCTATTATCATTTTAATTATGATAATTTATAGTTATCACATTTTCTACACTATTACATATATTTATATTTATATGTATTATGGAACTATTTATTATATGGTAAGTCTTATAATCCATATTCATTCTTTTAATAAATACCTCTTATATTATAAATGTTATAACTCTTATAACATTAAAACCATATTATAAATTCCATTTAAAAATGCTAATATTTCCAAACAGCACCTATGTTCTTAAATATTTACAAAATCCACCACATAATTAATATAATGTTACATTATAGTTATATAACATATATTATGACTTTTAAGTCATTAAACAATTATAACCTATAGTTATATTTTGTTTATAAGATACCAAACAGCCCCCTTATATTCTCGGCTTTTACTATAGACCACTAAACTTCTATAAATCACAATTCCATCCCAATTTATAATACATAGTGTTCTAATTCCATTAAAAACTATATTTATACATATATCTTTATAGAACCTTATATGAAATTCCAAAATCACCAAACTATACCAAAAGGTTATAAATATTATTCCTAACCTTATTCTTCCTCTAAATTTCAGTTTCTACACATATGTTACCATTTGTAACAATGTTATAAAATACCCAAAAATACATATATTATACTATATAATTCATATAAACTCCAAATTTAACCAAATAAACTTCTAAAAAATTCCTAATAACTTAAGGATTATTCTAAATTCTATTTAGTACCCCTAAGTCTCAGAAATTACATTATAGCCCCATCTTTTATAAATCTTTACAATTTAATACTATCTTATTATAAGGTAGTATTTTAATTTCTTAAATTTTCCAAACTTGGTCAAAGTCTCCTA
This sequence comes from Limonium bicolor, assembly GCA_023374045.1. NCBI lineage: Eukaryota > Viridiplantae > Streptophyta > Magnoliopsida > Caryophyllales > Plumbaginaceae > Limonium > Limonium bicolor. Next base: position 333,663,589 of record CM041777.1, on the reverse strand, counting down.
TATAGTCAACTTTGACTTCTAATACCAAATAGGACCCAAACTTTCAGTAATTATCAATCTTACCCCATACTTTTCTATTTTTACAATTTTGACACAAAACTTTATAAAATGTTATAATTTTTATTAAATTCATTTAAAAACCCTAAATTGCTCTAATTTAAGCCACGGTTTCTTTTTCCAGTAATTACGGTTTGGTCCCAATTAATTATATAAGCATAAATCTAACTAAATAAGCTTATAAACTTAAATTAAAATGGCCTAATGACATGGCCTTATTACAACCTTGAACTTGCAAAATAATTACACATTAAATGTCTCAAAATATAGTATAAACTTACGGCCTCACCATAGCTTAAATATTTTTCACATAATGTCATAATTTGACCATTATGTTAATTAAATCTCTTAAATGACTAGCTTAATTTATCTTAGTCATTTTTTCCATTTCTAGGTTAATATAACCCATATGTTAAACTCCACTCTCGGCACAATTTATATATGTGCTTAAAAATCATAAGTTTAAGGTGTTTATACCTTGATCTCTCCTTGTATGAGCTCGACAGCTTAGAGGTAAATTCACCACACTATTTAGACATGTTTAATACACCAAAATAAGATATGGGTATACTCCAAGCTTGAGCTTAACCATAAGGAATAATTAATGTAAGATTAAGGCAAAAATCACCTTAAAAATGCAAGGGAACTTCAAGCTGGTTTCGGCCTGTACCAAGCACACCTAATGGTGTTAAATTCACCATATCAACATAGGAAATAGCTAGACAACAACAAGCTGCTATGGTAATTGATTTTACCTTGGCAAAATGCCTTAAAAGAGGGTATTTCCTTTGGATCTCGGCCACCTTTCTCCAAATGGCTAACCAACTGAATGAACATGTAAATATGAAGATTATGAGTGTATAAACTCATAAAAATCCAAAGAAGAAAACGGATGGAGAGTGGAGAGGCTAAGGTATGTTTTTACCTTAAATGTAATTTTGAGCAACCTGGTGTCCCTTACTAGTTCAGCCGAGTTTGGATGTTGTTCTAACCTTAGAACACTGAAAATGAGCCATAGGAATTGATGAGCCACGAAATTTAAGTGTAGGTAGTGAAGAGATGAAGAAAAGAGCTAAAAATGACCTTAAAAACTTACCTTAAGAGCTTAGGAGTTAGATCTGCCTTCCATGCTCAAGAACAAGGCTTGAGAGCTTCTAGGAAGGGAGGGAGCTCGGCTGGAATGGATGGAATTGGACAAGGGACAAGGGAGTGATTGGAAAGGCTTAATTGATTTGAAAAAGTAATAAAAGTAACTTTTACTATTGCAAATTTGGTATTAGGTAGCTAATTGTCTAATAATGATTGTGAGCTGTCTCCTATCCTCCTTGCCTGCTGACTTCCATGGTCAAATGGGTCAATTAATTGACCATACTTGGTCAATATTGACTCAAACGGGCCCCACTTTAGGGTTTTATTAATATTTTAATATTAAATTTGTAAAAATTCATAAATTTCTGGAATTAATTCCTAATATGATATAATGTGATAAAATATCATATTTAAAGGTAATTATAACCTTTAAGCCCATTAAAACCCAATTTAGAAGGCAATCTCACAAAAAGTGCTTTAAGGTGTTTTAGCGCACATTTTGTGTTGCAAGGTGCTTCTGAGCTTAGCCTTCTTTGATAATAGTTTTGTTGTGTTCCTTACTTCATTATAATACTTAGGAATCCACTTTGGATCCTATTTGAGGTCATACAATCTTTATGGTGCTTTAAAGCACATTTTTGGCTTCACCAATCTTAAGGCGTGTTTTGCCTTGTTGAGATCTTTTAGATTGTTCCCCAATAATATTTAGATGTTTATTAATCATCTTAGATCATTAGTAGATCATTTAATTATATCTTAAAGGTAGGGGTATTTCAGTCAAGGTCAACACCTTTTGGTTGAGGTCATGTTTTTTTGGTCAAGGTCAAAGCTGGGTCAAGATCAACGTTTTTTGGTCAAGGTTGACTTTGGTCAAGGTCAACGTTTTTCGGTCAAGGTCAACATTTGGGTCAGTTTTGATTCTTGTGGACTTGGTTTGATTTTGGTTTGATTCTTAGGACTTGATTTGATCTTTGTGGGTTTGGTTTTCGGCCAGCTTTGAATTGGGCCGGACGGGTATTGGGCTGGATTTGAGTTAGGCTTGGCTTTGAATTGGGCTGGGCTTTGGGCCGTGGATTGGGCTTTGGGCCGTGGACTTGGGCTTTGGGCCGTGGACTTGGGCTTTGGGCCGTGGACTTGGGGTTGGGCCTTGGGCTTCGGGTTTGGGCTTGGCTTTCGGGTGTGGGCCTTGGGCTTCGAACTTGGGCCATGTGTGTTGGACTTGGGCCGAGGGTGTTGGGCTTTTAGTGTTGGTTTGGGTTCGGTGATGGGCTGGGCTGATTCTTGGGGCTGGATTTGAATATTGGGCCAGGTTTTGAACGGGCCAGGCTTGATTGTGGGCCAAGGCTGGGCCTGCTTGGGTTGTAAGCCTTGTGGATTAAAATCGATTACCTTGAAGAAATTTTGACTTTGAAGAAGCAAACAGAAATAGAAAATCAAGAGACAATTCATATGACAATGAAGAACTGAAAGTGTGGGAAGCTACTAAGATTGGAGAGACCCTAAAATCGAAAGAGAACACTAAACCCTACATCTTTTTCCATTCTCTTTTTTTTTGGTAGAGTCTTTTATGAAATTAGGGGTGGTTTGGGATAGACTTTAAAAGTTTGGAAGGTATTGTTCCCCACAAAGCACATAGAAATGAGCTAGCTGTGTGGTACCCTCAAAGGCTTAATAAAGAACTTCAAAGTTTGGAGGGTATTGCTCCCCACATAGCAAATAGAAATGAGCTAGCTGTGGGGTACCCTCCAAGACTTATCATAATAAAAGGGCGACCTAAGGGGGCTTTCTAGGGCTTATTTAAAATGCAAGAGCTGAAATAATAAAATAATAAAAAAATAGAACGACAACAGAGAGACAAAACATTATATACATGATGAAAGAATGAAATAATAATCAAAGGTACATAGCAAATCAAATTGGTAAACGAAGACATCGCATCATACTACTGGCCAAGTTCTAAAAGGTTTCTCCAGCTTTATTACTTCTAATGACCAGGCAAGAGTTCTGACCCGGGAGAAACTGATGACAAATCAACCACACGTTGCTAATTCAATTCCTTCATTTCTGGTTATTCCCTTAACGCCCCTCTTTCTGTATTTTTTATTAAATAATCATGACTTGAAAACACAAAAGTGATGAATCTACGAACCAATTAACAGGTTGATGAGTTGTGACTATGAGATTCCAATCCAATTGAGTTATGTCAAAAGAATTGCGGCTTAGTATGTTTCCTCTTTCACCTTTTTTATGTCTAAAACAAACTGATGCTCTCAACTGTCAAAGCAGAAATCCCAACTAAATCCACTAAATCTCATGAACCGACAACCGATCAAATATGAACCATGTTTCTTAGTTTGCCATTTTCTGCCCAAATTACTCCTAGTTTTGCTAGGCTGTACCGCACAAAATGAATTCTGCATCTGTTTTGAAAACATCGGCTATACCCAGACAAAAGGAAACCAGCAATAGAAACTATCTAAGCTGAGGTTGTCACAAATAATAGAGTTCCTTTAGAAGCATGACACCCAACATACAGAGAAGCTGCAAAACAACTAGTCAGTTTGAACCATGTGCGAGAATATGTTAGGTCATAATGCAGGCAAGTAGATCAGAACACAAGGAACACAAACATCAGCAAGTTTGAAGGATATTTGGGTATAGATTGAGTACCCGGATGAAGACAGAAAGCTTCCTGCAAGGAGATTAATACACCAAGCATAGAAAAACAAGAATTTAAACTCACATTAGCTTACAACTTGTAAATGGTCGAATGGAATACAGGGAGAAAGAAATAGGGATATTAGAGACAATATGAACTGCTAACACAACATGAGGATCTGTCGCTGGCCCTGAATCTATTTCAGGCAAGGACTCAGAATGGGTACCCTGAGTAAACCGACATTTTTCTAGGAGTCCAAGATTCCTGTAGAGTTAACTTAGAGCAACACCATAGGTAAACATCTCCCATTTAGCAAGCAACATAAATAAACACATAATAAACTATCACCGTACTCCAACTTCCACCAGGGGTTGAAAACCTTATCTATGTATATTAAACATGGTCAGAACAGAAACAGACGAGGGCAAGATTCACAGGATCGATTTCCTGCTTAGAAAGAGATAGAGTCCAAACGAGTTAAAACAAAGCAACAGTCATATAGACATTCGAAACAAGAACACTGAAACGGCTAAGTAACCCAAAATGCATCTCGAAAATGTTTCGGGCCGACAGGGTGACAAAATAAGTAAGCCAGGATGACATTAGCAAAGATAGATAGAACCAGATGTCTCTTCCTCATTCAAGCTTCAAACTGTTCGTGGACTTCTCTGTCCATGTCAAGTCATTAATGAGGGTAACCATACAAGGCAAGATGTAGAACAGAAATGCACAGGTCTGTGTTCAGAATCAATCTTAAAAGGGCCATGGGTGCTCGCATATGGTCAAAGGGGACTAGAAAAACCACGAAATATGAGAAAATACACAAGTTAATGTGCAGTTCCGTAGAACCAGAGACTTGCAAAATCAAAATTTGCAGTTCTAGTTTCACAATCATAACAAAATGCAAAAAAAGGAAGAAAGTGCAAATCAAACTTTCTTTTTCAGAAACATTTTGCCAGAGCTAAACTGTTCTTTCACCATTACGGGCATAGTTTTCTTCGGCGAGAAGAAGAAAAACAAAAGAGGGCAAGGAAAAATGCACTGGACGGAAATAGGACGAAAGAAAAAAATTTTTTTGGGGCGAAATCAGAATCCTTAGCGAACGAAACCGATAAAACAAGAGGATGAAGCTTACTCTATCGTTACCTAGAACGAATTGGAATGAAAGCAAAGGAAAAAACCAAGCAACTTTCGGTGAACTGTAGGGAAAGAAGTTTGAAGAGGAGATCGTCGAAATGGGAAAGACAGTAGGATTTCGTATTTGTTCGATGGAGAGGAAGAAGTTTTTGGGTTTCAAAGTTGCATGCAGGTAGTTGAAGGTGGTGGTGAGATGTTCTTCCGACAGGGATGAAGAAGGCGATGAGGTTTGGTGGCGATGGCCTGAGAAATGCAGTGGTGGGTCTGGGCGGAGGTGATGATTCGAAGGTAGAAGATGGTTTTCACCGTCGATTCCCCGTGGAAGGATGAAGGCGTGATGGGTTTATTAATGGAGTTAGACAACCTTCAAACCTCTTCCACTTTGAGTCGAGGAAAACATGCAGAGAATATTGGGGATAATCGGCTCTTTCAATACAAGCCCATGCTGCAGGTTAATCGAGACTGAGTGGACCGACACAAACAACAAGAAAGAAAACAAAGAACAAAGTTCTGCCCATACACCGGTAAAAAAAAAACAAGTTTTCATACTACTGGGATTCGAACTTGGTATTCCCCACACCCCTCCTACGCACTTAATCGATTGAGCTGTAGCAAATTCCAGTTCTTAACCGTGGATAGTAAAACAAAAGTCCCATCGCGAGCTAAACAAAAATAGAAGAAATGCCTCGGTTTAGAGTCGAACCTGAGACCAACTGGTTACTCAAAGAGCGTGCTAACCGGCTGCGCTAGGCTGGGAATCGATATGCTCGTGAGACAAGTAATACAAGATCTTTAATCTCGACGGGTAATTCCTCTAAAAGGCTACGAGTCCAAAAGAAAGTGTATACCATGAAAAGGATGATTAATCTATTGCATGAACATAAGGTTCGAAATGCTGATGCAAATGCATAAAATAAAAAATAAATAATAGTAGTAGTAAAAGGGGACATAAAATGATGGAAATGATGATGATAAAATAATGAGAAAATCGGCAAGAAATAATAAATAATAATGATGAGAAACAAGAGGTATGAATCAAACGAGTGCATAAAATAATACAAGGAAATAACAAAAAAGTGAAATATTTTAAAGCAAAAGCTACAAAATAAGTATACAAAATGAAGTCATTTAAAAAAAACAGATTACAAAAATAAATAAAAAATAAATAAAATAAATAAAATAATATATAAAAAAAGGCTCGTGCTCCTTTTCTATAGGAATGTGAGATTCTAAATGTCAGAGAAAAGAAATTCCTTTAGTTGAAAACGGGGACGACCACCCTGTTTCTAGAAGCATGTTTATTCTTGTATTTTGGTTTTAATATAAAACGGGTGAGAATTTTTGGTGTCTACAGATGGCTCCCCTTGATTCAATTCTGCAATAGAAGGCTTGTAGAATTGGATCAAGGTTGACGGGGCGCCAAAAATTCTCACTAGGGTTTTTACGGAGTACATCCAGTTGTGATCATGGTTAGCACGCCGTGTGAACACGACGGGAGAGTAACACGATAACCGAGTGCACGAGGACTTAGGAGTGCCTCAACTGGACCTCTTGATATCCAGTCCTGGGCTTATGACGGGCCTAGAATGCGATTGAAAGTACGACTTAGGAGTGCCTCAACTAGACCTCTTGATATCTAGCTATAGGACTTACGACGAGCCTATAATACCAACAACCCGATTTGATTTAAGGTGCATGAGGGCTTAGGAGTGCCTCAACTGGACCTCTTGATATCCAGTCCTAGGGCTTATGACGGGCCTATAATGCGATTGAAAGTACGAGGACTTAGGAGTGCCTTAACTAGACCTCTTGATATTCAGCTATAGGACTTACGACGAGCCTATAATACCAACAACCCGATTTGATTTAAGGTGCACGAGGGCTTAGGAGTGCCTCAACTGGACCTCTTGATATCCAGTCCTAGGGCTTATGACGGGCCTAGAATGCGATTGAAAGTACGAGGACTTAGGAGTGCCTCAACTAGACCTCTTGATATCTAGCTATAGGACTTATGACGAGCCTATAATACCAAAACCCGATTTGATTTAAGGTGCACGAGGGCTTAGGAGTGCCTCAACTGGACCTCTTGATATCCATTCCTAGGGCTTATGACGGGCCTAGAATGCGATTGAAAGTACGAGGACTTAGGAGTGCCTCAACTAGACCTCTTGATATCTAGCTATAGGACTTATGATGAGCCTATAATACTTTGATGGAGTTGTACGAAACTCGCTGCGGTGAAAGGTTGATTTGAAGTTGAATTTAGTTGCATGTTGATTCGGGGTCGGACGCTCTCTGATGGGTCCTCCGATCCTCAACGAAGGATTTGAGATTGGAAATTTTATCTAGTGGTCTCCCTTAACTCCATGAGTGTTCGGGATGATGGGATCGGGTGATTCCGATATATACGGCCGGAATGGTTTGACACAACTTTTGGGAACCGTAGTGGTCAAGTGCGATTTTCATAATATTGAAGAGGGCTTTAGCCGATAACTCTGGTAGTTTGACGGCGGCCCTGGTGTTGCACTAGGATGGCTCCGGTATGGCTTTGAGACGGATCCGGTATGGCCCTGAGATGGCTCCGGTATGGCCCTGAGATGGCTCCGGTATGGCCCTGAGATGGCTCCGGTATGGCCCTGAGATGGCTCCGGTACGGCCCTGAGATGGCTCCGGTATCGCCTTGAGATGGCTCCGGTACGACCCTGAGATGGCTCCGGTACGGCCCTGAGATGGCTCCGGTATGGCCCTGAGATGGCTCTGGTATTGCCTTGAGATGGCTCTGGTATCGCCCTGATATGGCTCCGGTACGGCCCTGAGATGGCTCCGGTATCGCCCTGAGATGGCTCTGGTATTGCCTTGAGATGGCTCCGGTATCGCCTTGAGATGGCTCCGGTATGGCCCTGAGATGGTCCTCTTGGTTGAGGTGGATTCCTTCATAAGGTGACAGCAATGACCTTGTGGTTCAAGGGTGGATGGTTTTTATTTGGGACGGGGTCGCACCCTGAGAGGGTTGCCTACGTACTCAACTCCCTGTTGAGATCAGACCTTACGTAGTTCATGAATTTTGGCGAGTGAGGAGTTTGGTGGTGAGGAGGGATGTCTTACGGGGCATTTCTTGGAACGGTGCCCAGAGACTTTTAATCCTTTGCATTTGATGACTGCGCATATCTTTCCACGTTACTCAGCGGATGCTATCGTGCCAGTTGACGAAGGACAGGCACTATGCCGTGGCTTCTCCTCCTAAAGGGAGAGTATACTCATCTTTGTCTTTCCATGTTGTAGATAATATGTCCTGAACCGATGGATGCAAATCTATCTACATGCATTTTTTTTTGATTTGGATGTGATCGAATGCAAAGGGGTGTCGTGTCAATGGTGAGCTCAATCAAGAATTCTAGTTAAGTCAGATTAGTCACCTCTAGCCACTTCCTTCTTCTTTCTTGAAAAATCCTCCCGAAGAGGTCTCTCGGGATCTCTTATACCTTTCCGTTTCCTTTCTTAGGTCAGTTAGGCTTTTCTTTAATCGGGTGATGAACACTCGTTTTTTCTCTACCTTCTTGATTTCTTTGACACTCGTTTGTGCACGATTGTATTGACAAGATCGGACGCGTCATGGCCTTTCATATTTCAAATTTTGGTACTAAGTCGGAGGTCTTTCAATGGGTTATAACGGGGCTGCAGGGTATGTCACATGGGACTGGAGGATTTGTTTGAGCATTGTGGATCTTTTGTGCATGGAAGATATGCTTCAACCTTTGCCATGGATGGAGTGATTTTAGACTCCTTTCGCATTTGTGCGGATTATTATGTGTTCTCATTTTGATTTGCTACTTCCTTTGAGTAGTCTATTTGCATTTCTTTGTGTTTGGCATTCTCATTCTTATCTATTCCTCAAGTGGGGATGTTTCACGCAATGTGGGGCTTTCATTTCCTCTCTTTACTCTTTAGAGTATTTTGTGTTTCGTTTCTCTCATTTTCACCCTCTTTGGGTATCTCTTTCAAGCTTTCTCCCATGCTTTAAAATGGGGGGAAGGAACCATGGCTCCGGCTCTTTTCATCCTCTTTTGCAAGGGTGAATTGTTGTGTGATGTGGGCTGATATATCGTGGAGCTATTTCAGAAAAAAGGTTTTCAATGAAAGGCTCAGCGGGGTTCACTAAGGGATCATTTTCAGGGTCAATAAGGCTTTTTGGCCTTGTGGAGGTTTTCTTCGATCCTAGGTGCCTCGTCATCCCTATTGACAGATATTTGTTTCCTCTACTATTCCCTAATTTTGACATGAATGGTAGCACACTTTTCTCATCAATATTTGGTTCTGTGATGGAGGATCCTCACATGGTGCTTCGAAATCTAAATGCATCAAGCGCTCTGGGTTTTACACGCTCTGTGTTTCTCTCATGTGCTCGACTCTCACGGGAGGTTGGAGATCCTTTCAAGACCTCTTCGAGAAAAATGATGATACAAGAGTTCGGCGGCCTTTTGATGACTTATGTGACTTTCTAGAATTAAAGATCAAGACACACCTCAAGACTGGTGATATGCGAATACAAATACGATTAAACTAAACCTAATGCAGATGGTAATGATAACTTTCGTGTGGATGTTTTTTTTTGATTTTTGTGTGGATGCATTTTTTCATATGGATGCATTTTTTGGATTTTTAAATGGAAGCATTTTTTTATGGATGCATTTTTTGGATTTTTAAATGGATGCATTTTTTGGATTTTTGTGACGATTCAGACATAATATCGTTTCAACCGATCGAGATTGACAAGACTTTGAAATTCTTTTCCGTCTAAATCTGTCAGCAATACTGCACCATGAGGGGTTATCTCTTTGACCAGATAGGAGCCCACCCAGTTCGGTCTGAATTTCCCGTGCGAGTCCGGCAAATCCTTTCTCAACTCTTTTAGGACGAGATCACCCACTTGGATGTTTCGTTCTTTGATCCTTTTGTTGAACGCTCTAGCCATTCTCTTCTGGTAACCCTGGATGTGATATAATGCATGTAGGCGCTTTTCATCAAGAAGAGCTAAACTGTCATAGCGTTGTTGTAACCAGTCACTTTCAGCGACTTTCAGTTCATTAGCGACTCGAAGAGTTGGAATTTCAAGCTCAATTGGCAAACACATTCTAACCCATACACCAAGGAATACGGGGTGGCTCTGGTTGCAGTTCTGACAGTAGTTTGGTAACCCTAGAGAGCATAATGCAGCTTTTCTGGCCAATCTCTGTAGGTCTCAACCATTTTTGACAATGCGCTTTTTACAGCTTTGTTGGCGGCTTCGACTGCTCCGTTAGTCTGAGGCCTGTATGGAGATGATCTGTGGTAACGGATGTTGTATTTTTCCATGACCCGGATAGTGGCTCCGTCAAATTGAGGACCGTTGTCTGTTACGAATTCTGAGGGAACCCCGTATCGGCATATGATGTCTCTCTCGATAAACTGGGCAACTTGTGATCCATTGATATTTTGCAAACGACCGTGCTTTGACCCATTTACTGAAATAGTCTATTGCCACAAGGATGTAGCGATGCCCATTTGAAGCTTTAGGGTGAATTTCACCAATGATGTCGATTCCTCATATAGAGAACGACCAAGGAGCTGCCAGGCTGTTAGGGGTAGGGGAGGCAGGTGTTGCAAATTAGCATGTGTCTGACACTTGGGGCACTTTTTCACAAACGCGTGGCAGTCGGCTTCCATTATTGTCCAGTATTACCCTAGTCTGAGGATTTTTCGGGATAGGGAATGTCCTCCAGCATGGGTCCCACATACTCCCTCGTGGACATCCTCGATGACTTTATCAACCTCTTTTCGGGTCACACATAAGTGTTGGACTCCATTCGGCATTCTCTCTGTAGACCCTAGTTCCGCATACTACATATTGATTTGACATTCTTCTCAGCGCAATGCGGTCCTGCTTAGTGGCTTCTAGCGGATACTCTCCTTTCCTAAGGAAATTCTTAATGCCCACGAACCACTCATCTTTGGTTTCTTCTTCTTCGATGGCTCCAATTTCGAACGAGGGTACATTGGTCACTATTATCCACAAGGGGAAGTACAATGAACCGGTCGGTACTTGGACTATTGAAGCCAAGGACGCCAAGGAGCCGGCGAAGATATTCTGGCTACGGTTCACATGCTTGAAAGTCACGTTTCGAAAGCAGGTGACTAGGTATGAAAGGTAGTCATGGTAGGGGATCAATCGTTCTTCTCTGATCTCCCAAGTCTGGTTGACTTGTGAAATAACGAGATTAGAGTCACCGAAGACCTCTAACTCCTCCACTTGTAATTCTAACGCCATTTCGAGTCCCAGGATGCAGGCTTCGTATTCTGCCATGTTATTAGTGACCGGTAATTGATTTTTTACCGCAGCTGGAAGCAGATCTCCTTCAGGGTGGATCAATAAGATCCCGGCCCCTTTACCCTTATGGTTGACAGCACCATCAAAGTACAACCTCCAACAGGTTTTCCGTAATGTCATGATTTGCTCGTCCGGGAAGTCGTCATTTCCGAAGAACTTGGATGCTACGGGGCATTCTACTAGGTGTTCGGCTATGGCACTCCCTTTGATTGATTTTTGAATTTTGAAAGTGATATCGAATTCGGATAACAATAGGGACCATCTGGATAAGCGACCGTCAAGAATTGGCTTCTCCAGAAGGTACTTTATAGGGTTCATGCGTGCAATCAGATGAACCTCTTGCCCTAACAAGTAGTGCCTTAGTTTCTTCGTAGCCCAGACCAAAGCAGCGTAAAATTTGTGGATGTCGGAGTATCGCGTTTCTGTATCGACCCATTTTTACTAATATTGTAGATCGACTTTTCACGCTGTGGGGATCCCTGTTCCTGGGCCAGCATGGCGCCCATTGACGTTTCTCGGGCAGTGAGGTAAAGGATCATCGGCTTACCCTCCTAGGGCGGTACCAAGACTGGCGGGTTCTGCAGATAGGTTTTTATCTTTTCAAATGCTTCTTGACATTGTTCATTCCAGACTTTAGACGCGTCTTTCTTCAACAGACAAAAAATAGGCTCACAGGTCTCGGTTAGCTGCATGATGAACCGTCTGATGTACTGAACTCTGCCTAAGAAACCCCTGATTTCTTTTTCGGTCTTCGGAGGAGACATTTCTTGAATGGCTTTTATCTTATCTGGGTCTACCTCAATCCCTCCGGTCGTAATCAAGAATCCTAGAAGTTTTCCCCCCGGTTACCCCAAATGTGCATTTTTCCGGGTTGAGCTTCATCTGATATTTTCGCATCCAATCAAAGAACTTTCTCAGGTTTGTCAAGTGGTCCTCCCGTTGGGCATCTTTGACGATCATGTCGTCTACGTATACCTCCACTTCCCTGTGAATCATATCATGCAATAAGGTAGTGGCAGCCCTTTGGTATGTGGATCCGACATTTTTCAAGCCAAAGGGCATGTTTACGTAACAAAAGGTTCCCCACTGTGTAATAAAAGACGTTTTTTCCTAATCTTCTACAGCCATTCGGATTTGGTTGTAACCCGAAAATCCATCCATGAATGACAGTAACACATGTTGGGCAGTATTATCAACAAGGATATCAATGTGGGTAAGGGAAAGCTGTCTTTGGGGTTGGCCTCATTTAAGTCCCGAAACTCAATACACACTCACACCTTTCCGTTTTTCTTTGGGATGGCTATGATATTGGCTAACCAATCGGGGTAGTTGACGACCCGGATAAAGCCAACACGTAACAACTTTTCAACTTCTTCTTTCACTTTCAGTTGATGCTCAGGTTTCATTCTTCTTAAACGTTGTTTCTTAGGTTTGGCATTGGGATACAACGGTATTCGGTGTTGGACAATGTCAGGGTCGATCCCAGGCATGTCTGCGTAACTCCAAGCAAAAACATCGACATATTCAGTTAGTAGAGAAGTCAGGTCCCGTTTTTCTGTTTCACTCAGACCCAAACCGACTTGCAAAGTTTTGGGGTTATCAGGTGTTCCGATATTTATTGCCACAGTATCCTCTACAATCTGGGTGTGAGTGGAATATTGTTCTGTGGGAGGCATATTCTCCTCATCATATTCCTCCTCTTTGGCCTCATAGTTTTGCATTGAATCAAATGACAAAAGAGACAAATTTTCTGAACAAACTGAACTTTCATTAATATTCGAAGAGCTGGGCAACTCAGCGATTGCTAGAAAATTGCCACCATTTTTACAGCTGAAAATAAATGGTGGCTCCCCCTCTCTTTTTCTTCATTGAAACTGAGACAGATATCATTCTCATCATCAACACTACTAGAACTACAGCTATCATCCTACTATTAGTGCTATCACTATCGACTAGACTGATTGAGTAAGGCTCCTCATTCCTGTAGTAAATGGCAAGGCATGCTCCATGGCTATCTACCGAGAGTGCGGGGGCCTTGATGACTGATTTGATCGTGACATTGTTCTCCGCTACCTCCTCGGGCATTCCCCGATCGCACTCCTTGCCGCCATGGCCTTCAGGGCATGATAAGAAAGGATCTGTGGGAATTCTTACATGTCAATCTGTCAACATCATACCTGACATTTCCGTAAATCCCAAACCGGCTCCTCGTCCTCCAATATGTGCTGTTAGTGGCTCCACCATGCCCTGCAGCTCCTTGCCTAATCCATTACCCTGTTTGTAGCCCATCCGAGACATCATGTGCTGCGATGCGGGGCTATAGACACTAGGGTCAAAGTAGAGAGGAGTGATGGAAGAAGTTTGACTTACCTGTGAACGTGGCTTCGCCACTGTGAAGCCCCCGAGCGTCAACCCTCGATCCCCTGGTGTATTAATCTCAAATAATGGGGACTCAGCTCTGGCCTCTCCCAAAACCTCCACGATTCATCCCCCGTGTTTGAATTTTAGCTTCTGATGGACGACTGAGGGACTCCTTTAATCTGATTGATGAATTCCCGCCCCAGCAGAAGGTTGAAAGTGGAGGATATGTCTATGACCATCGCTTCGATGGTCAAGGAGACATCCTCAATCAGAATTGGCAGGGAGATGGTTCCCAGAACCTTCCTATGGCTGTTGTCATAGGCACTCAACGTCATGTCTACTGGCTTGAAATCGTTGAGTCCCATATGACGGGCTACTCGGAGCGGACAGACATTCACTTCAGTCCTTCATCCCATCATCAATCAAAGTCTTGGGGACCTGGAATCCTCCGGCCTTCACAGTTATATAGAGGGCCTTTACCACCTAACGAGGGATCTCGTCGTCGGTGAACGTTATGGAGAGGTCCGGAGTCCGGGATAGGTGAGCTATGATGTTTTCAACCGACGCCGGCCGCTTCTTGTCCATTCCCAAGTGCCGAGCTACTGCATCTTTGTGCTCTTCTAAGATCGTCAGCAGGGACCAGATTGTGACGGGTATGCTGGTAGTCTTCAATTTTTTCTCAATAGCTCTTCTTCTCCCACCAACTTATTTTTGGGTCATTCAAAGTAAGGTCATGGACCTTCTGTTGCAGCGTTTCTGGCTCCTCTATGAGCTCAGCAGGTTTGAAATGCTTTCCTGAGCGGGTTAAGTGATTGATTTTTCCCAAGTCATCATCGTGTTTTTCTCATCTGCTATCCGAAATGGCACTTTTACAAGGGTTATAGCCGGTGGATTTTCATCTTCGTCGGTGATCATGATGACATTGCACTCAGAGATTCTCCTTCCTCGCCTTTCGGCAATCTTCTGCCGGCACCATGCCTCTACCACCTCCAATGCTTTCATAGTGTTATAGAGCTCCCGTGCTTCAAAATTCAGTCCCACGAGTAACTCTAGGTTCTTTTCCATATGTCGTCCTACTATCAGCAGAGTGATTATAGACACCCTTCCTTGTCCTACCAGACGCTCAACTGTGGTTCGAATTTCATGCGTCATGGCTAGATATTCATGCATCTGCGGTTGAATGTCATGCGTAATTTCTGGACAGCGAATTTGGAAGGTGTCTAGCTCCGGGGATAGCACGATCGGAGGGGGTGTGCTCTGGTTGCCTAACTTAGAAGAGTTCTCGATGACATTGATACTTATGATTCAGCTAATGTCTGACTCTTCTTCACCTTCTCCCATCAGACTCAACATATTCACATGTCCGGGGATAGAGTTGTTCTGAGTGTTTGGATTAGTTTTCAGGAATTCCACCTCTCCAGCATCGATCAGGTCTTGGATAGCGTGGCGCAAGGCTCTGCAATTATCTGTACTGTGTCCCTTGATCAGGTGGTATTCACAGAAGCTGGCAAGGTTGGTTCCCATCTGGGTAACTCCTGGTTTGGATTTTGGGTGTCCCAGCAAAAACCCACTTTTCTTCAGCTTTTCATAGGCTTTGTCCATGGGCATTCCCAAGCTGGTGTAATTCCTTCTAGGTTGAGCTTGCTAGCTGTTTGGCAGTGGGGTTGCAGAATAATCTGGTTTTAGCTCGCTGACCTGGGCCTGGTAAACTAGAGGATAAGATTGATGGGTTGACGGGGTAGGGACAAACTTGCCGCCCGTGTCTGTCTTAGGTTGCTTGTTTTGATAGTTTGACTGTCGGGGAAACGATCCCTGGAAACTGGGACCTTTTAACTTTCCAGCCAATGCTAGTTCTTCTGCGGCCGTGGCAGCTGCTTTCAGATGCTTGAAATCACAAATCCCCAAGGATTTGAGGTGATCTGAGTAGGGATTTTCTAGGCAATCGATGATGATCCTTATTTGCTCATCTTCAATGGGGCGGTCTAACATCTGGCCCGCCTTCTCTCTCCACCTAGTAATGAATTCCATCACTGTCTCATGATTTCCCGGTCTCATAGTCTCCAAGTCTCTCCGTGTGACCCCTAAGTGAGTGTTATAGCTATACTGCTCCACAAAAGCTTGGTAGACTTCTTCTAGCTTTTTTCCCGAGAAGTCCAACCTTGACACCCAAGTTTGGGCAGACCCTTCGAGATAGCTGGGGAAGCAGATTATCTTCATTTCATCATCTAGCCTATGCATAGTCATAACCCGGTCAAACTGGGCAAGATGGTGCCTAGGGTCCCCTTTCCCGGAGTATTTAGAGATTTCCGGCAGTTTCAGATTCTCGGGCAACTTGGAGTTTGGCTTCAATTGGAAATGACGGAAACCCAACATCTTGGCTCCCTCTCCGAGCTGCATATCTGCAAGCAATTCTTTCTTCCTTTAGGGATTTCTTCATTTGACTGAAGTCAATTGGAAGGTGCTCAGCAGGTGGGGCTTGATTGTAGCCGTGAATCAGATGGTTGGACGGGTGGGGTAGCAGTTGAGTATGGGGATTGCTTCCTCAAAACGGACAGCGTGTCCGGGGGCGGTGTACTGGTATGGATTGAGCTGAAAGGGGTCTGGGTGTGGTAAATTGGGATGAATGGACTCGGATTGCTTGACTTGATGTAGATTGGTCGTTTGGGCAGTGACTTCAGCAGGCTGGAATGGTGGCAATTTCAAAAAAATGGTTGGCTTGGACGTGGTTGTGGTCAGAATTGGTGGTGGCAAGGGGGCTCCAGAAAGTATGTCAGTTGTTTGGAACGTTGTCGTTATGGGGTGGACGGTGGTACGTTCTTTTCCCGTGAAAGGTTGTGGTGCGGTGGCATTGAAAATAGGGTTTTGATTGAAAGTGATCCTTGGGGTCTCTTCGACATAATCATCATCATCGGGATCGGTAAGGTAAGGGTCATTTCCCTTGCTCACCCTTTCCTTTCGTAATTGTTCCTCCAGACGCTCTATTGTCTGTCTCATCAGAGATTCATTCCTTTGGGATTGTTCCCACAAACGATAGAGGGTGCTAGCATCAGGGTGTTGTATGAAGCCGCTAGCTCCGGGAGGGCTTGCCTCTATGACAGAAGTGACAACTTGGGTAATTTCTGGGTGGTTGGGTTGATCAGGCTCGGATCCATGGTTTCTGATGAAGTTTCGGTTGTGGTCTCGCTAGCCAGCCTACCCCTGGAGTCTCTCTTCCAAAGTCGAGTAATGTTGGAAGACTGGTGTGGAATCAAACTAAAAATCTTCACAATCCTCTGTTGACGGTACTGTACTATGGAATAGTACGGAGATCATTAGTATGAATGCACATTTCGAATAAAAAGGTAGAAGGGGGAAGGTCGTCCCCATGATTTATATAAAATGTTTTGCAAAAATAGGTTTTCTATATCATTCGATTGTGAAGAAAAGGCGCACGAGCCTAGTTTTCATTTCCAAAACGTTTGTCATACCGATATTACATAAGCGCAGTTGCATATACGAAGAGGGAAAGGGGGTTACAATCTGATTCAAAAGGGAAATACAAGCGTCAGTCATAAAAAGGAAGTAGACTCTCTAATTAGCTAAACACAAGAAAAAAGGGATACATCCGCTAATTAACTAGTAATTACAAAAGGGGATTCACCTACTAGTTAGCCAATCTTTACAAAAGGGAGATACATCCGTTAGTTGGCTAATCATTACAAAAGGGGATACATCCGCTAGTTAGCTAGTAATTACAAAAGGGGATTCACCTACTAGTTAGCCAATCTTTACAAAGGGAGATACATCCGCTAGTTGGCTAATCATTACAAAAGGGGGATACATCTGCTAGTTATATAATAAACTACTGCCGCTAGAAGAATCATCCAATGATCTTCTTCCGTTTTGACTCCTCGCGCTGTTTCTCCTTTAACTGATTATTCGTCAGGGCAGGCAGCAAATTCACCGTGATTGACATGGTAGGGTCTTGATTAATCACTTGACGATCAAAAGAGTACGAAAACTTCTCTATACGGTCCACTCGCTTCTCGAGCCAAGTCTTGTAAGAGTTGCTTAAACTGAGATCTGTCTCTCGTTAATTGAAGATAGCCCACTTGACTTCTGTGTCAGAGGCTTGGGCGACATAGTTTATCGACGCATCGGTGAATCGGTGACCCTTGAATTTTGAAGCTTCCGCTCCTAGGATAGTCTGCTCGCGACCAAATTGTCGCATTGCTCTTAATGGGTAGATGGTGACAAAACGGTCCAGACCAATAGAATCACACCATTATGCTCCGCTGATCTGACGGTTCCACCCTGGACATCCCAATCGCTCAGTACCCACATAAAATGCGAATGGAGGTGAACATCCCGAAAATAGGCTCTCTATCCCTCTGTTGGTCTCTCAACTGCTCTTCTTGCAGCCCGGAATGTGCACATGGTGACCGTCTGGTATTTTGCCAAGTGGGGTAATAGTAGGTGATCAAAAAGCCATATCTGCAAGAGCAAAGCACTTCCTATGAAGAACTTCTCTCGGACCTCATCTTCCTTCCAACGGTCCATAGCTCTGACAATTTCAGCCACTACATACGTCCCGATGCTGAGCCCATCCTCGTAGGCTTTTAGCAGATAGATTATTTTCGGGTTCATCCTTAGGTTGCCTTGTCGAAAGAGGTGAAGTCCCATGATACAGAGATCCAGTACACGCCTTTGAGTCCTTAGTGGGCGACGAGGCTTACAGAAACGACCAAGGAGCTCTTTTAAACTCTGACTCATGCTTCCGAAATTATCTACCTCCGTGATATCGAATTCAAGGAATCTTGCTGCGAAGGCCGGTGTTTTGGTGCGGTCAACTGGTATACGAGGCATCTTCCGGTGAGGCTTGACCTTCAAAAAGGCATCCATTTCGGCCGGTAATATGACCAACTCCTCAGTAGCAAATCGGTATAGGTGGTCCTCAGGGTCCCAATACCTGACTGATTCGTGTAGTGCTTCATAGTCGATGTTATGCTTGACGCCTAGGTGGGCCAGACTCACAAATAGGGTTTCACTGATGTCTTTCATCCCCATGCACTGATTCTTCAAATCTATGGCGAATTCTGTTTCTTGAACACGCTCTTGCTGGTAAAGAGAGATACGAGCTTGCTCTATTTTGGCTACCTCGTTCCTTTGTTGTTTTAGGATATCTCTTTGTCTCTTCTTCTCTCCTGGAATAGGCACTAGTCGGTCCATCATGGCTATCCCTGCAAAAGAGAGGTAAAAAAAGAAAAAGACGGGAAAGAAGGGGATGCGTGAGATTCAGGGAGTGCAGCTTTGTAATACCAGTATGACGCCCATTTTGGAAATGAAAACGAAGGAAGAAATATTTGTAAATAGAGGGGTTTTAAAACGGTTTTAAAAGGGCTGTTTTTTGAAATTCGGTTTTTACAGAAAAATCTCAAACGGTTGTACAAGTGATTTAAAAGAAATTCTGCAAGCAATTTTGAAGGATTTTCACAAGTGGTTTTGAAGACTTTTGACGAGAGATTCCGAACAAAATTTTTTGGAAGTATGAGTTCGTTTGAAAAGAGTTTGCACATATGTATAGCATAAAAAAATCGTGGCTATTGTTTGGTGGGGGCTGCAAGTGTTAGTGTGGGATAATCACTTTCCAGGTCAATTATGATTCTGTCTCACCGGGGGAACCATCGTCCCTTCACTATCATCTCTCGAGGTTTTTCTCTGCTATGCCTTTATAGGGCACGTTATCAAGAAAGTCCGGAGTGCTTAAGTTCGAAAGGTCAGGACACCCAAGATGATTAGGAAACATACGCCACGACCAGTGATGATCCGACAACATATTCACTTTTCGGGAAACTCGGGGAAGTACTACTGCATGGGAACGGGTCTCGCATCACCTGCACGGTCAGGTGTGTCTAAAGTCCAAATTATTCACTAACTACGTTGTGCCATGTATAGGTATCCGGTATATACGGGATCCTCTATGGACGTATAGCGTGACATTGGGCTTTAGAGACACATGTGGTGCAGAGGAGCAATGGAGAACTGAGCCCATGCAATCTTCAGGGTAAGACATAAGGGCGGTCAGACAGGTGGCATACAAAGGGGTGACTTCCATAAACCTGTCTTAGACACCGGACCAGGTAGCTGGACACTGAAGGCTCAGAGTTTACTATATGCTGGCTTCGACTCGGATAATGGAGGATATTTTTGGATCATGAGCTCAAGGTGTTAGTAGGAGACCGTACCGCCTCGTGGTTTTTTCACTGAGAGAGTGACCCTAGCTCATGGGGAATCAATCGTGGACCGGTTGGGGATCCCGTGACATCGTGGATAGAATGGGTGACACAGAGGAATGCATGTCCTAAGCTACCCACCCCATGCACCCAACAATCGCAATATAAATATGAAAGCAGTAAATAAACCAAATGAAGTCAGCACCAACCTATCTACTAAGTGTTTTATCTTGTGATTAGTGATTCCAAATTAGTTGTTTATTAACCGAAAGGGAAGTTAGCTTCATTTACTCCTAAGTGTCTCTTTCTAAGTGTGAGCTAGTTATTAACCCAATTGTTGAAATTTTTTTGAGGATCTAATAAGTCCTATCTGTCCTCATTAGATACACACTCAAAGTGCGGAATAGAATAATCCTAAAGGCTTGGAATGAATCTTTTGAAGGTTTTGAAAGAAGTGGGGAAGTCCCAACAATTTTGAATGGAGTTCAGTCTTCCTTGAGTTTGAGAAAAACTTACTCAAGTTTTCCCCAGCAGAGTCGCCATTCTGTGGAGGGTGATTTTTCGGTATGAGGGGGGGTCTATGTAAATAGTTATGACTGAGAATCCTAGATCCTAGAAATTTGCCATTTTGTGGAGGGTGAAAACCCGTTATTATGGCAGCCCTCAAATACCTACTTTATCGTCCGTCTTTCCCAGAAAGCATAAAGGGAATGCTAGTGAGCACTACACCTGCTCTCAATGGGCTCCACGCGAACTTATGCCCTAAGGGCGGAAATTGACTAGAGTCGCCACCTAGTTTGACCTAAGGAACTAGGAAGGGAGGAGAAGGGTTCTAAGAACCGTTAATTGACTCTGATGATTTATTACCTATGGATATGGCTTATCTAGTCAAGCTAGAGATTCTATGGTGGGTTCGCACTGGGTTACACCCCTTAGAAGTGGCAACGACCACAACTTCGGATTGGTTCCCGAGGAAACCTCGGTCACCAATTGTCGGGATTTCCTTCTTTCAAAACCATATTAGAGAGATTCAATTTAAAGCCAAAAGACTGGATTGAGTGTGGACTGAAGAACAGATGATTTCCAAGATTTTGGGGAAATAGGTTGGTCTTGAAATATTGGTCGGTGAAATTGGTTTGAATGTTGGGAGGTTTGAGGTTGTTTCGACTTTCATGAGGTTAAGAGGATGCTGGAAGTTTTGAAAGCAAAAGGGCATTTTGGTCATTATGTGAAGTTGAGGGGTGTTCGGATTCTTTGGTGGAATTGAGGAGTTTTTCGTGTTTGTAAAGTTTGAATTTTAGGATGGTCAAAATTTTTGAGGTGTTTTAGGAAGTCGAAAGTGTTGATGGAGTATGAAAGAGGATACTTGATTTACCGTCATTCGGGTTTTGAAGATGTTTCAGGTTTAAGATGACTAAGGTTGCTCGGGAGCATTTAAGAATAAAGGGTCCTATGCTAGTGAGACTCATGACTTCGAGTTTTCTTAGGAAAGGATTGGGGAATGCCTATGGGTTAAAGCTCTAATGAAAGGATTGAATTGATTTGTTCAGAATTGTCTCTCTTAAAATTTTCAAACCGAAAATCATTTTTGTTGTAAAAGGGCGGATAATCCCGAGTGATTACCCTATGTACCTCCTCGAACACGACACTTAATTAATGGTAAGTGCCGAGGCTCGAAAGATGGGGCAAGTAATTTATGTCGAAAAATAGGATTAAGAGAGAAACACCATGAATGAGATGTTCTCGGTCGAACCCTAATAACGTCTCTAACTCCCGGGTTTTAAAACGTTAAAAATCAAAAACAGTGAAATCGAGCGGAAGGGAGTTAGACGATTCTAAAATCCCGGCTGCAACTAGGAAGGTCGTTACTTCTCTAGCACCCCGCCTTGTAAAATCTAGGCCGCAATTAGGGGAGGTTTGTCACCCTAATACCCCGCCTAAAGAGATCCAGACTGCGACAAGGGAAGGTTATGACCCCAGTGCCCCGCCTCGGTTTTTTATTTTGGAAGGGAGACAAGTGATGTCTAACTAGGAAGAAAACGTTCTTTGAAGGTGTTAGACATCACATGTTCCCCAAAAATGGTTTAGTTTTGAGTTTGAAAACTGAGTTGGAAAACTTTTGAAGTTGTTCGGAATTCTCGATGAAGAAACACTGATTTTGAGAAATCTTTTAGGAGAAAACTTTCTGTATATGTGAGAAGAACTTTCTGCATTTTGAGAAGAGTTTTCTGTGATGTTAGAAGAGTTTTTCCTTTAAAATTCCACAAAATGGTTTCTTTTGAAAACTTGAATAAAATGATGGTTGAAATTCTTTTTGGTTTTTGGATTTTGAGATGAATTTATAAGTGAGTGTGGATTGGATGAAATGTATTTGGGTTTGAGTTGAATTGAGCTAGATGAAAGAGGTTTGAATTGAATCGGAGTTCGGTTGGATTGAGGTTCAGGCTTGAACAAGACTGGATTTCGGATTGGGTCAAAGTTGGGTCAAGGTCAACGTTTTTTGGTCAAGGTCAACACCTTTTGGTTGAGGTCAACGTTTTTTGGTCAAGGTCAAAGCTGGGTCAAGGTCAACATTTTTTGGTCAAGGTTTGACTTTTGGTCAAGGTCAACGTTTTTGGTCAAGGTCAACATTCGAATCAAGTTTTGATTCTTGGGGACTTGGTTTTATTTTTGTTTTGATTCTTATAGACTTGATTTGATCTTTGTGGATTTGGTTTTGGGCGAGCTTTGAATTGGGCCGGACTGGGTATTGGGCTGAATTTGAGTTAGGCTTGGCTTTAAATTGGGCTGGGCTTTGAATTGGACTAGGCTTTGGGCCATGGACTCGGGCTTTGCGCCGTGGACTTGGGCTTTGGGCCGTGGACTTGGGCTTTGGGCTTGGGCTTCGGGTTTGAGCCTTGGGCTTCGGGTTTGGGCCTTGGGCTTCGAACTTGGGCTGTGGGTGTTGGACTTGGGCCGAGGGTGTTGGGCATTTAGTGTTGGTCTGGGTTCAGTGATGGGCTGGGCTGATTCTTGGGGCTGGATTTGAATATTAGGCCAGGTTTTGAACGGGCCAGGCTTGATTGTGGGCCAAGGCTGGGCCTGCTTGGGTTGTAAGCCTTGTGGATTAAAATCGATTGCCTTGAAGAAATTTTGACTTTGAAGAAGCAAACAAGAAATAGAAAATCGAGAGACAATTCATAATGGCAATGAAGGACTGAAAGTGTGGGAATCTGCTAAGATTGGAGAGACCCTAAAATCGAAAGAGAACACTAAACCCTAAATCTTTTTCCATTCTCTCTTTTTTTGGTAGAGTCTTTTAATGAAATTAGGGGGTGGTTTGGGATAGGCTTTAAAAGTTTGGAAGGTATTGTTCCACCCCACAAAGCAAATAGAAATGAGCTAGCTGTGGGGTACCCTCAAAGGCTTAATAAAGAACTTCAAAGTTTGGAGGGTATTGCTCCCCACATAGCAAATAGAAATGAGCTAGCTGTGGGGTACCCTCCAAGACTTATCATAATAAAAGTGTGACCTAAGGGGGCTTTCTAGGGCTTATTTAAAATGCAAGAGCTGAAATAAATAAATAATAAAAAAAATAGAACGACAACAGAGAGACAAAACATTATATACATGATGAAAGAATGAAATAATAATCAAAGGTACATAGCAAATCAAATTGGTAAACGAAGACATCGCATCATACTACTGGCCAAGTTCTAAAGGTTTCTCCAGCTTTATACTTCTAATGACCAGGCAAGAGTTCTGACCCCGGGAGAAACTGATGAAAAATTAACCACACATTGCTAATTCAATTCCTTCATTTCTGGTTATTCCCTTAATGCCCCTCTTTCTGTATTTTTTTTTAAATAATCATGACTTGAAAACGCAAAAGTGATGAATCTACGAACCATTAACAGGTTGATGAATTATGACTATGAGATTCCAATCCAATTGAGTTATGTCAAAAGAAATTGCGGTTTAGTATTTTTCCTCTTACTCCTTTTTTAAGTCTAAAACAAACTGATGCTCTCAACTGTCAAAGCAGAAATCCCAACTAAATCCACTAAATCTCATGAACTGACAACCGATCAAATATGAACCATGTTTCTAGTTTGCCATTTTCTACCCAAATTACTCCTAGTTTTGCTAGGCTGTACCGCACAACAATGAATTCTGCATCTGTTTTGAAACATCACGGCTATACCCAGACAAAAGGAAACCAGCAATAGAAACTATCTAAGCTGAGGTTGTCACAAATAATAGAGTTCCTTTAGAAGCATGACACCCAGCATACAGAGAAGTAGCAAAACAACTAGTCAGTTTGAACCATGTGCGAGAATATGTTAGGTCATAAATGCAGGCAAGTAGATCAGAACACAAGGAACACAAACATCAGCAAGTTTGAAGATATTTGGGTATAGATTGAGTACTCGGATGAAGACAGAAAGCTTCCTGCAAGGAGATTATACACCAAGCACAAAAAAACAGAATTTAAACTCACATTAGCTTACAACTTGTAAATGGTCGAATGGAATACAGGGAGAAAGAAATAGGGATTTAGAGACAATATGAACTGCTAACACAGCATGAGGATCTCTCGCTGGCCCTGAATCTATTTCAGGCAAGGACTCGGAATGGGTACCCTGAGTAAACCGACATTTTTCTAGAAGCCCAAGATTCCTGTAGAGTTAACTTAGAGCAACACCATAGGTAACATCTCCCATTTAGCAAGCAACATAAATCAAACACATAATAAACTATCACCGTACTCCAACTTCCACCAGGGGTTGAAAACCTTATCTATGTATATTAAACATGGTCAGAACAGAAACAGATGAGGGCAAGATTCATAGGATCGATTTCCTGCTTAGAAAGAGATAGAGTCCAAACGAGTTTAAACAAAGCAACAGTCATATAGACATTCGAAACAAGAACACTGAAATGGCTAAGTAACCCAAATGCATCTCGAAAATGTTTCGGGCGACAGGGTGACAAATAAGTAAGCCAGGACGACATTAGCAAAGATAGATAGAACTAGAGGTATCTTCCTCATTCAAGCTTCAAACTGTTCGTGACTTCTCTATCCATGTCAAGTCATTAACGAGGGTAACCATACAAGGCAAGATGTAGAACTGAAATGCACAGGTCTGTGTTCAGAATCAATCTTAAAAGGGGCCATGGGTGCTCGCATATGGTCGAAGGGGACTAGAAAAACCACGAAATATGAGAAAATACACAAGTTAATGTGCAGTTCCGTAGAACCAGAGACTTGCAAATTCAAAATTTGTAGTTCTAGTTTCACAATCATAACAAAACGCAAAAAAGGAAGAAAGTGCAAATCAAACTTTCTTTTTCAGAAACATTTTGCCAGAGCTAAACTCTTCTTTCACCATTACGGCATAGTTTTCTTCGGCGAGAAGAAGAAAAACAAAAGAGGGGCAAGGAAAAATGCACCGGACGAAAACAGGACGAAAGGAAAAAAAATTCAGGGTGAAATCAGAATCCTTGGCGAACGAAACCGAAAAAACAAGAGGATGAAGCTTACTCTATCGTTACCTAGAATGAATTGGAATGAAAGCAAAGGAAAAAACCAAGCAACTTTCGGGAACTGTAGGGAAAAAGTTTGAAGAGGAGATCGTCGAAATGGGAAGACAGTAGGATTTCGTATTTGTTCGATGGAGAGGAAGAAGTTTTGGGTTTCAAAGTTGCATGCAGGTAGTTGAAGGTGGTGGTGAGATGTTCTTCCGACAGGGATGAAGAAGGCGATGAGGTTTGGTGGCGATGGCCTGAGAAATGTAGTGGTGGGTCAGGACGGAGGTGATGATTCGAAGGTAGAAGATGGTTTTCACCGTCGATTCCCCGTGGAAGGATGAAGGCGTGATGGGTTTATTAATGGAGTTAGCCAACTGTTATACCCCAAAATTTTGACCCCCCGGTTTGGGTCTACGAGGTTTTGGTGTTGTGAGGGGCATTTCAATCAAGTAGTGAGAGATTCCGGCTCGATTGACACGTTCCAGGGCATGGGGAGCAGCTTCGTCATTATCAGGGGCGTTTTCGTAATTGTTAAGGCTCCTGAGGCCTCCTATAAGCTTTCTCTCTCCTCTAAAGGATGCCTAAATCAGCTTGAAATGCTTTGATATTTTAACCCATGATAGAGGATGACATTTAAGCATAATGGCATCGGAGTTTTGATTTTTTGAATTTCCAATAGTTTTCTAGCAATTTCTGACTGAATCTGACGAGAAATTCAATTTAAAAATATTCCAACATTTAACAAATCCGATTCCACTTCAGAAAATTTATAATTGACATCCTTGACATGTGGTTTAAATTTCAAAGCAAAATTCTTTTGGGAAGTCATTTAATTAAAATGTCAAAAAATCTTACTTTTACTAGATTTTCTTTATCTTTAAGAAAATCTATATAAGGGGATAGGTTTTTTGATAAAATCATAATCTCATATGCTCAAGAACCCTAGGAAGACGGAAAGCACAACCCCCTCTCTCTCTCACGTTTCCAACGCCCGGCCACCCGAATCATACCGAAAATTCCCCGAAATCACCATCTAAACTCGTTTTCTGATCCCCAAAGCACCAATAATCGTCAAAATCCCACATAAAAACCACCAAAACGTGAAGAAAACATGAACAATCCAAAACCAGAAGCTTGGTTCGAAAACCCTTCGGGTCTGCCATCAACGGAGCACTCGACGAATCCCGGTGTGAAGAATCATCGTGAACCCGAAGGTAAAACAGGTAGAAATTCCACTTTCCTAACTCCCCACGATATTATCAGTCTTGCCTCAAAATTTGGGTTCAAACTAACTCTTTTTCGCTTCTGTATCACTAATTGTTTAGAGCTACTGCCTTGTTACTTGTTTGCTTAGTTTCGTATTAATTTTGATTTCAAATTAAGCTCTTTCAATTACTAACGTGTTCATAATCTTTCAGGCTACATACCCATAAAATTTGAGCTCAAAACACCGTCGGGAGCCATCAAAACCCACTGTCCGTGGGTTGTCCGTCACCTCGGACTCATTGTCCAGGACCGCGGACGGGTTGTCCGTGACCACGGACACCCACAGACGGTGGTGGGATTTTTTATTTTTCAATTTTTCAAATTTTAGGGTTTCTGTCAATACATGTCCGGGCCGACGGGCACCCTGTCCGTGGCCCCGGACTTTTCAAGTTTGCGTTTTTATTTTAGTTCTGTTTTCGAAATCATTTAATTCAATTGGGGTCCGTGGTCTCAGACATTAGGTCCATGGCTACGGACGTGATTAAAATTTGACCTAATTTTGCCTCCGAAACCCTAGTTTAGGTAGCTTTTAATTTCACTTTAATTTTCTGTCAAAAAACGCTAAAAAAATGAAAAAACAGAAGCGCGCACTTAGGTTAAAAACGATTTTGTAGTAAACCGTAAATAAACCAAGTAGAGGAAAACGACCTGGGAAGGGTAATGAAAGTAATTTGAACCCTAAATAAGTCGTATACCAAGCCCCCGAACCCGAACTCTCCTTTCCTAATTTACTCTAGGTTAAAATTAGGTGGCGACTCATAATAGGTTCCAGTGAGCTAGCTTAGGTTTTAATAATTGTTGTTATATAACATAGTTATTAATCTTAGGTTATAAGTGGACATAAAACCCGGTTAGATCCTAATCCGCTTTAATCAACATAGGATAGGGTTTAAAATCGAGGCTCACAGACTGGCGACTCCGCTGGGGACAACTTCTAAATTTTTAACTTGTTTAATTTTAAGAAAGAGGGCTTAACTCGAAAATGTTTGTTTATGGCTTTATTACGTTGTTTGTTTACTTTTGTGCACAATTTAAATTTTGCACCTTTGCATCATATGAGAGCGAGGGTCCACGCAAGCCGACTTCACCCCGGGACCCGTTTGAGGGTCCCCTGTCAGGACTCACACCTTTTAGGTGATGTGAATAAGTGGGGGAAAAGAGGAGGGTGTCGTCTAACCACTCCCCCTTAATACCTGGGCTTTAGCCCCAAGCATTTTCCTGGCAGTACCGTTACCTATCCCATTGTTTGGTCAGTCAAAGACCCGACCGTAGACGCACACCTTTAGGTGATGTGAAAAGTGGGGAAGCCCAAAGAGAATAGCGTGCAAGCCCTATTCCTTTGTGGTGACCTGGGCCCGCGCCCCAAGCACCTCTCCGGATCGATCTGTACCCATTGGACTGAGTTATTTTGTGAGGACATTTGCATCACCTCCTTATGTAAGACTTTTGTGCATATGTTCTTTTCTCTCTGGGCCTCAGGCCCAATGTCTGTATCGATCCATCAATCTCTCCTAGTCCGAATGAAATGCTTTAAGGTTTCAGTGGCCCAAATGCCTGTACCTCCACGAAGTCATCCTCTCAGAATAAGCTCGAAGGTTTCCATTATTCCCTTTAGGATTGTTGGCCATTTCACATGCCAAAAATCTCCAGCTCGCTCGGCCCGAACAGTAAAAAAAAGAGTCCTGTAATTAGAACACAAGGGCCCTCAGAGGAAAACCTTTTCACGTCATTGAAAGCCCGTGCCCTAATGTTTTTTTTTATGTTCTAAAACAGAAAGAAGGCAAGATTTCAGAAAGGCGCTGGTACAGAAGTTTCGGACGTTTGACCCGACTGCCTACTCCCCCACTTCCATTATTCCAGCCCGAAGTAGACTCCAGCTCATCTGACATGTCGGTCCAGGCACATGACGATATCTCTCAAGAGGATCATCAGGCAGGGGGGAAAACCAGAACACCTCTGTTGAAGAGCTCATGAAATATTTTTATTTGAAACACCAGGAGGCATTCCAGGCACTCGAAAATAAATATGTGGACACAATTCCCAAGCTGGAGGATAAGTTGGACGCGCAGGAACGGAAGCCCAAAGCAGGACCACTGAGGGTCCGACAGCGGTGCAGGATCGAATAGCCAGCCTGGTACGGAAACATCAAGCTGCTATTGAAGCCTTGGAGGCACGACATACGACAGCAACAGTTGAGCTCCATGAGAAAATAGGATCTTTGGAGGCGGCAAGACAAGAAAGACCGCTGCAAGGATTTGTCAATCCTTTATATGGCATGGACAATATCTCCTTGGAGGGACATGACACCCAAGTTGGATACGAGGGCGCTGCTCCCGGGAGCCAGTTAGCCGCTGAAGTTCAGAGGGCTCTGAGGCGCATTGAGCGCATGGAAAAGGCCGGTAAACCCGCTGGTTTTGACTATCTCTCCATGGGATCCTATCCAGATATTGAGCTACCCGTGAAGCTGAAGCTCCCCACCTTGGCTCTCTACAAAGGCTCGACCGATCCCCAAATTCATTTGGTGATGTTTGATCGAGAGATGTCTATCCTGAGGCTCAATGATATGCAGAAGGCCAAGGTCTTTGCCCGATACCTAGATGAGATCCCCCAACGATGGTACCTAACTCAAAGAATGAACACCAAGACATATGAGGAGATATGTGAAGCTTTCCTGACTCACTTTGAGTATGCTAAAAATTTGGAAATCACCCGATCTGACCTTGCCAGCACGCGCCAAACGGGAAGTGAGTCCATGTCCGACTTATAAAGCGGTGGAGAAGGAAGGCAGCAGGCATGCCTACAAGGATGGATGAGCAGGAACAAATTCGCATGATTGTTGAGAACATGCAAAAGTAGTACAATGATGAATTAAAGTATATGTACTTTCCAAGCTTTGATATGCTTATGGGCCAGGTAGGAGTTTTGGAGGAGAAGATCCACAAGGGAGACCTAAAGCTTGGATATCCTCGAGGATCCGGGAGTAATTCAAAGTTCCCAAAATCTGAACCGGCAAAGGCTTCCTACTCAAGCGCAGCTTACGCACAGAGCGCACCGCAAAGGTACATGGGACAGTACGAGGTGAATGCAGTCCAGCAGCCAAGGGAACAAGGGAGGAGCTATCGAGCAGTACCACCTCCAAGACCGGATTTCAGTCAACGAGAACTCACAGATATTGGTCGGCCCTTGAGTCATGCTCTGAAAAAGCTCCAGGAGCAGAACATCTTACAGCCTCTTCCGCCCCGACCAGGAGTCATCCGTTTGGGCAGGAGTCCAAATCAGTTCTGTCTCTACCATTAGTTACCAGGTCACAACACCGATCATTGTAGGGCCCTACATCATAAGATCCAAGACCTGATTGACCAGGGACTTCAGTTTTCAGAGCGAGGGAATATATTCGGGGATCCTATGCCGGAACACCACTAGGAGTCTTTGTTATTTTTCTTCTTCTTTTGTTTTTGCGTAGCTTTTGTCTTTTTTCCTCTCTTCTTCTTTTAGTTCTTTAGCTAGTTTAGTTCTCTCCCATTTAGTTGGTACTCGATTTCATTGTTACTTCTTTTGGTTATCAATAAAATTTCTTCTTTGTTCATGTTTTAATGTTTATACATTCGTTCTTGTGCTGAAAAAAGAAAAGAAGGAAAGAAAAGAAGAAGGAAAACTCTCTCTCATAAAGCATGTCCGCAAAAAAAACAAAACCTTTGTTTTTCACAAAACCCCCTATACAAACCACCTTCCCATCCAAGCATTCACCACCTCCATTACAGCCACCACACATGTCACAACATTCCATCATTTCTACCATTTCACCGGACACAAAAAACAAAACTGCTGCCGCCAAAGAAAACAAAGTAAATCAGTCAGCATCACCCCCACCACACCCTCACCACCCACCACCATTTTACCATCACACATGCAATCACCCTCCATAAATAACTTGGGCATTCTAATATTTGTTAAGTAAACCCCACAGCAATACTGGGGGCAATCTGAGTTAAAGAACGATAACGTTTGTTTATTTTGTGCAAGCAAGTCTCTGAGTGTACACTTCGCGAGAGTGCCTTGAGCGGTAAAACCAAGAGTGAAAGAGCGTGTCATTTTTACACGACTTCAGAGAGGTCACATTCAAAGGTAAGGTAAACGGCATGACTCCGACCGAAGGAGATAATTTAAATTTACGCCTAAACCTATGAAAAGTAACAAAGAACGGATACACAACTATTAGGGACGAAGCAGCACCTAGGTACAGTACCACACAGCCAAAAGCCTGTGACCCAGACATTAAACACTAGGCACGCCCGCTGAGCTTTTCGTGTACATCCTCTTTTTACAACACTACAAATTCCCACAAACAAGCCAGCCAATGATGAACAACCGACCCGGTGACCAAAGGAAGCAAGGAGCCCGACTTCCGAACAACAACTTCACAAGTCCAAAGAAGCAAAACTGCTACCAACATGATGAAGCGATATGTAAATGGTCCCAAAGTGACACAGGATCCCAATGAGATAACATCAAAAACAGCTCTCAAAGTTCAAAACCGGGAAACACAAGAACCTCGAAGAAAAAAGATTCAAAGAAAGGCAAACCTGGAAAGCCTCGAAGTAATCCAAAATCAGAAGAAGAGAGGAGGTGCAAGGAACAACTCAAAAAGCTAGAGTTCCAAGCTCACAAGCGAAGTCATCACGAAGTGGCCAAACAACTTCAAGACAAAGAAAGCAAGTCCGGGAGAAGGTGCAAGTTGCAGCTTTGGTCACCCTTATAGCTCCACATATCCTAAATATTCCTCCGTTGTCCTGTTGTCATTCATCACACCCCATAGCCACGTTGTAAGCTTAAAAGACTTCTGACCTAATAGTTGTGTATCCAATCGAGCGAAAGTAACAGGTTGAACGCGTAAATCTAACAAATGTCAAATTCAATGGTTGAGATGTCTTGACCAAAGGAGGGCACGAGTGCAAGCATCAAACACTTTGAGTGTAGGATAGAGGGCACCACATCAAAATAAACCCTGACCTTGTGAGGATGAGATTTGTTTTTGCGCAATTAATCAAAGAAAACATTAGGGGCAATCGATCGTTCCATTTGATTGCCATAAAGCCCTAAAAACTCAGATCGCCCCAAGGAAAAATACTGGGGGCAATTGTTGGTCCCAACAATTGCAACAACGACACCGATGGAGGCCCAAAACCCGAAACCCAAAGGTTTTAAAACCCTCTCATATCGCTCACGCCCCGTCCTAAGCCCTACCTCCACATTTAAACATCCTCAGGCCCGTCCTAAGCCCTACCTCCACATTTAAACATCCCCAGGCCCGTCCTAAGCCCTCCTTCCACATTCAAGTATTCACAGGCTCGTTCTAAGCCCTATCTCCACATCAAACTCCCCCAGGTCCGTCCTAAGCCCTTCCTTCACATTCAAATATCTACAGGCCCGCCTTGAGCCCTACCATCTCCAGGTTTGACATAAGCATTAATCCTTCCACTTACATTTAGACCCATCATGCACTTGACTCACCTTCGCTTAGGTCCTCCTTTAGGCTCATCATAAGACCTAGAACCATCCTTAGGCTCGTCATAAGACCTAGATCCACCTTTTGGCTTGTCATAAGACCTAGATCCCCACCCTAGGCTCGTCATAAGCCCTAGTTGCATTCCTTTAGGCTCGTAATAAGACCCTTTAGCTTACCCACTCTCATCAAACACTTTGCATTCATCTCATTAATATAGGCTCGTCATAAGACTTAGTTGCATTATCCGGCGCGTCACAATACCTGGTGACAGAAAAGTTGGCGAGGTGATGTCAATAAATCCTCCTGTGTTATGTCAGCTTACTTTGGGATCAACGAATGGTAGGCAAAGGCAATAAGTCCCCAGGGTTTTAACCAGGAGTTATCCCTGCACACCGGCTTGGGGGGCGATGGCAATAAGTCCACATTGGGTCCAGCCAGGAGCATTGGCACGGGTTTCGGTCCCCAGAAGCAACCGAGCATCATCAACATCATCATCAGCATCATCATCAACATCAACATCAACATCATTAGCATCATTAGCATTTCAGCATTCTTGCATTTGCATACCACCCAGTTTTCACATCCTATGTAGTCAACGCCTTAGAATCGCTTGACATTGCATTATTTCATTTTCGTCACCTAGGTAGTCAGCGCCTTAGAATAGCTCGACAACGTTTTGTAGCTTAGGTAGTCAGCGCCTTAGAATAGCTCGATAACGTTTTGTTGCTTAGGTAGTCAGCGCCTTAGAATAGCTCGACAACGTTTTATTGCTTAGGTAGTCAGCGCCTTAGAATAGCTCGACAACGTTTTGTCGCTTAGGTGGTCAGCGCCTTAGAATAGCTCGAAAATGTTTTGTTGCTTAGGTAGTCAGCGCCTTAGAATAGCTCGACAACGTTTTGTTGCTTAGGTAGTCAGCGCCTTAGAATAGCTCGACAATGTTTTGTTGCTTAGGTAGTCA
Source organism: Limonium bicolor (assembly GCA_023374045.1). Classification (NCBI taxonomy): domain Eukaryota; kingdom Viridiplantae; phylum Streptophyta; class Magnoliopsida; order Caryophyllales; family Plumbaginaceae; genus Limonium; species Limonium bicolor. Next base: position 333,630,469 of record CM041777.1, on the reverse strand, counting down.
GCACCTCCGAATAGCTGGACGTAGTCAATGCGGTTTCGCACAACATGAAGGATTTTGTAGAATCCAAAATTTTGGGGCATCACTCAAGCATCAACCAGACTTTTCACACCCATTACAAAGTCCAGTTAACGGGGGGCAATCGGTTATACCCAAAATTTTGACCCCCCGGTTAGGGTCTACGAGGTTTTGGTGTTGTGAGGGGCATTTCAATCAAGTAGTGAGATATTCCGGCTCGATTGGCGCGTTTCAGGGCATGGGGAGCAGCTTCATCATTATCAGGGGCATTTTTGTAATTGTTAAGGCTCCTGAGGCCTCCTATAAGCTTTCTCTCTCCTCCAAAGGATGCCCAAATCAGCTTGAAATACTTTGATATTTAAACCCATGATAGAGGATGACATTTTAAGCATAATGGCGTTGGAATTTTGATTTTTCGAATTTCCAATAATTTTCTAGCAATTTCTGACTGAATCTGACGAGAAATTCAATTTAAAAATATTCCAACATTTAAAAAATCCGATTTCACTTCAGAAAATTCATAATTGCCATCCTTGACATGTGGTTAAAATTTCACAGCAAAATTCCTTTGGGAAGTCATTTAATTAAAATGTCAAAAAATCTTACTTTTACTAGATTTTCTTTATCTTTAAGAAAGTCTATATAAGGGGATAGGTTTTTTTGATAAAATCAGAATCTCATATGCTCAAAAACCCTAGGAAGACGAAAAGCACAGCCCCTCTCTCTCTCACATTTTCCAACGCCCGGCCACCCGAATCATACCGAAAATCCCCCGAAATCACCATCTAAACTCGTTTTCCGATCCCCAAAACACCAATAATCGTCAAAATCCCACATAAACACCACCAAAACGTGAAGAACAGCAAGAAACAACCAACAACCAGAAGCTTGGTTCGAAAACCCTTCGGGACTGCCATCAACGGAGCACTCGACTAATCCCGGTGTGAAGAATCATCGTGAACCCGAAGGTAAAACAGGTAGAAATTCCACTTTCCTAACTGCCCACGATATTATCAGTCTTGCCTCAAAATTTGGGTTCAAACTAACTCTTTTTCGCTTCTGTATCACTAATTGTTTAGCTACTGCCTTGTTACTTGTTTTCTAAGTTTCATATTAATTTTGATTTCAAATTGAGTTCTTTCAATTACTAACGTGTTCATAATCTTTCAGGCTACATACCCATAAAATTTGAGCTCAAAACACCGTTGGGAGCCATCAAAACCCACTGTCCGTGGGTTGTCCGTGACCTTGGACTCATTGTCCGGGACTACGGACGGGTTGTCCGTGACCACGGACACCCACGGACGGTGGCGGGATTTTATATTTTAAATTTTTTAAATTTTAGGGTTTCTGTCAATACATGTCTGGGCCCACGGACACCCTGTCCGTGGCCCCGGACTTTTCAAGTTTGTGTTTTTGTTTTAGTTCTGTTTTCAAAATCATTTAATTCAACTGGGGTCCGTGGTCTCGGACATTAGGTCCGTGGCTACGGACGTGATTAAAATTTGACCTAATTCTGCCTCCGAACCCTAGTTTAGATAGCTTTTAATTTCGCTTTAATTTTATGTCAAAAACGCTAAAAAAATAAAAAAACAGAAGCGCACACTTAGGTTTAAAACGACTTTGTATTAAACCGTAAATAAACCAAGTATAGGAAAAACGACCTAGGAAGGGTAATGAAAGTAATTTGAACCCTAAATAAGTCGTATACCAAGCCCCCGAACCCGAACTCTCCTTTCCTAATTTAATCTAGGTTTAAATTAGGTGGCGACTCATATAGGTTCCAGTGAGCTAGCTTAGGTTTTAATAATTGTTGTTATATGAAATAGTTATTAATCTTAGGTTATAAGTGGACCTAAAACCCGGTTAGATCCTAATCAGCTTTAATCAACATAGGATAGGGTTTAAAATCGAGGCTCACACCAACCTTCAAACCTCTTCCACTTTGAGTACCCAGGAAAACATGCAGAGAATATTGGGGGAAATCGGCTCTTTCACTACAAGCCCATGCTGCAGGTTAATCGAGACTGAGTGGACCGACACAAACAACAAGAAAAGAAAACAAAGAACAAAGTTCTGCCCATACACAGGTAAAAAAAATGAGTTTTAGTTACTACTACTGGGATTCGAACTCGGTATTCCCCACACCCCTCCTGCACACTTAACCAGTTGAGCTGTAGCAAATTTCAGTTCTTAACCGTGGATAGTAAAACAAAAGTCCCATCGTGAGCTAAACGAAAATAGACGAAATGCCTTGGTTTAGAGTCGAACTCGAGACCAACTGGTTACTCAAAGAGCGTGCTAAACAGCTGCGCTAGGCCGGGAATCGATATGCTCGTAAGACAAGTAATACAAGATCTTTAATCTCGACCGGGTAATTCCTCTAAAAGGCTACGAGTCCAAAAGAAAGTATATACCATGAAAAGGATGATTAATCTATTGCATGAAAATAAGGTTCGAAATGCTGATGCAAATGCATAAAATAAAATAAACAAAATAATAGTAGTAGTAAAAGGGGACATAAAATGATGGAAATGATGATGATAAAAATAATGAGAAAATCGACAAGAAATAATAAATAATAATGACGAGAAACAAGAGGTATGAATCAAACGAGTGCATAAATCATACAAGGAAATAACAAAATAGTGAAATATTTTAAAGCAAAAGCTACAAAATAAGTATACAAAATGATGTCATTTAAAAAAACAGATTACAACAAAATAAATAAAAATAAATAAAATAAATAAAATAATATATAAAAAAGGCTCGTGCTCCTTTCTATAGGAATGTGAGATTCTAAATGTCGGAGAAAAAGAAATTCCTTTAGTTGAAAACGGGGACGACCACCCTGTTTCTAGAAGCATGTTTATTCTTGTATTTTGGTTTTAATATAAAACGGGTGAGAATTTTGGTGTCCACACCTGGTTGTACCGAGCTATTCTAAGACGCTGGCTACCTAAGATAAGGTTTTGGAATTGTCGGACTATTATAAGGCGCCGACTACCTTAATTGGAATGGTTTGGATCTTGTCGAGCTATTCTAAGACACGAACTTGTTGTAATGATGATTGAAAGTTGTTCTAAGGCACTAACTTCATCATTGCCCTTGGTCAATGGTTTAGGTTATTCATTTAAGTCTCGTCAACTTTTCTATTTGGTCAAATGGTCTAACTTTCAATCAATGGTCAAATGGGTCTAAGATTTGGTCAACGTCAAACTAATCCAAAGGTTCAATCAATGGGTCCATTAGGACCATCTAGGGATTGGGCATTCATACAGAATTAGGTTCGATTTTGGATCTGATTTGTCTAAGATCTATGGCCTAAAAAGGTTCATTGGATTAGGTTGTATGGATAGTCTTCTAGATCTTAGCTTAATAACTCTTGGGCTTAATAAAAAAAAGGGAGATTAATCTTGTTAGATGAGTCTATACAACACATATACATTAATTCAGCATTTATAGAATGCTAAACATTATTTAAACATTAATTGAACATTACATAGATAGTCATTAGGTTCTAAACTCTAAACTAAACAATTTACTAATCTACTTACACATTTAACACTTAATATTTTATTAACACTTTAGGGTTTTCAATTCAACCTCAATTCCAAAATTTCCAAGAAGCCTCGCATTTGCCCTAATTTTTTAGAAAAACACAAAACTTTTCTCGAATTACATTTTCAACCCTAACTTTTACAGAAACTCCAATTTCAAGTTTAACCCCAAATTTTTCCTTAATTTACTATTTTCCCCCACAACTTCCAACAACTCATCCAAAAATCCTATTTTTTAGTTTAAACCCCAAATCCAACCCTAACATTCAAATTGATTCAAAACACCAAAATTATCCCTAAATTCGAATCGAATAGAACACCAAATTAACCCTAATTTTCGGGCTTAATCAAATACACAAAGCCATTCTAACTTTCAAAATTACTAAACACCCACAAGAACTATAATTTTTGAACTTGCTAATAGCCATACCACATCTCACTCAAACCCTGATTTTTGGACCCAATCAATGCTAATTATGATTTTTGTATGGAAAAACTATATACAATGAATAAATAATAAAAGAATAAAAAATCCTACAACTCTATACGGGTAGCAAAAATCCTAGTCGGAATATAGCATAAGCAAATTACGACCAAGAGTATCGAACCCAAGGGACTTAATAGAAAATTAGTTCTAATCTCGGTAATCACCTATTCTAAACAAGGAGGGAAATATAAATAACAATTTTAACTTAAAATACTAACTAAAATCTAACTAAATGGTATTTACAATGATTTTTCCTAGATTCGGGGTTACATCAACCAAGTACCAATATGATCACATGCAGACGTGTTATCGTGAGTTGTTAAACTGGTGTAATTAATAAAGAAAAGAAATTAAACTCAAAATATCCGTCGGGCTGCAAATAAAACCCGGTCGCAGTAGTATAGTAAAACAGAAGCGGCCGGGGTCAAACCGTGGGACTTATAGCGAGATAAAATAGTTCCTAAGCTTGTCACAAAAAGGGGGGAAGTTAATTGACTTGTTTTAGAGAATTTAAATAGCAGAAAAGATAACTGAGTGCAGATGAATTAAATGGAACTCCGGGTTCAGATTTATATAATCTGATTAATTATGCTATCTCTACCGGTTTAATATATTAGTTTGGCAAAATTCCTGTTATTATCTTAAGGACTAAGTCATAGACTCATAAGAACTCGTTTACCAGAAAATGCTCGGTCAATCAAGGTTCGAGCAATACTTATGTAAACGGACGTTAAATTCGAGGAATTATAATTGCATCTGAAAATACTAACCTATTAAATCATAATAAGCTTTCTCCCAGATTTACGGCTTAATTAACCTGTCTATATATCACCGGTCTGATCAAAATAGACTTGGAAAGCATTTTAATAAATTCATGTAATTTATTAAAATGGTGAGTGATAAACTTTAAACGTAACAAACTATATTTATTTTAACCGGTAGAAATATTGATTACATAATTAAACAGACTAAAGCTAAACCTTCACCCGGAGCAAATCCTCCTTAGCCTGACATATTAACTGGTAATAAGTCAGACAGAGGTTGGAAGTAATAATAATACGGAGGCGTGAATGGTGTATGGAGAAATGAAGAGGAAGAAGAGTGGAGCGAGTACGTAGGATTTCTGTAAATGGAATGAGAGATTTTGAGTGTTGAGTTTGGGGTAGAACGTATGTATTTGATTGAAGTAGCAGTGGCTTTTTATAGAGGAGAGGAAGAAGAAGAACGACTGCAGACAGAGGTGGAAGAGCATTGATTGCTCAGGGGACAGAACGCGTGAAGAGTAGATGGATAAGTTACAGACAGGTCGACGGGCGAAGTCGACGAGCGAAGAGAAAAGAAAAACTGTTTTGCGTTCGATTTTAGTCGCGTCCGCCTCTGCGTCCGCCTTAATCCCACGCGGACGTCTCACACTCCTTGCCTTGTCCGCCCGGTCACTTGTGTCGTCCGCACAGCCGTGCGCCTAAGGCTCAAGCGGACGCCTCTGCTATCCTCGTGCGGTCACTCACTCACGTCCGCCCGGCCGTCCGCCCAGCCCCCATGCGGACGCATGTGTGGTCTCCGTGGCTTATTTTCTTCAAACTTTGACCGACTGTAGATTCTTCATTTGGACTCCGTTTTCTGAGCCGTTTGCGTCTATGCGTTCGTCTCTTCGTCTACTTTACTCTCAGCTTGGTTTTCCTCATGTTTAAACAATAAATTTTGAGATAAACAATAACATAAACTTAGAGGAAAACTAACCGAAGTGGAGAAATGAGCAAGAAAAGTGTTAATATATATATGAAATACACCTATAAATCATGCTCATTTGGACACTTATCACACCCCCACACTTATCTTTTTGCTTGTCCTCAAGCAAAACCACGTACCCAAGTAAGTAGGGAATGCTCAATACTAACAAATATTATCATGAAGGGTAGGATAAACATGATCTTTTTAACTTATTGAGGAGTGTGAAAAATCAACTGCTGGTGGCATCGGTGTGCTCAGGGTAAAAATAAAATATAGAGTTTCGGGATATGATCCAAGGTACCTCAATGTTTCTTTTAGGTGACTCTGAGAACTTTTACCATGGCCAACTTCTCTCAAGAATGGACATTTGAGGAGAAAACAAAAGAAAAAAATAGATTCATACATTTGTTTCACTTTTGCATAAGGAATGAGAAAATGTAGGCATCACGCCTTTGTATTTAAGAACACTCAACTCTCTTTTGTTGGTTACCAATGGTGTCTCGCAAGTCCCTTGTTTTTTTGTATTTTTTTCTTTCTTTTTTTTAACAGAGAAAGCACCCCTTAGCAATCCCTAAGAGAGAAGACAGAAAGAAACCCTGAGCAATAAAATCCAACCATTTGCAGATTATTTGGTCACACCGCATATAAAATGCTCCTCAAAAGTAATCAAAATTTTAAATTTGTACCATTTATCCCACAATTCATAATAGTATTTGTTTTTAAAGAGAACAACCTACATTAGCAGGGTACATAATTTTAATTTTTTGAACAAATGCAAGATAAGCAGAGAGATTTAAACATTTTAAGCACAAAATGCCCTGAAAAGGCTCTTCCCCCACACTTAAGCTCAAGCAATGCCCTCATTGCGTAGATTGAATTAAATTAATAGGGCATGCAATTAATAAAGGAAAGAGTGTACTCCCAAGATTTCGTAGAGCGTGTAGAGCTCCCCCACACTTGAGTGCAGCTGTGGAATGTCATGATTTGAACCTGTAAAGAATATTCTACACAGCGAGAAGAACTCAAGTGAACCTGCATTTTATTAACAAATAAAAGGGAAATATAATACAAAAAGAGAAAACATTAAATTAAAGAAAGACAAAAGATAGATAGTGGGTTGCCTCCCACCAAGCTGCCCGGGTTTAACGTCTCTAGCTAGACGTATTTGACCAAGCTTTAGTTTGGAGAAGAGTTTGAGGGCGAGTTGTCCTGCTGTTCTTGGACAAGATAAATTGTAGATAGGTCAGTTGAAATATCAGAATGAGAATTATACCTTTTAAGACGTGCCCCGTTGACCTTGAAAGTTTCGCCTTGTTTGTTCTGGAGTTCAAAGGCACCGTATGGAATCACACTAACAATCTGGAAAGGGCCGGCCCAATGAGACTTGAGTTTCCCAGGGAAGATCCTTAATCTAGAGTTATATAGGAGAACCCAATCACCAATTTCGAAGTCCCTCTTGAGGATCATCCGGTCATGGAACTTCTTGGTGCGCTCCTTATAAATCTTAGCATTCTGGTAAGCCTGATCTCTCAGCTCTTCGAGTTCAGAGAGTTGAAACTTTCGCTTTTCTCCTACGGCTTCTAAATCGAAGTTTAGGGCCTTGAGTGCCCAATATGCCTTATGTTCCAGCTCTACAGGCAGGTGGCATGATTTCCCATAAACAAGCTTAAAAGGAGACATCCCGATGGGAGTCTTGAATGCGGTGCGGTAAGCCCAAAGCGCATCATCCAACTTAAGTGCCCAATCCTTTCGTGATGAGTTAACCGTTTTCTGGAGAATCCATTTTAACTCACGATTCGAAACTTCTGCTTGGCCGTTTGTCTGGGGGTGATAAGGTAGAGCTACCTTGTGACGTACCCCTTACTTAGTGATAAGCGCTTCGAATGAACGGTTGCAGAAGTGAGATCCTCCGTCACTGATAATAACTCTAGGCACGCCAAAACGCGTAAAGATGTGCTTCTTAAGGAATCTGGTTACTGTCTTTGCATCAGCATGATGACAGGGTATGGCTTCTACCCATTTCGACACGTAATCCACCGCCACTAAAACATATTGGTGGCCCTGTGAGGAAGGGAACGGTCCCATAAAATCAATGCCCCAACAATCAAAGAGCTCCACTTCTAGTATTCCCTGTTGTGGCATTTCATGTCTCCTGGATGTGTTACCCATTTTCTGACAATTATCACATTGTTTGCAGAATTGGTACACATCTTTATGAAGGGTCGGCCAATAAAATCCTGAGGCCAGGATCTTAGCAGCGGTCCTTGTGGGTCCATGGTGACCTCCAGCTTCCCGTGAGTGACAAAAATGTATGACGCTCGAAACCTCATCTTCCGGAGACATCGTCGAATCAACCCATCAGCACAAACTCGGAACAAATACGGATCCTCCCAGAAATAATGCTTAGAGTCAGAAATAAATTTCTTCTTCTGGGGTAGGATAAATCATAGGGTACTGTTCCGGAGACTAAATAATTGGCCAGGTCCGCATACCATGGCTCCTGTACCTTGGTGATTGAGAAGACAGTCTCATCGGGGAAGAATTCGTTGATAGGCACACTATCCGTAGGAGTTACCAATCTGGAGAGATGGTCAGCGACGACATTAAACTTTCCGCTCTTATCTTTAACTTCGATGTCAAACTCCTGTAGTAGAAGAACCCCCGCATAAGCGAGGCTTGGCTTCTTGTTTTGCAAATAGATATTTGAGAGCGGAGTGGTCTGTGTGCACGATGACTTTGCTTCCCCATAAGTACGACCTGAACTTATCTAGGGAGAATACTATAGCCAGAAGTTCTTTTTCGGTGGTCGTATAGTTTTTCTGGGCGTCGTTTAGTGTCCTGCTGGCATAAGCAATCACTCTCAAAATTTTCTCTTTTTTCTGGCATAGAGCTGCCCCCACGGCGTAGTCACTTGCATCACACATGATCTCAAACGGAAGAGACCAATCAGGTGGTATGACAACAGGTGTGATACCAATTTTTTGTGTTATAGTTTTGAAAGCAGCTGAACACCTTTCATCAAAATGAAACGGGGCATCTTTCTGTAGCAGGTCGGTCAATGGTTGCTGATTTTTGAGAAGTCTTGTATAAACCGCCGATAAAATCCTGCATGCCCAAGAAATGCTCGTATGTCTCTAACAGTAGTTGGTGCCGGTAACTTCTCGATAACCTCTACCTTGGCTTTATCCACCTCTATTCCTTTAGCTGATATTTTATGTCCAAGGACAATCCCGTCCTTGACCATAAAATGACATTTCTCCCAGTTTAAAACAATTTTGTATCCTCACACCGTCCTAGGATCAAATCAAGTTGTGCCAAGCATTTATCAAAACTAGAGCCATAGACCGAGAAGTCATCCATAAAGACCTCTATGCTCTGTTCGATGAAATCGGCAAATATTGCTTGCATGCATCTCTGGAAGGTAGCAGGGGCGTTGCATAGGCCGAAAGGCATTCGTCTGTAAGCAAAGGTACCGTATGGACAAGTGAAGGTGGTCTTGTCCTGGTCCTCTGGTGTGATTGGTATTTGGAAATACCCTGAGAACCCATCTAAAAAACAGTAGTACTCTTGCCCTGCTAGTCTCCAACATCTGATCGATAAAGGGGAGAGGGAAATGATCCTTCCTGGTTGCCAAGTTTAAGCGCCGATAGTAGATACACATGGCCAACCTGTGATCTTTCATTTGAGGGATAGCCTCTCCCTTATCATTTATAACAGCTTCGATGCCCCCCTTCTTCGGGACAACTTGAACAGGGCTCACCCATGGACTGTCAAAATTGGATAAATGATGTTCGCGTCAAGGAGTTTCAGAACTTCCTTTCGAACCACCTCTTTTAGGTTAGGGTTTAGCCGACGTTGGGGTTGCCTGATAGGCTTGTAGTTTTCCTCCATATAGATGTGGTGCGTGCAATATGAGGGATCAATTCCTTTGATATCAGCAATAGTCCAGCCGATCGCCGTTCTGTGTTTCTTCAATACCTCGAGTAGCCTTGTTTCCTCCCCGGAATTCAGAGAAGAGGAAATAATGACTGGTAAATGGTCATCTTCAGCTAAGAAGGCATACTTGAGTTTAGAAGGTAGCTCTTTAAGCTCGAGCTCTGGTGGTTGTTCTATTGATGGAATTGATTTTTGAGGTTTCCTGTCGAGTTCTTCGATTGGTGGCCGGTAGGTTTGATAACCAGTTTTCCTTTTTCTACATGCGCCAGCATGGCGTTGACTTCCGGATCCTCCACCTTTTCTTCTAGAGAAGTAAATAATACTTGCTCTAGCGGTTCAGTTTCAGCTTTCAGGATGGAAGATAGGGAATACATGTCCTCATCTGTAGAAAAATCGCCTTCATCCTCCTCATCATCTGTTAATCCAACTGTCTTAGCATGAGGAGAAAAGTTAGAGCTTTTCTTCATCATTTTCTGCATGTCGAATTCGATCGTTTCGTCCTTGTACCGCAGAGTGATTTTCCCATCATGGACGTCAATGATGGCTTTGGCAGTACTCAGAAACGGTCGACCTAGAATTAAAGGAACCTCAACATCGTCATCCATTTCTAGAATGACGAAGTCAGCTAGAAAGATAAAGCGAGATACTCCAACTACCAGATCTCGGACTATTCCCATGGGCTTGATCTCTGATCTGTCTGCTAGTTGGAGTTTGAAGGGAACCGGTTGCATTTCTCCTCCTTTTACTTTCAAGAAGGTGGCGTAGGGCATGATATTAATGCTGGCTCCCAGGTCGCATAAACCACTTCCACAATCCACTCCACCTATAAAGCACGGGATCACGGGATTTCCCGATCTGTTTGTTTGGGAGGGAGTGCTCGAAGAAGGGCTGCAGAGCATTCTTCTGTGAGGTGCACTGTTTCTTTCCCAGGTTTCTTCTTTTTCTTTGTCAAGAGATCCTTTAGAAATTTGGCGTAATTAGGCATCTCTTGCAAAGCATCAAGTATAGGTATGTCGAGAGTCAGTTTCTTGAAAATGCTCAAGAATTTGGAGAACTGCTCATGTAGGTGTTTCTTTTTCATCCTGTTTGGAAATGGGAGTTCACTGTTTTTAGGAGATGAAGATGAAATGTCGAAGCTTACTCGAGATGGAGATGGAGTAGCAGGAGTAGGAACTTGGATTTTTGAGGGAGATGAAGCTGGATTGGTAGTTTCTTCATCATTGATATAGGCCTCTTCTAGATTTTCTTTTTCTTTTCCTTTTCTGGTGGCAAGTTCCCTTCCACTCCTTAAGGAAACTGCACACAAGTTTGTTGATTGAAATGTGCTGTCGTCTATAAGGATTGAATTTGCTTGTTCCTTTGGATTGGGGTTAGTCTATGAAGGGAATTGACCAGGTGGCCTTTGTTGAGTGAGTAACTGTTGAATCTAAGATTGCAAGGCTTTTTGGTCTTTGCGCAGAGCTGCGACCTCTTCTTGCGTATCTCGGGATTTACCCATCATCGCCTTAAACATCTCTTGCATTTGAGACATATCAGACTCAGGATTCGAAGGAGGTTGAGTCGGTCGACTCGATGAAGCTTCATTGCCATAAGGCTGTTGTTGATATTGCCTTTGGCCTCCTTGGAAATTGGACTGAGGTCTGTAATTTTGAGATGGTTGAAGGGTATGTGGGTTTTGGATATTTTCTGTGTTTGAGTAGCGAAGGTTAGATTGCATGTTACGTTGCCAAGGTTGTCTGTATCCTGAACTGTTGGTGATGTAGTTTGCCTCCTCTGCTGCTTTTAATTCTTGTAGTGGGGGCATTGTTCGTAGTCATGAGGCCCGCCACATTGCGTACAAGAAATAACAGGAGATGATTGGGATAGAGGAGCATAGCCTGGAGGGGTAGTAGATGATCGGGAAATCATCGACTTAGCTTGCTGGGGGTAGGAGTTCATAGCCATCTGCTCAACCACTTTCTGCAGAGTACTTACTTTTGTTGCCTACTGAGCATTGCTTTCCATGAGTTGCTCATGGCTTTTCATCAGCTGGTCAAATTTGTTATCACTTTCCCCAACATGATATAAACCTGGAGTACCGCTCCTTGATCCACCGGAGGCCCAGTCTCTGATTTCTTCACAGAGAGACTCCATGCTATTCAGGAATTGTGCTCCTGGCTTTTTCAGAATATCGGCCCCTAAGGAGGATAATACCATTGTTCTGCACGGACCGATCATGCCTTTATAGAACAATTGTGATACTTGTTCTTTCGTCAGACCATGGTGAGGACAAGTAAGTAGTAGACCTTTGAAACGATCCCAAGTTTCACAAATATTTTCCGACCCAGGTTGCTTGAAATTATAGATTTCAGCAATCATCTCCAATGTTCGGCTCGGGGGTAGGAATTTATCGTAGAACTTGGTGGCCATGTCATCCCAGGTACCGATGGTACTTGGTGTCAGGCTATGATACCACTTGCTCGCGTTTCCCCCGTCAGGCTGTGAGGGAATAATGACAATCTTGCATATTGGAGTACTACGTCGGTCGCAGTAAGACTATTGGCATGTTGCAAGAATTTTGTAACATGTAACAGGGCTTCGTCCGGACTGGTGCCATCAAGCATGCCCAACTCTTTCACACATCTGATTTGATGATATGGCTTCAGCTTCTGCCACTCATCGTATTCGGATGGGCTAAGGTGAGGAAGGATGATAGCAGGCTGTTGTCCTTGGTTAGACGGCCTGTTGATATTTCGAACTGTTGCTGGTGTAGATGCCATGTCAGTTTCCGGGTCAGATTTTATCACTGTGGTGGTAATGTTTTGTTGAGTACGTCTCTGCCTTAGAGTGCGCAGAAAGGTTCTCTCGATCTCTGGAATGTAACCAACCGTGTGATTATTAATATTTTCTGGGAGGTTGTTTGACCTGGTAAAAGGCATTCACCACTCAAAACAGAGAAAAGAAACTCGTTATGTGTTAGAATAAATAAAAATGTTAGGAATTAGTTGACAGAAATTTTAAGTTAGTAGTTAGAGACAATGGAAAGAAATGACAGAAAATTGAAATGACAATGGAAAGAAATGACAGGAAATTAAAGTTAGTAGTTAGTATACTGGAAATTGAAGGACAATGGAAATTAAATGTTAAGGACAATGGAAATTAAATGACAATAATATAAAGAGTTAGTAATTAGATGTCAGAAGTCAGAAGTCCGAAGTCCAGAGTTAGATGTCCAAAATTAGATTAACAACAAAATAATATTAACAGATTATTATAATATAACAGGTGAATTAACCGGGGCTTAGGGACTAGAATAAATCAAGTCCCCGGCAACGGCGCCATTTTGCAGACGTGTTATCGTGAGTTGTTAGAACTGGTGTAATTAATAAAAGAAAAGAAATTAAAACTCAAAATATCCGTCGGGCTGCAAATAAAACCCGGTCGCAGTAGTATAGTAAAACAGAAGCGGCCGGGGTCAAACCGTGGGACTTATAGCGAGATAAAATAGTTCCTAAGCTTGTCACAAAAAGGGGGGAAGTTAATTGACTTGTTTTAGAGAATTTAAATAGTAGAAAAGATAACTGAGTGCAGATGAATTAAATGGAACTCCGGGTTCAGATTTATATAATCTGATTAATTATGCTATCTCTACCGGTTTAATATATTAGTTTGGCAAAATTCCTGTTATTATCTTAAGGACTAAGTCATAGACTCATAAGAACTCGTTTACCAGAAAATGCTCGGTCTAATCAAGGTTCGAGCAATACTTATGTAAACGGACGTTAAATTCGAGGAATTATAATTGCATCTGAAAATACTAACCTATTAAATCATAATAAGCTTTCTCCAGATTTACGGCTTAATTAACCTGTCTATTTATCACCGGTCTGATCAAAATAGACTTGGAAAGCATTTTAATAAATTCATGTAATTTATTAAAATGGTGAGTGATAAACTTTAAAAACGTAACAAACTGTATTTATTTTAACCGGTAGAAATATTGATTACATAATTAAACAGACTAAAGCTAAACCTTCACCCGGAGCAATCCTCCTTAGCCTGACATATTAACTGGTAATAAGTCAGACAGAGGTTGGAAGTAATAATAATACGGAGGCGTGAATGGTGTATGGAGAAATGAAGAGGAAGAAGAGTGGAGCGAGTACGTAGGATTTCTGTAAATGGAATGAGAGATTTTGAGTGTTGAGTTTGGGGTAGAACGTATGTATTTGATTGAAGTAGCAGTGGCTTTTTATAGAGGAGAGGAAGAAGAAGAACGACTGCAGACAGAGGTGGAAGAGCATTGATTGCTTAGGGGACAGAACGCGTGAAGAGTAGATGGATAAGTTGCAGACAGGTCGACGGGCGAAGTCGACGAGCGAAGAAGAAAAACTGTTTTGCGTTCGATTTTAGTCGCGTCCGTCTGCGTCCGCCTTAATCCCACGCGGACGTCTCACATGTCCTTGCCTTGTCCGACCCGGTCACTTGTGTCGTCCGCACAGCCGTCCACCTAAGTCTCAGCGGACGCCTCTGCTATCCTCGCGCGGTCACTCACTCCACGTCCGCCCGGCCGTCCGCCCATCCCCCATGCGGACGCATGTGTGGTCTCCGTGGCTTATTTTCTCTGCAAACTTTGACCGACTGTAGATTCTTCGTTTGGACTCCGTTTTCTGAGCCGTTTGCGTCTATGCGTTCGTCTCTTCGTCTACTTTACTCTCAGCTATTTTTCCTAATGTTTAAAACATAAATTTGTGAGATAACAATAAAACATAAACTTAGAGGAAAACTAACCGAAGTGGAGAAATGAGCAAGAAAAGTGTTAATATAATATATGAAATACACCTATAATCATGCTCATTTGGACACTTATCATCACACAATAGAATTACAAAACTCGAATTTACCAACAAATGAATGTGTCGGACGTCCCTGCCGGATAGCAGATGCACGGCACATTCAAAGACCTTGAATATGCCAGACACCAGACCCGACAGTGCACCCGACACGATCAAGTTGTAAATGCCACTTTCTGTTTTGGATCTGACAACAAGAAACTCACTACCCATTATCAAATTAAGCATATATCATGCCACAAAATGAACAAGATAGTGGGGAATGGGTTAATTCATAATCTTATATGCTAAATCCTAAATCATAAAAGAAAGCAAAAAGATTATTAAGACTTCTTAACTGATAAGTGTCCAAATGAGCATGTTTTATAGGTGTATTTCATATATAATATTAGCACTTTTCTTGCTCATTTCTCCACTTCGGTTAGTTTTCCTCTAGTTTATGTTTTATTGTTTATCTCACATAATTATTGGTTTAAACATGAGGAAAACCAAGCCGGGAGTGAAGTAGACGACGAGACGAACGCATAGACGCAACGGCTCAGAAAAGGGGTCCAAACGAAGAATCTAGAGCTGGTAGAAGAGAGTCACGTATGGAGCACACAACAGAGGTGTGTCCCCCCTGCAAACCGCCTAATAAGCAGGCGGACGAGAGGAATCAACACCCAGGCAACCGCCTGTACCATGGCGGACGTGGTGGAGCCAACCGCCTTTCTAAACACCTATTTAATAGGGCGGACATAGAACAAGGCTACGCATGGCTTTTGGGCGGTTTCTAAGGCGGACAAGAAGAATGCAACCGCGCATGCAATGCAGGCGGACAACAGTGGTCGTGACTAAAATCGACCCCCGCACAGTTTTTTTCTTCTTCGCGCCGACTGTCTGCAACTTGCCTTCGCCGACTGTATGCAACTCGTCCACTGCCATATCCATCTACTCCGTCCGGCGCCTACCTTAATTCACTCACGCGTTGTCTCCACCTCTGTCTGCAATCAATGAGCTGCAATAATTCAATCCACTAGCACGCGTGCTTCCTTCTCCTTCCTTCCTCTTCATTTCCTTTCTCCTATATAAACACACGTTCCTTCTGTAAAAAGACATCCACCACCCATACAATCCATCACCGTACCACTTCACCACACATCACACGTTCACCTCATTTCTCTCCTCCCGTCTTCTCCATTTTTATTTCACTTTCCACCATATTCACCTCTAGCCCTACGTATACAAAATAGCAGAGCGAGCCGGAGTGATTACAGATGATTTCTATTACTCTTGTTTCTGTTTATCTATTTAATATGTTAGGCTAGAATATTTATACTCTGGAATGGTTATTATGTGTTTTTATTAATTATGCATTATTTTTACTGGTTTATTTAAATATAGTTTGTTACGTTTTAAAGGTTATCTCGCACCTTTTTAATAAATGTCATGATTTTATATTAATTGCTTTCCTAGTCTATTTTGATCAGACCGTTGATAAATAGATAGGTTAATTATGTTATAACCCAAGATTTGGTTATAATTTTATTTCGTTACTATGGTTCATTAAGATGGTCTATTCTGAATTTAGGACACGGAAGTCCTTATTAAAGAAGCCGGGGGCGAGAAGGTCTTTTGTTTTCTATCAAACTAATCAGGTGAGGTAATACTTAATTTATTTTCTTTTCCCCTCATTAATTACCCTCACTTCTAATCACGTTCTCACGATCGTTTACGCTCTCCTTCTCGCTCAGTTGGAAACCCTCACCCTTCTCTCTTCTCTCTCAATTCTCTCTTCACGCTTTGTTCTTCTCCATCTGTCCAAGTGCTGCTGTTTGGGAATTCGAGTTTCTGCTGTGATTCATCGTCTCCTCTCGCAATTCGCATTCTGTTCAAGGTATAGTGTTCAGCCCTCTCTCAGTTCTACAGTTGCGTTGATTTCACGTTCTGATTCGTTCTCTGCAATCTGATTATGATTCAGCGATTCTTCTCGACTTCTTCATCGGGTTCATCTGCTGTGGACTGCTCTGTAATCTGTAGACAGATTCAGGTGGGGTTTTGATTCCGTTTTCGTTTCAGATTTTGGGTTGTGGACAGTTTCTGATTGTGGTGTTCGTTCTCTGCGTCGTTGTGAGTTTTCAGTGGCTGTCTGATTGCATTTCTGGGTCTGAGTACTGCTGTGTCTGCGTTGGAGCGATCGTTGTTCAGATTCGAAGAGAATTCTGTTGTAATTGAGGTAGGTGGCTTTCGGATTCGATGCGTGTGTTCAGCCTTGGGGAGTTTGGATTCTATCAGTTAGTTCAATGATTTGATCTTGTGTTTGTGTGTGGTTTTATGTCTGTTTAAATGCCATTTCAATGGATTAAACCCCCAAGGTTTTTTGTAAATGTGTGTGTTGATTTGAATAAGTTTTGTGCTTCTGTTCGTGCTAAATTCGCTTCTGCTTCTGATTTCTGAGGTTTTCGGCATGTCCGAACTTCCGTCCGAGCTTTGAAGTTCGGACATGCCCTTCTGCGCTTAATCTTTTGAAAATCTTCGCTGTGTCCGAACTTCCGTCCGAACTTTGAAGTTCGGACACAGCCTTCTGCATTCTCTGATTTTGGCTTCGACTTGTGTCCGAACATGGATGTCCGGACACAAGTTCGGACTCTCCACGTTCTGTTTTCCGAAGGATGTCCGAACATCCGTCCGAACTTGGATGTTCGGACACTCTGACTCTCCATCTGTTTTAAGGTTCGACTTGTGTCCGAACTTTGATGTCCGGACACAAGTTCGGACATCTGTCTGATTTCGCCTTCTGAGTCTCGACTTGTGTCCGAACATCGATGTCCGGACACAAGTTCGGACAGGCTACTGTTTTGGCCATAACTTGCTCGTTTGAGCTCCGTTTTGACTTCTGTTTGCGGGGTTGGATTCCTCTTCTGATTTCCAAGCTATCTATGAGCTTTCTGGTGCCTTTGGTGCACATATGCTTATCTGTATTTAAGCTCTGTTTTGGGACCTAGTTATCTCTGTGTCTGAGCCTTTGGATGGCTGGTTACGCTGTCTCGTAGCGCGCTATGTAGGATCCTTCTGTTCACGGGTGATGTTCCCCGTTCTGTTCACGGGTGTTTACACCTGTTCTGTTTACGAGTGAGGTTTCCTCGTTCTGTTCACGAGCTGGTTGCTCGTTCTGTCTGTATGCTGTGATCGCTAGTGTCCCACTCTGTTTTCTGCTTTCTGTCAGCTTCTGCTCTGTTTAGTCCCTTAATGATTGGACTTCTGTTTCTGATTTCCGATTTCTGATATATTTGTGGATTCTTGACTCCTTCTGATTTGTTAATGTTCTGTAAATGTTTTGAGCATGCTGGTTGATGAAGTTGGTCATCTACTGGGCATAGTTGTGTGCTCATTCCCCTACTTCTAACGCTTTTGCAGATTGATTAGCGAGGATCGTCTCCCCTCAGCTTCTGGAGTTTAGTTGCTTTGTTTTCCTTTAGCTTCTCTTGAGACTTTGTATTTGGATTTGAGCCTTTGGGCCTTTTGTTAGCTTCCGTTTCTGTTATACGTTTGGTGGGTTCTGTAAAACCTTTTGAGGCGTTAAGACTTCATTGTGGTTTACTTTGTTCAAGTATTCTGTTTTGGGCCTTATTTGATTATCTGTTTATTTCTGTTTATTAGAGCCTTGCGTTATTATGTAATAATACGCGGCGTGTAATACCCCTAACTCCTAGGCCAGTGTTGGGGGTGTCACAAATTAAGACGTAAAACTGGAGGAAACTTGTTATGATTTAATAAGTTAGTATTCAGTTGCAAATGTAATTCCTCAGCACTCCTCTGCCGTTTGCAGGCTTTTGCTTGAGTTTTCATCGGACCTTGCATTACAGGTGAACGAGTTCTTATGAGGCTATGACTTAGTCCTTAAGATAATTACAGGAACCTTGCCAAATTACTAAACCAGTAGAGATAGCTTAATTAAGCAGATATAATAACCTGACCCAGAGTTCCATTTAATTTATCTGTTAACTTAGTTTATTTTATCTTTTCTTTTATTCATATACAAGTCAATTAATCCTCCCCCCTTTTGTGACACGCTTAGGAACTATTATATGTACATTAGTCCCACGGTTCGACATCCGGTCGCTTTACAATTTCACTATACTACTACGACCGGGATTTGTTTGCAGCCCGACGTTTAATTTGAGTTTTAATTTCTTTTCTTTTAATTTTACACCAGTTTTAACCACTCACTTTATAACGTCTGCATTAACCAAAGAGAACAAAGTGAACAAAGTGGCCTACATCATTCCCTTGCAAGAAAAACAAAATCTTAATGAATGATTGAATTTTATTGAAATAATCATATTGTTTACAAGGAAGAAACTCATCCCTAACCAAGAACAAACAAGGATTTCTACTCCACCATTTACACAAGCAAAAGAAGAGATGAAACAAGGAGAAGGAAATTGATCATAGCCTTAACTGATAGAGATCTTCTCCTCTTCTTCGAAGATGGTGGAGCAAAACTTCATTGGACACCAACAGTGGAATGATGCAGAATTTAAGTGTGAATGGTGAAATACCCCGAACTTAAATATAGGGATTAAAATTAATCTAATACGTATTTAAGGGCCTAATGGTACCTAATTAATACTAGTAAGGAAAAATAAATCCAAAAGAATAAATAAACTCTTAAAAACCGGAAAACGCTAAATAAGCGTTAAAACCATAGGAGGTATGAGACCTCGGTTAGAGTATTAAATGGATTCTAAAGGTTTAATAAGACCTAAATAATATATGGGAACAACTCCCGAAGAAAACGGATCCAAATAATGTATTAAAACGCTAATAGAGCTTTAACGCACGTTTTTCGAGAAAACCCAAAGACGTGATTTTAAGTGGTCAAACGAACCCGTAAAATTATAAGTCATTAAATAAATATTATTAAGCGTTTATGAAAGCTTAATGACCAATAAAAATAAAGAAACAAGAAAATTCCAGAAAACGGGCCCTGTTAGTGAACAGTACCTAAACCGGGTAAAATAACGAGCGTTTTCTGTAAAAGATGAAAAACGCTCCAGCTAGTGTAACAGTAAGGGGGGGCCGGTTTTATCAGTCAAATAACTCCCTCACACACACATGTAACTAGCTAATTAAATAAGAGAGCCAAAAGCAAAAGTAGTAAAAGTAAAAAGCTACTTTACCCTTCCCTCTCACCTCACTCTCACATTTTCACTCACCTCTCTCTTTCCTCTTCCCCCCTCCACCGATTTCTCCCTCCTCTCTCCCTCTGGTTGGGCGATTTTGTAGAGCTTCAAGAAGCTCCCATGGCAACTCCACCTTCTACCTCATGCTCCATCCACATGTAAGCTCCAAATCAAAAACAAATTACATATTTGAACTCCCCTCATCATCCTCTATCATTCCCTCTTTCCAAAATTCGAAAAGGATGAATTTCATCTCCATGGGTTTTCCCCATTGGAAGAGAAAAGCACACCATTATGGAGCTTGGAGTCTCCTCTTTCCAACAAGGTAAAAATCTACATGAGAAACTCATGTTTTCTTCACCTTCCTTCATAACCGATTTTTGCCCCATTTGTAATGCTCTATTTTTCTCTCTCTTTGGAGCATAATATCAACCTTGCAATGGTGGTGGATTCACCTTCTTGAACCATGGGCTAAAACCCCTTCTAAAACTCTCCAAAGGTAAACCCTAGAAATTTCATTTCAAACACTTCAATGAATTGGCATTAATTTAAGGGTTAGTATATTAATTGTAGTGTTTTGTGTTCATTGGGTGATGGGAATGGAGTTTGGCAACTCCATTCCCCACATGGTCGATTTGGGCAAGAAAGGAAGAAGGAAGAGAGATGAGAAAGAAAGAAGGAATTAAAAGCTCAAGGTAAGAGCTCCTTCCTAATGTTAAGTTCTATTAGCAATAGAGTAATGGGAATGGGTGAACTAATTAAGGAACCCAAAATAATGTGTTAGTAATGTCATTTTGGAAGTTTGAGTATTTGTGAATTTATGTGGATTGTAGGCCATGGAGCCAAGTATGTTGTGTATGAGTATTAGTATTGATGTTGATGTTGATGGAGTAATGGTGTATTGGGATGGATTTATATTTGTATTGATTTCTGGTAGGACCCTTGTAAGGGTGTGGCTAGATGAGGAATGAATTTGGTGAGAATTGGTATGTGTGGCCAAGTAAGAAAAGTAGATGAATTATGGCAAAATTTTGGTAGGAATATGTGCATTTGTGAATGACTTGGTGAATGGGAGAACCAAGGTGTTTATTGGGGATTGTAGGGATGTCTAATGACCATGGAGTGGTATTTGAAGTATAGGAATACTAGGATGCAAAATCTGTAGCAAAGAATGCAAGGAATGCCTTGGAGAAACTAGGAAGAACTAGAGTACAAGACTTGGTAAAGTGAATGTTGGACTTGGGTATAGAAGGTGTAATTGCTTGGAAATGAATTGGCATGGTGAGATGAGGTATTTGGGATGCTAATAGTGGCATTGTTTGAGAAGTAATGGATGGTAGAATGGAGTTTGAAAATCTGTAGCATAAGAGAATGAAAAACTGTTGAAAGTGTTAAAAGGAAGTGAGGAAATTGTATAAATTGGATGATGAATTAGTAATGGGGTTGGTGAATGAATTGAGGTATTTTAGGAAGCCTAAATGGCACTAAAACATGTGGGATTACATGTAGGAGGACTAGGGGAAACAATGGGTGAAAATGGGAAAGAAAAATAAGGTCTGTAGCAGTGTCCTGCTACCGTCCGACCCACAGCCTGGATCGGACGCTGGGTCGGACGTGGCTTAAGCAACGAATATCAATCTTTCTGGAATGGTCCGACCCAGGGCCGCGGATCGGACGTGGGTCGGACAGGCAAAAAAAAAATTCAAGGTCGAAGCTCCTGACTTCATCCGACCTAGAGTCTGGGTCGGACAGTGGGTCGGACGGAGCCTGGACACGGGACTGAAACCTTCTGGAACGGTCCGACCCAGAGGGTATGGGTCGGATGGAATAGTGCTGGGTCGGACGGGGAGAATTTCAGAGAATGGTAATCTACTGGAATGGTCCGACCCAGGGCTTAGGTCGGACGCTGGGTCGGACGACCCATAACTTACAAAAAAAAAACTATAGGATTATAACTAGTATATATATATATGTACACCCACCTATACACATGTATATATATGTAAGTAAACCATGGATAAGTAATGAAAAGAAAGTAAATGAAATATAAGTGTAAAGAATGTAAAGACTTAGTAAGTATGAATTAGGAAATGTAAGAGTAATCGAATTGAGTTCATGATAGTTAGAGTAATCATTCAATTATATGTATATCATAGGAACTTGATTTGTGAACACCGGAGGAACGTTGGGATACAAGTACAACGGTGAAAGGTATGATTTATTCATGCCCTGTATCCTAATCTAGTTACCCCGATTTGTGTGCTTATTTGACCACCTAAATAAGATAAAAGCATGAATCAGACTATATTGTACTTACTTGTGCTTGTTTACATTGTTCTCAATATTTGTCTTGAACAATAGTTTGTATAATTCATGAATATATGAAGGATGAAGAAGTGTAATTGTATCTCGTAGTGTACTTGTATATCGTGTTGTATTTTGTATGGATGGGTATGTGAATAAGGTATTTGTGTATGTGGTTGAATGAATGACTTCTACTAATTCCTAACTACCTAACTCCTAACTTAAGTGAGTGAATTGGAATGAGTAGAAGTCCGATATAGCTTCGGCCACGCGTGAGGATGAGGAGACACAAGAGGTTGGATCCGATTCCTGACTCTTAAACTGGTCCGCGGCCCAAGTCCCTTAAATGGGTAGCATCCCGGATTGGTGAGTCAAGTAAATCCCGGTGGTGGGACGGAGTAGTCCCCGGCCGGAGGTCCCGACGACTTAACATGAGTAAGAGTAAGAGTAAGTAAGTATGTATGAGTATGAGTATGTCTGCGTATGTATGGAGTAAAGAGTAAAAGAGTAATCTCCACCCGATTAACCCGGGTGGACCAATGAAGCTAACAAGAATTGTATATTGTGTATGTAATGAGTATGTGTATTTCGGAAGAAGGTAAGTATGTATTGGATGGTACATTGTATTCCTTGTATGTAATGAAGTGTATGTATGTATGCCTTGCGTAAGTATTATTGTATTGTGTATGAAAGCATGTATGCATGTTGTGTGAATAAATGAACTGCATGTATACGACCAAGTGGTCGGCGTACCCTCACTAGTACGCGGGGTATGCGGTTATCATGCGCAGCGAAAGCTGACCCCCTAGGGGGAACGTTTTTAGTGTGCAGGTACCCGAAGCGGATACGGTCAAGGTAAGAGACCGATGGCAAGCCTTCGTATTTAGAAGTAGGTAGTTTGTGAGGAAGGGGTAATAGATAGACTCTTAGTGAGTATGTATAAATTTGGGAGAAGTATTGTATTTGATTTGGAACCTAGTAAACTCGGTATGTGGATTATTTTGTATTGAACTTGGAGTATTGTATGAATGAGGATTGTAGTAACTACTCGGTAAATAGAGTATGTGTTACAGATATGTAGTACTCGGGATTCCGGTCCATCAGACTGATGCTGTATATAGAAGTAGTAGCCTTGTTAGTCACGTGGGTGACTAACGACATTGTATCACCCATTGTGTGTAAGTATGTATCCGCTGCATGACTCTGAAAGCACGAGGAGATTGGACGGTAATGTTCGTATTAATAGTAGGGGTGTTACAAATGGAGTGTAGGGGTGTGTTAGAATGTGTGAAAATGTGGAGAATGTTGCCTTATTTATAAGCTCTAATTTCTCCTTGTGCCGGGTGGGATGCCGGGTCAATGTCATCCGGAACCTAATAAAACATGTGCTCAACTATAATGGTCGAAACCTCCAAATTTGAGCGAAAAGATATTTGTGCCGGACAGGAGATGTCCGGCACCATACTCGGCAGAGGTCGGATTTGTAACGGTCATTGAAATACCCCAAACCTTGATATGAAGTTTAAATATTAAACTATGGTATTTAAAGGCTAAAAAAGTGCCTTAGAAACATTAGTGAAAAATTTAAACCATAGTAAAAACCATAAAGTACCATAAAGACAATTTGAGCAAAAACATGCTCTAAGCTTTGGATGAACTTGGTTAGGACCTGAAGAGCCTACCAAGACTTAATAACATGCAGTTATGATTTGGTAAGTCTAATTAAGTCCTTAAGAAACATTGGTAGACGATTTAAACCAAATAAAACACAAAGAACACCATAAAGTCAATTTAAGCAAATACTTGCCCTAGACTTGGTGTAACATTGTATAAGTTATAAAGGTCATTCCTAGACCTTATTAACATGCTAATGAACATTTTAAATCAATTCCTAAAGAAAACCAAGCTTGAAAACAAGTTAAAACTTTAAATGTGCTTTTAAGGAGCCTTAAAGCACATTTTTGAAAAATTGTCTTAGAAATGGGTTTTGAGTGGCTAGATGTCCATCATTACTCTTTAATCAACATGTGTACTACTTAGTATCACATTAGGAAGCCTAAATCAATGGGAAACAAAAAATATCACAAATATGTGCACTAATTAGTGAATAGTGCCCAAATAGTGCTAGTTTTGACTTAAGTCAACTTTAATTAGTTAAATGGTCAACAAAGACCATAAATATCTTTATTATGGAAGGGGGCACGGTTTTAGTGGTGGTGAGTCACCAACCTAGCCAGCCAACTAAAGAAAAGAAAAAGAAATAAATTAAAAAGACTATTTGCTTTTATAAGTAAATATCTTACCTTTTCATTCTCTCACCTCACTTTCTTCATTTCCCTTCCTCCTCCACCGTATCCCTCTCTTCTTCCTTCTGCTCCAAACCGTTCAAGCTACAGCAAGAAAACTTCTCCAACTTTAAACTCTTGCCAAATCCAACTCCATGCTCCAAATCAAAATCTAAGACCATATTTGTGTTAGTTGGAGCAAGCTCTTCATTCCTATCTTTGCAAATCTTCAAGAAATCCATTTTGGTGCCATGAAGAATCTCCATTGAAGGAGCTTGAGCTCATCTTTTCATGCCTTGTCATTCTCCTTTGCTTCAAGGTAAGGAAAATCAAAGAAAATCCAATTTCCCTTCATTTTCTTATATAACCAAAAATTCACCTCTTAATGGTGCATTATCTTGCTCTTCATTTAGCTTGATTCAATCTTCAAAGAACTAGGAGGAGTCCTCTCTTGCTTCTTAATCAAGTTCTTTTTCAAATTCCAAAGGTAAACATCAATTTTAGTGTTTTAAGACACTTATGTAAATCTAGGGTTTAATTATGAGTTTGAGTATTAAACTTAATGCTCATTACCCTTATATGTGTATTGGTTTGAAGGTTGACAAGTGATAAAATTTCCTTGCCGATTTTCAATCAAGAAAGAACAAGAGAAAACAAGGGAGAAAGCTTGGAAAACAAAGAGGTAAATGACCTCTCTTAATGTAGTTTAGAGCCTTAAGAAATTGAGCTTTATTTGCTTAATAAATAACCTAAAGAGCCAATGGGAAATGAGCTAGAAAACTATCCACAAGGTGGACTAAAAGGACATGGGAGCATTGTTGTGTGTAATTGCAGGTTGAAGGCATTTAAATGTGGAAATTCAGTGTTTAAGCTTAATGCAATTTAAGGGCCTAAGAGCCATGTTATCTAAGGGCATAAGTGCCAAGCAATTTAAGTTTATGCACTATATTGTGATGTAGTGTAGTTTAAAGGTTTAGTTGTGTGTAAAGAACATTTCTTGAGAAGATGAATGTCTTTGATGGTTAAAGGATGAAAAACCATATGTTTGTGTGTAAGGATGTGTATTATGGGATTGAATGTTCTTGGATTGCATAAAAATGGAAAACTATGTGTTTTGGTGTAAGGTAATACAAGAGAAGCTATGGCAAACTTTAGTTGATAAACAAAGGAGTTTATGTGTTGTAATGAGATTTTATGACCTAGAAGGTACTAGGAATTGTTAAGTGTTAAGATGGTGAAAGAAAGTGAATTAAGGTATTTTTAAGTGTTAAGATGCCTTGGGCATAGTCTTGGAGGTTAGAGAACTAATGGGTGATTTCTAAATACACCAATGTCATGGTGGAGATGTGGTAAAGTCTTGTGCAAACTTGGTAACAAAGAGGTAAAATGCCTTGTGAAGGAATAAGTATGAACTTGTGGATAAATATTGATGAATTGTGTAAAGGAGATGTTTGTGAGAAATGATGCTTTTGGAGTAGTGGTAATGTTTGTGAAACAACACTTTAGTCAGTTGAGGTAGTAGGCATAATACCACTTAGGAATATAAGGAAAAATGTTATAAGTGTTGGGAATTGTTGTAAGAAATTGAGTAACAAGTTAGTGATGATTTAAGAGGGTTTAGTGCATGATTTAAGGTGTTAAAACATGTAGGAAACATGTGGAAAGATTATGTAATGATTAGGTAAGGTTTAAGGTTGGATTAGGGGTTGAAAAATGGTGTTTTAACAACTTATTAACATGGTCTGGGACTTAGCCCTTGTATAAGGTCCCGGACCACCCTTAAAAGTGAGCCGAAATTGAAGTTTGTAAGTGGTCCGAGTCCTTAGTCCAGGACCAAGACCTGGACCAAGTGAAAATAATGGCCGAGATTACATTCTAGTATTGGTCCGGAACCTTGGGTCCGGACCAAGTCTCGGATCAGGGCAAAAATGTTTCAAAATGTGTTTTAATGACTTCTAATGATGGGGGATTGAATGGTAATGGTTTTAGGTGATGTTTAGGCCTTGTTTGGTGACATGTAAAGGCCTTAAAATGTGTGAACAAGTGTTAGGTTTGATGTGAGAGTTGTGAACTTATGATCACAAGAGTAAAATTAAGTATAACGGGATGACGGGTTTACTATGGGCGCATTAGTCGTTAGACAAACATGTTACCCCAATGTTAATGAAAGTAATTGTAATGTTACCAGTTGTTCGAGAATTATTCGAGGAACATAGGAGGACACAATAGAGTGGACGTTGGTGACAGGTATGGTTTTCTTGCAACCTGTGTCCTACTGGATTACACCGGCTTGTATGCCAATGTGTTTTTCTGAATGTTTGCCACCTTATAAGATAAAAATATGTAATGAGTTTACAGTAATTCATTTATGTGGCGTGTCTAGTTCCGATACTGTTTAACCTCGAAAGTGTTATACCCTAGCTAACCAAATCTAGGATCACATAAGAGATCGGTATTCGGATCTAACGACCCAAACCATGGGAACGTTCTAACCACGGTTATGCGTGAGCTAGTTGTGTGTTGTTTGTGCGTGTAAGTATGTTTACGACCTTTGTGTGTGTCTAACTGGACCTAAACACCTACTTGTGAATTAATGTACTAAGTTTAATAATGGGACTTCTAACAAGTGCTAACCGGGGAGTAAGAAGTCCGGTCATTCCGGCCACGCGTGTGAGTATGGGGGTCGTTGTCATGTCAGGTTCGACTCTCTCTGTATGTTATGGTTGTTTCCTTCTTGGTTTCCAACCTCCCTTTAGCTTAACCAAGGCTATTTTACTGACTCACGACGCACCTTGGGGTTAAGTTATCCGTTCATCTAACAGGACGGTAACGAGTTATGTAACGAGTTTAGCATGAGTTTGGCAGCATTCTCTAGGCTCTCCAAGTGAACTAACGATGTTTGGTTTGGTTCCTAAAAGAGAACTGTTCCCGTTATGTTATGTGTTAATGTTGCGCTGGAATTCTTATTGTGATGTTATGTAAATTGGACGTCAAAAATGTGAAATGAGTTGTTATGGAGTATGTGGATCGTGGGTATCAATCCCACTTTATAATAAGAGAAATTTAAGTATAACCCGACTATTGGGTAAGTGTCGTCTATTAAGGAAATAGCTCCATTAGAGGAGAAACCCTCAAGGGTTAAAGAACACAATGAATGATCTAACGAGTATAGATGTGTTGACTGATTTGTTGAGCCCCATTGTGGTGGGTATGTAATGTGTTGTGTTTTATAGTTTTCATGCATGATTTAAATATAATCAACCGCATGCTTAGACGACAATTAGTTGTGCGTGGCCCGGTAGTATGCGGGCTGCACGATTACCATACCAGCAAAGGTGCTGAGCCCCCTGGGGACCACCCTTTCTTTCCTTTTCTTTTCAGGTACAAGGAGCTGGAAGCCGTTCGAGAGTAGGACGGGGTAGTTGTTTGCGTATGGGTAGTTCATTTAATTACTATGCATTGTAGGTGTAGTAAGACCGAAATTGTTATCGGCATTAGTTTGTAAATACTCGGTACAGTCGGAATGTAAATGTATATAGATTGTTGGAAATGGAACGGGATTGTAATGTGTAGTTGCTCGGGAATCTAGTCCATCAGACCGATACAATGTACATGTATTAGCCTTGTTAGCCACGTGGGTGGTTAACGGCGTGTAACACCAATGAGTTAAGTAATGTGACGAGTTATGTTTTCCGCTGCGCATTTGTTATTAAGTGTATTGTTGTAGTTAAGGTGTTACAAGAAGTGGTATCAGAGCGAAGTATCGCTCTGATGACTGAATTACCGAGCTTAGGAAGTACCGAGTTAGGATTTTAGTACTTAGGGTTAAGGGTTGAGTGATAGCGTGAGAGATACGCTAATTAGGAACTACCAGTGTGTACTGGAAACCTACAATATCCTTCCCGCCCTCCACAATCCCTGTTTTATAACTTGGGAAAGAATGCCAGAGAGATGAAAGTCCTCTCTTACTCGGGAATACCCGATCTGGCTGTTATTAGTACCTCTATAAGTACGGAGAACCTGTCATACGGTAGATTCCGAAAACTAGGAATCCCGGAGACAGTTCGCATCTGAACAATGTTTACCGCATTTAATAGCGAGAAATGAAGAATCCTACGTACAGGAGAATGGAATTTCCGACAACCTGGGTCGACATGTCGAGCAGTCGAGAACAACCAGCTTGCAACGCACCAACAGTGCACTAGGCAAGAAGTGAAGTAACGGAACCCGAGACGTGTGTCTACGGGACCACAACTGTTAAATAATGTCACAAACGGTATACAAACCGATTAAGGAACTACAACGTAGTACCCAAACAAGAGACGAGTCTCAGTAACCACGACAAATGCGTGGAACGGGCTACGAAGGAGATACAGTACTAAGAAAGTAGGGGACACCAAGAATGAGGGGTGCCTAGTTAATGATTATCATGCGAAGACAATGAGAAGTCACCTAGAAGGTTTATTGTCAAGACTGTAAGATCAAGTAAGGGCCAACAAGGCCATTGATTACGGTGCGTGTAAAAAAAATACCGCAACCGGTGAGTGTTCAGCTGATAGCCAGTTAACATGGCGCACTTGCCATGGCAAGTGCTGCTATAACAGGACTGTTCAGGAAAATTTTTAACAACTACGAAGTACTTAGTAAAGGACCATGAAGTTAAGTGAGTGTACGGTAAGAAACGTATATTGCAGCAAGTGTACTGGTCTGACGTAGCAAGTTTTCCTAGGTAGTATTCTCTAGGTTATCGAACCAAAGGAGGTTGTATCTAGTTTGAGTCTTTAATCTACTAACTAATAAACTGAAAGAAAATAACAACAATAAACTTGGAGGTTTGATTGCAGAAATTAAATAATTAAATAAACTGAAAACAAATAAAAGTGATTATCTAATAAATCTAAAGGGTGAATCCTGGTTTACAACTTCTCTCTAGTTTATTAATTCCCTTCTTGAGTGTTTCTAAATTCTAGATTGCAACCTCAGATCTAAATTAATCTAAAACCGGTCTCCCGCGAGATAGATTCTTACTAGCAACTCCCAAATCTTAACCCTCGTTACGAATTTACAAATTAACTAGTAGCATTAATGATTTATCTGGTTTCTAGTCAGCTAATCCCCAGGAATTGCCATCTGTAGTTTCACTGGTAATATTCCTAAGATCTAATGAACACCGCAGTTCTCACTTGTAAGCAATTCATACCAAATAAACTTCATCAATAATTAATCACAAGAGAATTCAATAATAAACAAGGAATAGAACTACAATCAGTATAGAATTTATATGTAACAACTCAGGAAGCAAAAATAAACTAGTTGTCCATAGTAAAACCAGAATTCTAACTACTACTCAGACATCGGAGACAAAGAAATAATAACAATAATTAAGAGATTAGAAAACATCATCTAATTATGGGACGATGACGAATTCGATCTCTGTCTTCTGCTCCAGTATGTCAAAGTTGTCTGTTCTCCTCGGTCTGTTTCTTGTACGACGGCGGCTTCTAGGTTTTTCGAACCCTCCTTCCTTCTGTTTACGATCGTGTTATATATTTATTCGATTGAAGATAAGAAAATAATCTCCTTCACGTGCACCTGTTCACGTGCAAGCCAAAACAAATGAGAATATACATTCATTCCCTTTACGTGCATGGTTGTTTGTTTTTTCCAATTTGTTGCAGCTCCTGTGCATACGGATGTGTACAGCTGAAGACGTCCAAGAGCATGCATGTCAGCCCACAAGAATCATGTGCATGGCCCATGTTGCATCTTTAATCCAAAGTCCAAGCTGCTCACGTCTGCATGTGCGGTCTTGTGTATGCAGCCCATCTCATTCATTTAAGTGTGCACCTCGGTAAATATGTCAGCCCATGAAGTCGGTCCAATGTCTACATGGGCTATAGCGCCTCTCTTGTTCCATGAAGTCTGCATGGTCTATGTCAACCCATGTATGCATGCGAATGTTAAATAGAAAACAATCGAAGTCCAGTCCAATGTCTGTGCCAGAGCTATTTCTTTCTGCATGGCTATGTATACGTCAATAAAGTATGCGCCTCTATTTTGTTTGTCAGCCCCGTCTTGATTGTTAAGTTTTTGACATATGTTCATAGGCCTTTTCTTCAGTGTTTTTGACCTGTTTTAGCATAAAACCACAAGTAAGGGAGTTCTTCATATATAACAATAATTAGCACATAAGTGAGAGAATTTATCACATGATCTAATAAAATAATAATCACATTGAGCATAAATATATAGATAAATTCCGCACTTATCAACTACCCCACACTTAGGTTTTGCTTGTCCTCAAGCAAATAAAGAATATAACTGCTCCAAACCAAAACATCAAACTCGAGGATCAAACATAAGCAGAAGGAAAACAAGCAAAATGACAAAAATCAATCTGCTCTCAGCTATCAGTTTTCGCAAACAGTGAATAAAGAATAACTTTAATAAAAGCATGAGTAAACTGAATTGCAGAAACTGAAACACAGATTAGCTTAGGACCTTCCACCAATTTCATTCCATTACCCTTTGGATGACAAGGGATGTGAAGTAATGCCTTATTCTGCAATACCTTTCAACACCACGCACTCATGATCAAAAACTAAAAAACTACAATTAAATTTTTCGTATGCAAAAACTTTTCTTCTTCAAGAAATAAAAACAAACGATTTATTTAATTAATTGCATAGTTGTTCCTTCACCCAGACTTTTCTCTTTAACCATGTAACGGCTTTGGGCCAACTATCCTAGATCACATGACCTTAGTAGATAGGTGATAAAGCACCCGAGGACTTAATAACCAGATAAAAGAGGCCTAATTCGGCTTAGGAAATTTTTGATCAGAGGTGTACCCTGCCTTATCCTTTCATTCCAAACATTCATATCATTCCAAAGATCCAAAGCTAAACGCATATAGCCTCCACAATCAGCCAATCCATCAAATTTCAGTGAAAATAGAGTAAATTTAAGAAAAACAATTCCGGATTGACAACTTTTAAGCAGAAAGATTTTTAAGGTTGTCATCAGGCTCAATTTCAAACTTCCACAGATGTTATCACCAAAATTCAACATTTAATGACAAAGAGAAGCATATTCTTTATCACTTGAAAAACAATAAAAAACTAGTGGTCTGAAGTGATAACTGAAGGTCACTCCCTACCCCACACTTAAAATTAAACAATGTCCTCATTGTGTGACAAGGCAGGAGTAAAAAAACTCAAAGCTCGCATAAAAACATTTATGTCGAAGGAAACAGATAACAGAGCAGTCAGAAACAAAAATTAAAACTAAAATAAATCAAACTAAAAGAAAAATACCAGAAACAACCAAAACTACAAACGGAGTTAAGAATTAATAAACAACAAAACCAGGAAAATAACTACAAAAAGATATTAAAAATGAAATTAAAAACTAACAAATAAAACAGAACACTAGGTTGCCTCCCAGCCAGCTGCCCTTCTTTAATGTCTTTGGCTAGACGTGTCTCGTTCTCTTAAGAGACTCCAGATGATTGAGCTTTCTTTGGAACCCATCGACAAGAAGTTCGAGAAGCTTCCAAAACTTGTTTCGAAGACCTACCAGCATAAAATAGTAGTTACTCACCCTCAGCAATCAAAGTAATTGTATCGTGAGCAACTTCGATTCGAGCGTCAGCTGTTGCTAGGAAGGGTCTTCCAAGGATGATAGGAACCATCGGATCTGCAGCCATGTCGAGTACGACAAAATCACAAGGAAAGTATATATGCTCCACCTTAACCATCACATCCTTAGCAATCCCACAAGGATAACCATTGAGCGATCTGCTAGCTGAAGCGTCATTAATTCGTGTAGGCTGTAAGTCCCCATTCCCAAGCTTTTCAAATATAGTGTATGGCATGAGACTGATTGATGCTCCCAAATCAGCAAGACAGTGGTCGAAGTCAATGTCTCCTACTCTACAAGGAATTGTGAAACTTCCAGGATCTTTTACATTTTTCTGGTAGGCGCTTTTGTATGATCACTGAACAAGTTTCTGTAAGCTGAATAGTCCCTGTCTCAACTAACTTTGCCTTATTAGATAAAAGCTTCCTTAAATACTTGGCATAGTTAGGCACCTTCGCAACTAATTCAACAAAAGGAATATCAACAGATAGTTGACGAAGTAAAGTAAGAAACTTATCAAACTCACTATCCTTCTTGGAACTCTTGGTTCTGTTTGGGAAGGAATTGGAGGAGCAACTTCAACTGCAGGTGGTGTAGGTGGATGAGATTGGGTGGCTTTGCAATTACGCTCATTCTCTAGCACCGGTTCCTCTATATTCACCACCTCAAGCTCGGTAGTTTTACATTTACTGCTCCTAGTAGTTACCTTCTTCACCGTTTCCTTTTCCTGCAAAGAAGATATTTTAGCCAAGATATCATCTACTAGTTTAGCATAATTTGGCATAAACTTAAGTACTTCAGAAAAAGGCATATCCTTAGTTGATTTCTTAAAAATTTTAAGAAATTTTCCAAGTTGTTCATCAAGGCCCCTTTTCTTTAACCTGTAAGGAAAAGGAATAGGTTCTTCAAATTTACGATTAGAAACAGAAGAGTAAGAAGGTTGAGTTTCAGGAGACTCCTTCTCCTTGGGTGTTTCAAAAGCTTTACTAGAGTCCTCAACCTCTTTTCGAACTGGCTGAATGACAGCAACAAGTGGAACATCATCTTCCACAACAAAACAGCAGCTTTGGCTTGCTCCCTTGGGTTCCTCTCAGGCTGACTTGGCAAAGCTCCTAGAGAACATTGAGCAAGTTGTTGTGCAAGTTCATCCAACCGCTTCTCTATTCTGTTATTTATCTTGTCTTGCTCTACAAATCTCATAGTGGTTGACTTGACAAATTCATGAATTGTAGCCTCTAAACTCGAAGAAATTCCAGCTCCACTATTGTTCACCTGATTATTCTGAGCCGAGCCCTTATTGAAGTTATTATGATATCTTGGTTGCTGTTGGTAATACCCCTGATTATTCTGATCGTTGTAGAAGTTTCCCTGTCTGTTACCCAAATAGTTCATCTCCTCATTCTGATGCAGGGTACACTGACACATACTAGAACTCCTCCCATAAATTGACATGGAGGTAATGACTAAGAGGTAACCGACACATTCGATGTCAAACTCATGAAGGCATACATTTTCTCAAACTGTTTCAACATACTCTCCATCCTAGCAGCAAGGAGAGCAAGTGAATCTGCCTCATAAATACTTGCAACTTTCTTTGAAGGAACTACAGAAGAAGCTCTAGCACCACCCCACTGATTAGCTGAATTTGGCAATGTTTCCAGAAGCTCTTTTATACGAGCAATGGGCAACTCCATAAGGCTCCCACCAGCACAAGTATCCACCAGTATTCGGCTCTGGGGGTCCAAGTCTTTATAAAACGATTGTAGGACTACTTCTTCCCCAAGCCATGGTGAGGAACTCTCCTAACAATTCCTTTAAATCTTTCCCACGCTTCAGGAAGAGTTTCACCACTGTATTGCTTGAAATTAGTAATTTCCCCCCTCATTGTCAGCATACGAGAAGGAGGAAAATACTTTACCAGAAAAGCATTAGCTAAATCGGTCCAACTGGTGATACTGTTGGGCGCCAAAGAATTCAACCACTCTGCAGCTCGATCTCTCAACGAAAATGGAAATAGGGTGAGACGAGCTACCTCTTGTGATGCTGGAGTAGAACAAGCTCCAACCAGTCGCAGGAAAGATGTAAGATGAACATATGGGTCCTCTGTGACTGTCCCTCTAAACTGTGGAGCATTCAAAACCATTGTGATGTAGTGGGTTTTGAATGTCCATTCAACTCCAGGTGGTAATGCAGGGATCACTATAGGTGATGTGACTCCCTCTACACTAGGACGAGGGTAGTCATTCATCCGTCTCTCCTGGTTGACAACTCTACTCATGTCTACTTTCCCTTGAATAACTAGATCAACTGGTGGTTCAGCAGAACAACTGATTTCTTCCTCTTATGACAACTGTATAACCTTTTTCTCTTCACCTCCTGATTCCAGATTAAGATTCTAACGAATTCTTCTTGCTAATCTCTCAATCTCTGGATCAAGCTCAAATTCTGGTTCTCCTACAGAACGAGTATAGACCATAAACAAAAATTAAAGACAATAAAAGAAAAGTAAAATACTAAACTGGTCAAAATAAATTAAATAAACTATAATTAAAGTAAAAATAACAACTAAACTCATTCAGAAAAATAATACCAACTAAACTACTATAACCAAAATAAAATAAATCCAAACTAAATAAACTAACCAAATTGAAATAAAATAGAAACGAAACAAAAATAAGCAAATTTAAGAAAAACTAAAATAAAATAAGGTCTAGCTAAAGGAAACAAAAAGAGTAAAATAAATGTAAACAAAACAAAAAAATAAAATAAAATTAAGCTAAACAAAAATCTATCAATAAAAATAAATAAACAAAACCAAAATAAAGATAAGCAAATAAAAGAGAAACTAAATCAAACTAAATAAAAATAAAAATAAAACAAATACAAAATCATAACAATGCTAAACAAAAATTTAAACTAATAAAATAAAAATACTAGAAACAAGAATAAAATGAAATAAACTGAAACGAAGTACTAATCCTAAAAATAAAATAACTAAAATATAAAAACAATCAAACAATCAGAATTTATTATAAAGCCAAAAAGTAACAATTAAACAAAATAAAACAAAACAAAAATAAACTAAAAACAAACTAAACAAATATAAAAGAAAAAATAAAAATAGAATAAAGACTAAACTAAATAACCGTGTCTCCCCGGCAACGGCGCCAAAAACTTGTACGGTATGAAACGTATATTGCAGCAAGTGTACTGATCTGGCGTAGCAAGTTTTCCTAGGTAATATTCTCTAGGTTATCGAACCAAAGGAGGTTGTGTCTAGTTTGAGTCTTTAATCTACTAACTAATAAACTGAAAGAAAACTAAGAACAATAAACTTGGGGGTTTGATTGCAGAAATTAAATAATTAAATAAACTGAAAACAAATAAAACTGATTATCTAATAAATCTAAAGGGTGAATCCTGGTTTACTACTTCTCTCTAGTTTATCAATTCCCTTCCTAAGTGTTTCTAAATTCTAGATTGCAACCTCAAATCTAAATTAATCTAAAACCGGTCTCCCGCGAGATAGATTCTTACTAGCAAGCACTCCCAAATCTTAACTCTCGTTACGAATTTACAAATTAACTAGTAGCATTAATGATTTATCTGGTTTCTAGTCAGCTAATCCCCAGGAATTGCCATCTGTAGTTTCACTGGTAATATTCCTAAGATCTAATGAACGCCGCAGTTCTCACTTGTAAGCAATTCATACCAAATAAACTCAAGCAATAATTAATCACAAGAATATTCAATAATAAACAAGGAATAGAACTACAATCAGTATAGAATTTATATGTAACAACTCAGGAAGCAAAACAAGAAACTAGTTGTCCATAGTAAAACCAGAATTCTAACTACTACTCAGACATCGGAGACAAAGAAATAATAACAATAATTAAGAGATTAGAAAACATCATCTAATTATGGGACGATGACGAATTCGATCTCTGTCTTCTGCTCCGGTCTGTCAAAGTTGTCTATTCTCCTCGGTCTGTTTCTTGTACGACGACGGCTTCTAGGTTTTCGAACCCTCCTTCCTTCTGTTTACGATCGTGTTATATATATATTCGATTGAAGATAAGAAAATAATCTCCTTCACGTCCACCTGTTCACGCGCAAGCCAAAACAAATGAGAATATACATTCATTCCCTTTACGTACATGGTTGTTTGTTTTTTCCAATTTGTTGCAACTCCTGTGCATATGGATGTGTACAGCTGAAGACGTCCAAGAGCATGCATGTCAGCCCACAAGAATCATGTGCATGGCCCATGTTGCATCTTTAATCCAAAGTCCAGGCTGCTCACGTCAGCATGTGTGGTCTTGTGTATGCAGCCCATCCCGTTCATTTAAGTGTGCGCCTCGGTAAATATGTTAGCCCATGAAGTCGGTCCAATGTCTACATGGGCTACAACGCCTCTCTTGTTCCATGAAGTCTGCATGGTCTATGTCAACCCATGTATGCATGCAAATGTTAAATAGAAAACGATCGAAGTCCAGCCCAATGTCTGCGCCAGAGCTATTTCTTTCTGCATGGCTATGTACACGTCAATAATGTCTGCACCTCTATTTTGTTTGTCGGCCCCGTCTTGATTGTTAAGTTTTTGACATATGTTCATAGGCCTTTTGTTTAGTGTTTTTGACCTGTTTTAGCATAAAACCACAAGTAAGGGGAGTTCTTCACATATAACAATAATTAGCACATAAGTGAGAGAATTTATCACATGATCTAATAAAATAATAATCACATTGAGCATAAAAATATAGATACATTCCACACTTATCAGTGAGATCATCGTAACCGTGGAAGGGCTTAACAACCTAACCTTTGTAATTGGAAATACACCAGTCAGCGAGAAGCTAGACTTGGTTAAGGCAAGAAGACGTTGTGAAACCACGAGAATTTTTCTTTTAAAATCAGATTTATTCCAAACTCTTTTCTTTTCAAAACCAAATTTTCTTTCGAACCTATATTTATTTCAAACCTTCTTTTAAGCCAAACCAGAGAACCTACACAGGCCTCTGTGCCACATAGTTGGTAAGTTACACCCAGTTCATTTTTGAACAACCGGACGGAAATCGGATAACCCGAGGGTATCAACCCGAGGGAATTGATTGAGTTCATACGAAATGCAACAGTGGATAGACCTTCCCTTGATTAAGTTCGGAAAGCACCGAAAGCATGTATCATAAGACAATATAAGGGAGTTGACAACTGAATACTTCACCTAGGCGTGTGACGGACACTACGAGTTTACAAAAATGAAATGTGGGATGACCGCACTCCGATAGGGGCTTGCGGGCCAGACAGACTCATTCATGGGTTAGTCGGGTAAGTAGCAATGTATCAATAGGGTACCCCACATATGTATACGAGTAGAGTCAGGAACACGGGAAGTAGTCGACTCCGTGCTACGGTCAGCAGTAAAAGTCAAACAAGAGTAATGGATTACCACAAATGGTGGAAGTAAAAGAACCCAGTTAAGCAAACGAGACTAAAGGAATTAGTGAATTCATTTCAAGGAAATGTTTAAGAGTCAGGAAGTGCGAAGTGCACTGGTTAGTAAGTAAAGACATAGCATATGTCTCAAGTGTCACGAGGGATAAAATGATAGCTGGAACAGAGGATAGTAAACCCAGCTAAGAACACAAAACGGCGTAGTTAACTAAACACACCAATAAGTGCAAGCCAGATGCAATGGCATAACTTAGCTACACCCAGGAGCAATCCTTGAGGGGTGTTTGGATCAACAATTGTTGAACGAAATAACGTGACATAAACACAAGGGTTGAAACTAACACCCAGTTTAAACATAAGTCGTTAGGAGGCAGACTGACATTCCTAAGGGGCATCCCATGAAAGGAAGCGTGATGTAACAACCTTGTCATGGAGCCAAATACAAACTCCAACCATGTGATGGTGTACGAAGAAGTAAAACTTGTGTGAACAGCCTACAATGAGCAGAGCTCGAGGCAATAAGGCTTATAAGCCACAAAAAAATGTGTTATATAAATTTAGATTGATTATGGAAGTTTATGTTGTACAAGTGAGTAAAGCGGGGAACGAACCACTATTTTAAGGGTGGGGATACCTCTCGATATTGTGGAACCGTGGAAGCGGTAGATATGTGAACCAGTTCAAGAAATATGTTAAGGATTGACCATATTGTTATTGCCCGAGAATGATTTGAATGAGAATAATACGAAAAGAAGGGTTTGGACGAGTTGTGGAGACCGGAAGAGTAATAAGTCTAATAGCAACCACCATAGGTGTGTGATGCTAAATGTAGAGTGAACAACGCTCAAGGAGCATAAAGACTCGAAAAATAGTGTATTTAGAAGTCATGCAAATGAATGGCAAACCATAATACGAATGATGGAAGTACATGTGCGGAAGCTAATATGACAGTGGATGCCATGTAAGTTAGTGTTGTACAATGAGTGAGAACATGGTACGCAGCAAGCGACCAATACATGAGAGTAAATCACACAATAAGATGGAGTTGATGAATAAAGATGGTAGACAGACCGGACAACAAGGAAATGATGTTCATTCATATTGCAATCGCATAAAGATTTACTGCCAAGAGTTTACGCTTCTGTACTCTGTATGACTGAGTGTTTTGGTATTGCACTTACGCAGTAATGATCGAGTGAGATAGTTAGGAATTTGGGAAAATGTTAATTGTGGTAGAAGTAGAAAGAGACTTATAACACTATAATAACAGATGCATAGGAAATGCAAGGTCGTACCAATGAAAGAATACTTGTACAGAACCAAACGTGGAGGCATGATTAGCAATAAGTGACTGCAGTAACACGGAATACCAAATATCGGTATGGAATATACCTCAAGTGTGGGAAATAACTGCGAGAGCACTACACAGTGGGTGGTAGCTCAATCTCAACCGACAGTAAGTCAGAAGAAATCAAGTCAATCATTGTGAAATACATAGCAGTATGCACAGTAAATTATCATGGAAGTGGATAGAAAGTTTGTAACCCACCAAATTCGCTCACGGTAAGAGATACCATGTGTCGGTTGAGAAACCATTATTACCAAGATAAAGGTGATGAATGGGAGATGTACAATACATGATGATAATGAATGAGGCAAACTAACCTCCAAAGTTATCAAAGTTGCGCAGCAGAGGCCAGTGAACCCATATTTCAGATACCGGATATACATTGAGAATACAAATAAATGGCTAATTATTAACGCCTAGAAGCCTCACAGACTAGAACCGAAACCGGTTATGAGTTAAATAAACTCCAATGAGAATTCTTGGTTTAGGGACTAAACCGCCAATATGGTTAAGATCCTCTAACCAGAACGCATTGTATAACAGACCGTAGTGAAGGTTAAAATACTACACGGCGGTAGAACATTTTAAAACCAATGTTCAGTGATTGATTACGTGGGCGTAATCCCTTTTAAGAGGGGTAGAGCGCAAAAAACCGCTTAGTGTGTTTTACCCGTACAAGTGTACGTGAACTATGGTGTGCATAACACAAAATAATTTGTTTAGATGATTGGTTCGTGTGTTACATAAACATACGCATTCATTCATGGTTTAATTGTGGTAATTGTGCACAAAAGATGCGAATACCATTGTGATAAGTGTGTCTGCTTTGTTAAAGGTTGTGTAAGAGTACAAGTGGAAGGGAGTAAAGAAACTCCCGGGGAAATAAACCCCGACAATATATGTTCGTATAATACTAAATGTAATACCGTGTATTGTATTTGATATAAATATATATATATATATATATATACGTATTGTAATTTATGAAGAGGAATGAAAACCGACATAGAACCTAGTGAGAATTAAATTCCCTAAGTAACTTGATTAAAGTGAATAGAGATAACTGATAACGGAGTTCTATCTCTTGGAGATGTAATGATTATGATTAGAATGATTTATAGATAGAAAATTGGAATGAGTGTATTATTTGATGCTTGAAAATGTAGTGGGAGGTTGAAATACCCCCAACCTTAATATGTTAGTTAATTATATAAGTAATATATTCTAAGGCTTACTTTAGTCATTAGAAACATGTGAGAACAATTCCCGAAGGAAACGGATCCAAATAGTGGATTAAAAATGCTAAACGGGCTTTAAAGCACGTTTTTCGAGAAACCCGGGAAATGTAACTTTAAACGGGTTTAATGGACTAATAAAAATTCATAGTCAACCATATGGCTATAATTAAATATTAGTCAAGGTCTAGGACCATAAAAATATAAAACAAAAATCCGGAACCGGACCCGGACTGTTAAAACTGACAGTTCGGGAACTAACGGGTGTTATCTGCTAAATGACCATGTGCCACCTCATCTCTACTTTTACAAAAAAAACTAAACTTTTCTCTCCCTCCTTTGTGTCTCACGATTTTGCTCCCTCTCTCTCTTTTATTTTGCCTCTCTATTAGCTACAAGACAAAATAATAAAGCTACTTACTTTATTCTCTCTCTCTCACACTCTCTTCCTTCCTCATTCTTTTCACTCACGATTCCTTCCCCTCACCCAGCTCCCTTCGTCTTCATTTGGCTCCAGCAATGGCGATTTATACATGCCAAAGAAACACCAACTTCAACTCCTTGTAACTTTCTTCATTCTTGCTCCAAATCGAGAAATTCTTTCACCAAAATACTCCTCTCATCTTGGAGATTATTTTGTACCTTTCAAAATCTCAAAACTCCATACTTCATTTCCATGGGTATATCACATTTTGAAGAAGAAACTTCACATTCTTGAAGCCCATCATCTCCTTGCTGTTCTAAGGTAAAGAAGAACTCGAAAATCCCTTGTTTTTCCTCATCTTACATGTTGGCCGGTTTTGGTGTGTACTAAACACCATTGTTTTCTCTCCATATTAGCTTGTTCAATCTTTAGAAGTGTTGGAGCTAGCCCTATTCCATTGCCAAGCATTTCGTTTCGAAATAGAAGGTAATTCCCTCCTGTGTTCAAGTGACTTCTAAATTCTAGGGTTAGTGGAATGTTATTCAAAACCCTAAATACTCATTGTAATTACCTTGGCATGGTCATTAGTGTAACAAATAACCCATTGGAAATCGGTTGGGGAACAAGAAGTAAGGAGGAGGAAAAGTTGAAAGAAATCCCAAGGTAAATGACTTACCTTATGTTGTGTGATGTTTTAAGGAAGTTGTGTTTTATGTTTGTACAAATATAATGCTCAGTGAAATGCAGGTGTTGCTAATAAATGAGGAAATTCAGTGTTTAA
This sequence comes from Limonium bicolor, assembly GCA_023374045.1. NCBI lineage: Eukaryota > Viridiplantae > Streptophyta > Magnoliopsida > Caryophyllales > Plumbaginaceae > Limonium > Limonium bicolor. The sequence goes on along the minus strand of CM041777.1, from coordinate 333,589,268 downwards.
ATTCATATTGTTTAAGGGCCTAAGAGCCAAGCCTTAAAGTTTATGCACATTGTGGTTGTTATTGTGAAAGTGCTGGAATGGATGTGTTCTAAGTGTCTAGAATGAGTGTGGTGGTTGGATTAATGCAAATGTGCTTGACAAGGTGTGTGAGGATGATAGAAATATGGGGAACCTCTGTCAAAATTCATGTAGAACACTAGGTGTTTTAAGTGTTGGTGAAAGGGAAAGAGTTTAAATTGGGTGAATATAATCAAGGAATTGGGTGATGATTTAGACAAGAGATTAGAGAGGTTTAGGGTGCCAAACAAGTGTTAAAACATGTTAGGATTTATGTAGGAACATTAGGAGAAGGTTAGGCTTGGTTTGGAGGTTGAAAAGTGGATGAAAATAATGTTCTGGACTAATACTGGAGTGTTCCGGGTTTGCAACCAGGATACAAACCCGGAACACACCAAAAACACCCGAGGGTAGTATTCTGTAGGTGGTCCGGGTTTAAAACCCTGCTACAAACCCGGATCAGGTCATAAATTAGGCAGTAGGTTTTGCGACGGTGTGTTCCGGGTTTGCAAACTCGGACACAAACCCGGAACACCCTAAAAGTTCCAGAGAGTGTTTTTAAGCATTTCCAAGGTGGGGATTTGAATGTTAATGATAATATAAGATTGTTAGGTCATGTTTGGTGACTCTTAATGATCATTAGGAGGGTGGATAAGTGTAAGTTAAGTGTGAAAGCCTATAAACTTAATTATATGAAATGATTAGCTAATTAGAAATTAAATACGGTAATTAACCGACATTACTAAATGTGTATAGGAGTTGCCTACGGTGGAAATCAGTCGAAGCAGGACCAAGGTATGGTTTTCTTGCAGTCCGTTGCCTACCGGTTTACACCGGCTTGTGTGCTACCTGTGTTTTTGCGTGTTTACAACCTTGTAAGATTAATTCATGAAACGAGTTTACAGTTCTTAATATTATTGTGACGTGTGTGTACCGATACCGGTAACCTCAAATGCGTGCTAACCGTTAATTAACCAAAGCTAGGAAACGTACGAGAGCGGTATCCGGTAATAACGTCCCTCGACCTAAGGAACGTTCTAACCCGGCTATGTGTGTTTGGTTGTGATGTGTATTGATGAATTATGCCTTACTTCCCTTGCTTGTTCTAACTGGACTTAAACACATTCTTGTGTGAGATTATGTCAAGCTCCCATTGTGGGACTTCTAACGAGTGCTAATCAGGGAGTGAGGAATCCGGTGTCCGGTCACGCGTGTATGTATGGGCGTCGATATCTGAATCAGATTCGACTCTCTCCTTATGTTAGGGTAGTCTTCCTTTTATGGGGAATTCGACCTCCCATAGCTTAGCCAAAGCTACCTACCTGACTTCCACATCGGGCTAGGGGGAAATTATGTGTTGATGTGTTCGGGTCACTACGCTCGTCTCATCTTTCAAGTTAAAGTTACTCACCCGACTAACTAAACAGTAATGTGTTATGTGTTAAGCTTAACATGAGGATGAAGACATCCTCTAGGCTTACAAGTTGACTAACCAGTGGGTTGTTATTCAAGTGAACTGTTTTCACTATGTATGTGTTGTTATGGTTCTGCAATAGCTCCTGATATATATATATATGCATGTTGTATGATAAAATCAACGCCATGTAATAATGACAAATAGTTGCGTGTATCCCGGTAGTCAGCGGGCTGCACGTTAACCATGCCAGCAAAAGGTTGCTGACCCCCTTGGGGGCTATGTTTATTTGCAGGATGAGGATCGAGGAAGCAGATTGGCTTTAGATCCTAGGATGTTGATATTTTGTTGTTTTTGGATGTTGAACCCGAGTAGTGCTTGTACACTCGAGGTCGTTTACTTTGGAGGATGTAAAGTTGGTTAGTGATTTTTGAACAGTTACACTCGGTATATTGTAATTCTTTTTGGATGGTCATTTTGGAAGGTTGTAAGTATGCTCGGGATTCGTGTGATCAGACCGATACATAATATGTAACAGCCTTGTTAGCCACGTGGGTGGCTAACGGCGTGTAACACCCGCCTTTTTGGTATATGTTTAAATAATGATTTCCGCTGCGATTATTGATTAAGTGTTAAGGTTTTGGATGGGGTGTTACAAAAAGTGGTATCAGAGCGAAGTATCGCTCTGATTACCGACAACCGAGCCTAGGAATATACCGAGTTAGGAATTTAAACATTGTCGTCCAAAGGACGTTATAAAACATGTGGTTCGATAAGTTTGTAAGCACAATACTAATGTGCTCTCATGTATGTTCAGATGGCAGGGCGACCGCAGGGACGAGGCCGAGGAGGGCCTGGTCCGAGTGATACGGGGGATAACCCCACCGCTCAAATGATGGCCGAAGCTGTAGCGGCCGCCCTAGCACAAGTTGTGCCTCAATAATCGCTGCAGTGCAGCAAGGGCAGCAAGCGCCCATTGGTCAGGAGCAGCCTGAACCACCACCACCACCTCAGCCACGCGAAACTAATTGGGTGAAAGCGTTGGCCGATTTGAGGCCCCCGTCTTTCAAAGGGGAGACCGACCCTTCTAAGCTAGAGGCCTACATCTCGGAGCTCGAGACCGCCTATGAGACTTTGGCTGTTCCTGCTGATGCCAAGGTCCGACTTGCTGCATTCTATTTGAAGGGTTCGGCTAGGAATTGGTGGAAACTGGTACGGCCGAGAACTTGGCCAATCCGGATTTTGGATGGGAGCAGTACACGGCATTACTACGGGCCAAGTACTATCCCGTGCATGTGCAAGAGGCGAAGCGCCTGGAGCTTGACAGCCTGAAACAAGGGGATAAAATGACGGTGGACGACTACTACACCGCCCTCACCGACCTAATTCATCTTCTACCCGACCTTGGTTACTCGAACCGGGTCTTAGTAAACCGATTACACAGTGGGTTGAGCCACCGCCTACGCTATGGCATGGGGCCAGCCGAGTACAACACCTTGCAGGTAATTTCCAATGATGTCTAAGTATAAATAAGTTATGTTGTATGGGAGTATGTAAATGTGTTGCGGGGCATGACTAACACCTTGATACCCAGGAGTGCTATCATGCCGCTGCTAAGGTTGAAATCACCGTCCGTCTAAGGGACGAGGAGAATGCGCATAAGCGCAAGGTTTCGAGCGAGGGCCAAAGCTCGCAAGGGTACCAAGGAGGGAAGAAGAGGAAACCTTACCCTCAGCACCAGAAGGGCCAGCAGCAAGATGGCAAGGGCCAAGCCCAGCCCACTACCACTGAGGAGCCACTGAAGCTCACTTATGCCTATGCGGCTAAGCCCTTACGCTCTCACCCCCGCCGAAGGGTAACTATTTACCCGAATACCAAAACCAAGTGCGTATTGTTATATTGTGAAGTGTGTACTGATTGTGTGTTGTGATAGCAGCCAGTACGGGCTCTGGACCGGAGCGCCACTACCTCTGTAAGTGGTGCAAAGGTGACCATCCCGGTAAGGACTGCAAGGGAATGACGTGCAGTGCCACTACTGCAAGAAGATGGGGCACCGTGACTTCGAGTGCTACAATACCCCTGATGGCAGGAACTATAAGCCTAGATGGCAATGGAAGGGTAAGGCCACTGCTACCACCACTGAGGGCCCGAAATCTACCTATCAGCCACCCTCAGGGCAAGGGAATACTGATTCCCAGAAGGGGAAGGGGCCAGGAGCAGGCAAGGCTGCCTTGAACGTGGTGGACCGGTCAGAGGCACCAGGATCGTCTTCTAGACCAGGTACCCCCTTAAACCGTTAAGTTAGATAAGTGATTGCTTACCGCATTTCCATACATGCGTGTTAGTGGGTCTAAATGAATAACCACATGTAATGAGTTGAAGTATAAAGTGAAACCACCTAAATTAGAAGATTTATAAACCTTAGGGACCTTCAATATTTGCTATCCAATCCCACCCACACCGAACCCCGGAGATACCACCATCGACATCGCCGACTATCCAGCAGAACAGTGTCAAGTTATCCAGCCAGGTATGATCTTATTTAAGGGATACTTGACACCCGAGCACAAATCCACATCATCCGACGATGCAACGAGCTTGGAGCAGCACCTGGAGGTTTCTACACACCCGAATACCCAAGTGGAGCGAGAATGAACTTAAAAATGATGTGCATGGGTAAGGATTGGAACCCTTACACCAAGTCATATCAAGACACACGAGCTGAAGATGGAGCTACCATACCGAGTATACCTGAGGAGTTCCTTGCGGTTGTTAATCACACCGTGGGAATTGCTCAGCAAGCTGAACCGGAACAAATCCCAAGTATCAAGGCAGATTTGTGTATTGTCAATTTCTACCAGAAAGGTGGAAGGTTGGGTTTACACCAAGACAGACGAGTCACCCGAGTCTCTTAGTAAGGGAGTACCCGTGGTGTCTTGGTCCATTGGTGATACCGCAGTGTTTGTCGGCGAGAGAGAAGCGTGCGGACCTTGCAAGAAAGTTAGTATTGGAGTCAGGAGACGTGTTAATTATGGGTGGGCAGTCGAGGATGCTGTATCATGGTATCAAGAAGATCAAATTGAATACGGCGCCTCCGACAATAATCAATGCCACCCACATGAAACCTGGAAGACTGAACTTAACCTTTAGACAGTTCTGAAGTTATGTGTAATCATGTAAAGTATGAAGCCAGTTGTATGTTAAGCATGTGATGCATTAAGTATGTTAAGTTATCGAGCGATGTAGCCAATGTAATACCATCATAATGTAACGATGAGTTTTTATGAATAAAGCAGTGTTGAATTCTTGAGCATTCCACCCGTGTTGTTACCAATATACTTATCAAGTTTATGAAATAATTAGGCGCTGCACTCGGGACGGAAGGTACACTGAGTGTGTGTACAGAGGCAGAGGCCGGCAGAAGCGGCACTATCCTCACCGGTACCTTCCCAGTGAATGGCGTGGATGCGTCGATCTTGTTCGACTCTGGAGCCTCACATACGTTTGTCTCACTCTCATTTGCGAGGAGACTGGGGCTAGATGGGGAGGAGATCCCTGACTTCTTAGTCACTCTCCCGTCTAAGGAGCGGATCAGATGCACCCGTTATTACCGAGATGCCACCGTTCGAATTAAGAATGAGGAGTTCCCGGTCGACATGATAGAGTTCGAGGGGCTCGGATTTGATGTGATTGTGGGGATGAACTGGTTGGAGCGGTACAAGGGCAGAATCCTATGTGCCGAGCATCGTCTGCTTCTTAGGAGTCCATCTGGGGTTACCATTTCATACCGCCAGAGGCCCAGGGAGCCTTCGACACAGATCATCTCCGCCATGGCCATGTACCACGAAATTAGAAGGAGGAATGATGTATACCTCTGCTATGTCCAGGACATAGAGAGAGACCCTGAGTTTAGCCCAGATGTGCCGGTTGTGTCGGAGTTTCCTGATGTCTTTCCTAAGGAGCTTCCAGGCATGCCGCCTACACGGGCAGTTGAGTTTGAGATTGACTTGGTGCCGGGCACCGGACCTATAGCGAAGGCGCCCTACCGTATGGCTCCAGCTGAGATGACAGAGCTCAAGGAACAGCTGCGAGACCTACTAGACAAGGGATTTATCCGCCCTAGCGTTTCACCATGGGGAGCACCAGTCCTTTTTGTGAAGAAAAAGGATGGGAGTCTCCGCCTCTGCATCGATTACAGAGAGCTGAATGCTGTGACGGTGAAGAACCGTTACCCATTGCCACGTATCGATGATTTGTTTGATCAGCTGAGAGGTGCATCTGTATTCTCTAAGATCGATCTGCGATCGGGTTACCATCAGATTGCTATCAGAGACAGTGATATTGAGAAGACCGCATTCCGAACCAGATATGGGCACTATGAATTCACGGTCATGCCGTTTGGGTTGTCTAATGCACCAGCAAAGTTTATGGACTTGATGAATCGCTTGTTTCGAGATCAGTTAGATAAGTCAGTGGTTGTCTTCATCGATGATATTCTTATTTATTCTAAGTCCAAGTTGAGCATGAGAATCACCTGAGGAGTGTGTTACAGACGTTGAGAGAAATCAGCTATATGCGAAGTTCTCGAAGTGTGAATTTTGGTTAGACCAAGTCTCTTTTCTTGGTCATGTTATTTCTGAGGCCGGGATCGCTGTGGATCCAGCCAAGATTGATGCTGTGCGCACCTGGCCTAGACCGAAGACGGTTGCCGACATCCGGAGCTTCCTCGGTCTGGCAGGTTACTATCGGAGGTTTGTGAGGAATTTCTCTAGTGTTTCGAAACCGATGACATCCTTGACAAAGAAGGATGCACCGTTTGATTGGACTGAGGACTGTGAAATCTCGTTTCAGAAGCTCAAGGATGCCTTGACTTCTGCACCAATTCTTACTATACCAGAGGGTACTGATGGTTTTGAAGTGTACTGTGACGCGTCAGGTAAAGGAATGGGTTGTGTTTTGATGCAGCACGGGAAGGTCGTGGCCTACGCCTCCCGACAGTTGAAACGACATGAGGAAAATTATCCTACACATGATCTAGAATTGGGTGCCATTGTCTTCGCATTGAAGATATGGCGACACCATTTGTATGGAGTGAATGTGACTATTTATTCAGATCATAAGAGTTTGAAATACCTGTTCACTCAGAAGGAGTTGAACATGAGGCAAAGAAGATGGGTTGAATTCCTTACCGATTACGATATTAACCTTCAGTACAAGGAAGGTAAAGCAAACATTGTAGCTGATGCATTGAGTCGCCGAGCACACTCTCTCCATTCGCTTATCTCTCACTCGAGCTTGGTTGAAGAGGTGCGGAGTGCTCAGATGTCAGATCAGTACATGCGGGAGATCAAACAGAAGCTTATCGACGGCACGTTCGAAAGTCAGAAGTATGACTTCCGACTTCATGATGATGGTTTGATCAGGCTGAATGGCCGACTTTGTATTCCACGAAGTAGCGCTGAGCTGAAGGAGCGCATACTGAGTGAATCACACTGTTCTTCTACTTCTATTCACCCCGGAGCTTCAAAGATGTACAAGGGTATGAAGAGATATTTCTGGTGGACCGGTATGAAGAAAGATGTGACAGACTATGTTGTTAGGTGTCTCACTTGCCAGAAGGTCAAGTTTGAGCACCGTCGGCCTGGTGGTATGGTGCAGCCAATGCCAGTGCCTGAGTGGAAGTTCCATGACATTTCCATGGACTTCGTTGTTGGGCTTCCGCCTACTCGGGGAGGCTTGAACATGATATGGGTTGTTGTTGACCGACTGACCAAGGTGGCCCGATTCATTCCGATGAAGGACACTTGGAAAGTGGCGAAGCTAGCAGAGCTCTTCGACCGTGATATTGTACGGCACCATGGAGTACCGAAGACTATCGTGTCTGATAGGGATACCAGATTCCTCTCGAGGTACTGGAGAAGTACACGGGAAGCACTTGGTACCGAACTGAAGTTGAGTACGGCGTTTCACCCACAGACAGATGGTCAGAGTGAGCGCACCATACAGACGCTTGAGGATATGTTACGTGCATGTGCACTTGACTTTCAGACCAGCTGGATTGATAAGTTACATCTGATCGAGTTTAGCTACAACAACAGTTACCACGCGTCGATCAAGATGTCTCCCTTCCAGGCCTTGTACGGTAGACCATGCCGCACGCCATTATGCTGGGATGAGTCGAGTGAGACGGTCATTATAGGACCGAATATTTGGAGCAAGTACAAGCAGAAGTATGTCAGATCCGAGCGAACATGAAGGCAGCTCAGGATAGACAGAAATCGTACGCCGATGTGCGCAGACGCGACCTGGAGTTCGCCGTGGGCGATCAGGTATTCCTTAGAGTATCCCCCATGAAGGGAGTATTCCGTTTTGGCCAGAAAGGCAAGTTGAGCCCGAAATATGTGGGGCCTTATGTTGTGACGGAGCGGATAGGCCCAGTAGCTTACAGGCTTGAGTTACCTGCTGAGCTGGGCAAGGTACATGATGTATTTCATGTGTCCCATCCGTCTCATGTACTTCAGCCCGAGAGGCTAACATTAGAGCCGACCATGCGATCAGTGGAGACCCCCGTACGGATCCTGGACACTAAGACTCGAGACACTCGCCATAAATCTGTGAGATTGGTGAAGGTTCTCTGGTCTAACCAGGAAGTCGAGGAGGCCACTTGGGAGCTGGAGGAGAAGATGAAGGGGAAGTACCCGTCATTGTTTACTTCTTAGTTTGTATGTATAGGGTACGGGGCGTACCCCTATTTAAGGGGGGTAGAGCCGTTTCGGTTATGTATGTACGGCATGTATTGGAATACATGTCTATGTTGTTATGTTATAGACCCTTGAGTCTAAGTGATGTTGTGTTATCAGGACCTTGAGTCCGATGGAATGTAAAGAATGTTCGTGTGTTGTTATGGGAGCGTTGTTGCAGAAGTAATCCCCGTGTTCTAATATTAAGATACGTGGGAAGTGTGAACTTTGGGGACAAAGTTCTTTTAAGGGGGTAGATTGAAATACCCCAAACCTTAATATGTTAGTTAATTATATAATTAATATATTCTAAGGCTTACTTTAGTCATTAGAAACATGTGAGAACAATTCCCGAAGGAAACGGATCCAAATAGTGGATTAAAAATGCTAAACGGGCTTTAAAGCACGTTTTTCGAGAAACCCGGGAAATGTAACTTTAAACGGGTTTAATGGACTAATAAAAATTCATAGTCAACCATATGGCTATAATTAAATATTAGTCAAGGTCTAGGACCATAAAAATAAATAAAACAAAAATCCGGAAACCGGACCCGGACTGTTAAAACTGACAGTTCGGGAACTAACGGGTGTTATCTGCTAAATGACCATGTGCCACCTCATCTCTACTTTACAAAAAAAAAACTAACTTTCTTTTCTCTCCCTCCTTTGTGTCTCACGATTTTTGCTCCCCTCTCTCTCTTTATTTTGCCTCTCTATTAGCTACAAGACAAAATAATAAAGCTACTTACTTTATTCTCTCTCTCTCTCACACTCTCTCTCTTCCTTCCTCATTCTTTTCACTCACGATTCCTTCCCCTCACCCAGCTCCCTTCGTCTTCATTTGGCTCCAGCAATGGCGATTTATACATGCCAAAGAAACACCAACTTCAACTCCTTGTAACTTCTTCATTCTTGCTCCAAATCGAGAAATTCTTTCACCAAAATACTCCTCTCATCTTGGAGATTATTTTGTACCTTTCAAAATCTCAAAACTCCATACTTCATTTCCATGGGTATATCACATTTTGAAGAAGAAACTTCACATTCTTGAAGCCCATCATCTCCTTGCTGTTCTAAGGTAAAGAAGAACTCGAAAATCCCTTGTTTTTCCTCATCTTACATGTTGGCCGGTTTTGGTGTGTACTAAACACCATTGTTTTCTCTCCATATTAGCTTGTTCAATCTTTAGAAGTGTTGGAGCTAGCCCTATTCCATTGCCAAGCATTTCGTTTCGAAATAGAAGGTAATTCCCTCCCTGTGTTCAAGTGACTTCTAAATTCTAGGGTTAGTGGAATGTTATTCAAAACCCTAAATACTCATTGTAATTACCTTGGCATGGTCATTAGTGTAACAAATAACCCATTGGAAATCGGTTGGGGAACAAGAAGTAAGGAGGAGGAAAAGTTGAAAGAAATCCCAAGGTAAATGACTTACCTTATGTTGTGTGATGTTTTAGGAAGTTGTGTTTTATGTTTGTACAAATATAAATGCTCAGTGAAATGCAGGTGTTGCTAATAAAATGAGGAAATTCAGTGTTTAAATTCATATTGTTTAAGGGCCTAAGAGCCAAGCCTTAAAGTTTATGCACATTGTGGTTGTTATTGTGAAGTGCTGGAATGGATGTGTTCTAAGTGTCTAGAATGAGTGTGGTGGTTGGATTAATGCAAATGTGCTTGACAAGGTGTGTGAGGATGATAGAAATATGGGGAACCTCTGTCAAAATTCATGTAGAACACTAGGTGTTTTAAGTGTTGGTGAAAGGGAAAGAGTTTAAATTGGGTGAATATAATCAAGGAATTGGGTGATGATTTAGACAAGAGATTAGAGAGGTTTAGGGTGCCAAACAAGTGTTAAAACATGTTAGGATTTATGTAGGAACATTAGGAGAAGGTTAGGCTTGGTTTGGAGGTTGAAAAGTGGATGAAAAATAATGTTCTGGACTAATACTGGAGTGTTCCGGGTTTGCAACCAGGATACAAACCCGGAACACACCAAAAAATACCCGAGGGTAGTATTCTGTAGGTGGTCCGGGTTTAAAACCCTGCTACAAACCCGGATCAGGTCATAAATTAGGCAGTAGGTTTTGCGACGGTGTGTCCGGGTTTGCAAACTCGGACACAAACCCGGAACACCCTAAAAATGTTCCAGAGAGTGTTTTTAAGCATTTCCAAGGTGGGGATTTGAATGTTAATGATAATATAAGATTGTTAGGTCATGTTTGGTGACTCTTAATGATCATTAGGAGGGTGGATAAGTGTAAGTTAAGTGTGAAAGCCTATAAACTTAATTATATGAAATGATTAGCTAATTAGAAATTAAATACGGTAATTAACCGACATTACTAAATGTGTATAGGAGTTGCCTACGGTGGAAATCAGTCGAAGCAGGACCAAGGTATGGTTTTCTTGCAGTCCGTTGCCTACCGGTTTACACCGGCTTGTGTGCTACCTGTGTTTTTGCGTGTTTACAACCTTGTAAGATTAATTCATGAAACGAGTTTACAGTTCTTAATATTATTGTGACGTGTGTGTACCGATACCGGTAACCTCAAATGCGTGCTAACCGTTAATTAACCAAAGCTAGGAAACGTACGAGAGCGGTATCCGGTAATAACGTCCCTCGACCTAAGGAACGTTCTAACCCGGCTATGTGTGTTTTGGTTGTGATGTGTATTGATGAATTATGCCTTACTTCCCTTGCTTGTTCTAACTGGACTTAAACACATTCTTGTGTGAGATTATGTCAAGCTCCCATTGTGGGACTTCTAACGAGTGCTAATCAGGGAGTGAGGAATCCGGGTGTCCGGTCACGCGTGTATGTATGGGCGTCGATATCTGAATCAGATTCGACTCTCTCCTTATGTTAGGGTAGTCTTCCTTTATGGGGAATTCGACCTCCCATAGCTTAGCCAAAGCTACCTACCTGACTTCCACATCGGGCTAGGGGGAAATTATGTGTTGATGTGTTCGGGTCACTACTCGTCTCATCTTATGAGTAAGTTCACTCACTACTAAAACAGTAATGTGTTATGTGTTAAGCTTAACATGAGGATGAAGACATCCTCTAGGCTTACAAGTTGACTAACCAGGTGGGTTGTTATTCAAGTGAACTGTTTTCACTATGTATGTGTTGTTATGGTTCTGCAATAGCTCCTGATATATATATATATGCATGTTGTATGATAAAATCAACGCCATGTAATAATGACAAATAGTTGCGTGTATCCCGGTAGTCAGCGGGCTGCACGTTAACCATGCCAGCAAAAGGTTGCTGACCCCTTGGGGGCTATGTTTATTTGCAGGATGAGGATCGAGGAAGCAGATTGGCTTTAGATCCTAGGATGTGATATTTTGTTGTTTTTGGATGTTGAACCCGAGTAGTGCTTGTACACTCGAGGTCGTTTACTTTGGAGGATGTAAAGTTGGTTAGTGATTTTTGAACAGTTACACTCGGTATATTGTAATTCTTTTTGGATGGTCATTTTTGGAAGGTTGTAAGTATGCTCGGGATTCGTGTGAGATCAGACCGATACATAATATGTAACAGCTTGTTAGCCAGTGGGGGTGGCTAACGGCGTGTAACACCGCCCTTTTTGGTATATGTTTAAGTAATGATTTCCGCTGCGATTATTGATAAGTTTGTTAAGGTTTGGATGGGGTGTTACAAAAAGTGGTATCAGAGCGAAGTATCGCTCTGATTACCGACAACCGAGCCTAGGAATATACCGAGTTAGGAATTTAAACATTGTCGTCCAAAGGACGTTAAAAACATGTGTTCGATAAGTTTGTAAGCACAATACTAATGTGCTCTCATGTATGTTCAGATGGCAGGGCGACCGCAGGGACGAGGCCGAGGAGGGCCTGGTCCGAGTGATACGGGGGATAACCCCACCGCTCAAATGATGGCCGAAGCTGTAGCGGCCGCCCTAGCACAAGTTGTGCCTCAGATAATCGCGCAGTGCAGCAAGGGCAGCAACGCGCCCATTGGTCAGGAGCAGCCTGAACCACCACCACCACCTCAGCCACGCGAAACTAATTGGGTGAAAGCGTTGGCAGATTTGAGGCCCCCGTCTTTCAAAGGAGAGGAGACCGACCTTCTAAGCTAGAGGCCTACATCTCGGAGCTCGAGACCGCCTATGAGACTTTGGCTGTTCCTGCTGATGCCAAGGTCCGACTTGCTGCATTCTATTTGAAGGGTTCGGCTAGGAATTGGTGGAAACTGTACGGGCCGAGAACTTGGCCAATCCGATTTTGGATGGGAGCAGTACACGGCATTACTACGGGCCAAGTACTATCCCGTGCATGTGCAAGAGGCGAAGCGCCTGGAGCTTGACAGCCTGAAACAAGGGGATAAAATGACGGTGGACGACTACTACACCGCTTCACCGACCTAATTCATCTTCTACCCGACCTTGGTTACTCGAACCGGGTCTTAGTAAAACCGATCCTACAGTGGGTTGAGCCACCGCCTACGCTATGGCATGGGGCCAGCCGAGTACAAACACCTTGCAGGTAAATTTCCAATGATGTCTAAGTATAAATAAGATGTTGTATGGAGAGTATGTAAAGGTGTTGCGGGGCATGACTAACACCTTGATACCCAGGAGTGCTATCATGCCGCTGCTAAGGTGAATCACCGTCCGTCTAAGGGACGAGGAGAATGCGCATAAGCGCAAGGTTTCGAGCGAGGGCCAAAGCTCGCAAGGGTACCAAGAGGGAAGAAGAGGAAACCTTACCCTCAGCACCAGAAGGGCCAGCAGCAAGATGGCAAGGGCCAAGCCCAGCCCACTACCACTGAGGAGCCACTGAAGCTCACTTATGCCTATGCGGCTAAGCCCTACGCTCTCACCCGCCGAAGGGTAACTATTAATCCGAATACCAAAACCAAGTGCGTATTGTTATATTGTGAAGTGTGTACTGATTGTGTGTTGTGATAGCAGCCAGTACGGGCTCTGGACCGGAGCGCCACTACTCTGTAAGTGGTGCAAAGGTGACCATCCCGGTAAGGACTGCAAGGGAATGACGTGCAGTGCCACTACTGCAAGAAGATGGGGCACCGTGACTTCGAGTGCTACAATACCCTGATGGCAAGGAACTATAAGCCTAGATGGCAATGGAAGGGTAAGGCCACTGCTACCACTGAGGGCCCGAAATCTACCTATCAGCCACCCTCAGGGCAAGGGAATACTGATTCCCAGAAGGGGAAGGGGCCGGGAGCAGGCAAGGCTGCCTTGAACGTGGTGGACCGGTCAGAGGCACCAGGATCGTCTTCTAGACCAGGTACCCCCTTAACCGTTAAGTTAGATAAGTGATTGCTTACCGCATTTCCATACATGTGTGTTAGTGGGTCTAAATGAATAACCACATAAGTAATGAGTTGAAGTATAAAGTGAAACCACCTAAATTAGAAGATTTATAAACTTAGGGACCTTCAATATTTGCTATCCAATCCCACCCACACGAACCCCGGAGATACCACCATCGACATCGCCGACTATCCAGCAGAACAGTGTCAAGTTATCCAGCCAGGTATGATCTTATTTAAGGGATACTTGACACCCGAAGCACAAATCCACATCAATCGACGATGCAACGAGCTTGGAGCAGCACCTGGAGGTTTCTACACACCCGAATACCCAAGTGGAGCGAGATGAAATTAAAATGATGTGCATGGGTAAGGATTGGAACCCTTACACCAAGTCATATCAAGACACACGAGCTGAAGATGGAGCTACCATACCGAGTATACCTGAGGAGTTCCTTGCGGTTGTTAATCCACACCGTGGGAATTGCTCAGCAAGCTGAACCGGAACAAATCCCAAGTATCAAGGCAGATTTGTGTATTGTCAATTTCTACCAGAAAGGTGGAAGGTTGGGTTTACACCAAGACAAGGACGAGTCACCCGAGTCTCTTAGTAAGGGAGTACCCGTGGTGTCTTGGTCCATTGGTGATACCGCAGTGTTTATGTACGGCGAGCAGAAGCGTGCGGACCTTGCAAGAAGTTAGTATTGGAGTCTGGAGATGTGTTAATCATGGGTGGGCAGTCGAGGATGCTGTATCATGGTATCAAGAAGATCAAATTGAATACGGCGCCTCCGACAATAATCAATGCCACCCACATGAAACCTGGAAGACTGAACTTAACCTTTAGACAGTTCTGAAGTTATGTGTAATCATGTAAAGTATGAAGCCAGTTGTATGTTAAGCATGTGATGCATTAAGTATGTTAAGTTATCGAGCGATGTAGCCAATGTAATACCATCATAATGTAACGATGAGTTTTATGAATAAAGCAGTGTTGAATTCTTGAGCATTCCACCCGTGTTGTTACCAATATACTTATCAAGTTTATGAAATAAATTAGGCGCTGCACTCGGGACGGAAGGTACACTGAGTGTGTGTACAGAGGCAGAGGCCGGCAGAAGCGGCACATCCTCACCGGTACCTTCCCAGTGAATGGCGTGGATGCGTCGATCTTGTTCGACTCTGGAGCCTCACATACGTTTGTCTCACTCTCTTGCGAGAGACTGGGGCTAGATGGGGAGGAGATCCCTGACTTCTTAGTCACTCTCCCGTCTAAGGAGCGGATCAGATGCACCCGTTATTACCGAGATGCCACCGTTCGAATTAAGAATGAGGAGTTCCCGGTCGACATGATAGAGTTCGAGGGGCTCGGATTTGATGTGATTGTGGGGATGAACTGGTTGGAGCGGTACAAGGGCAGAATCCTATGTGCCGAGCATCGTCTGCTTCTTAGGAGTCCATCTGGGGTTACCATTTCATACCGCCAGAGGCCCAGGGAGCCTTCGACACAGATCATCTCCGCCATGGCCATGTACCACGAAATCAGAAGGAGGAATGATGTATACCTCTGCTATGTCCAGGACATAGAGAGAGACCCTGAGTTTAGCCCAGATGTGCCGGTTGTGTCGGAGTTTCCTGATGTCTTTCCTAAGGAGCTTCCAGGCATGCCGCCTACACGGGCAGTTGAGTTTGAGATTGACTTGGTGCCGGGCACCGGACCTATAGCGAAGGCGCCCTACCGTATGGCTCCAGCTGAGATGACAGAGCTCAAGGAACAGCTGCGAGACCTACTAGACAAGGGATTTATCCGCCCTAGCGTTTCACCATGGGAGCACCAGTCCTTTTTGTGAAGAAAAAGGATGGGAGTCTCCGCCTCTGCATCGATTACAGAGAGCTGAATGCTGTGACGGTGAAGAAACGTTACCCATTGCCACGTATCGATGATTTGTTTGATCAGCTGAGAGGTGCATCTGTATTCTCTAAGATCGATCTGCGATCGGGTTACCATCAGATTGCTATCAGAGACAGTGATATTGAGAAGACCGCATTCCGAACCAGATATGGGCACTATGAATTCACGGTCATGCCGTTTGGGTTGTCTAATGCACCAGCAAAGTTTATGGACTTGATGAATCGCTTGTTTCGAGATCAGTTATAAGTCAGTGGTTGTCTTCATCGATGATATTCTTATTTATTCTAAGTCCAAGGTTGAGCATGAGAATCACCTGAGGAGTGTGTTACAGACGTTGAGAGAAAATCAGCTATATGCGAAGTTCTCGAAGTGTGAATTTTGGTTAGACCAAGTCTCTTTTCTTGGTCATGTTATTTCTGAGGCCGGGATCGCTGTGGATCCAGCCAAGATTGATGCTGTGCGCACCTGGCCTAGACCGAAGACGGTTGCCGACATCCGGAGCTTCCTCGGTCTGGCAGGTTACTATCGGAGGTTTGTGAGGAATTTCTCTAGTGTTTCGAAACCGATGACATCCTTGACAAAGAAGGATGCACCGTTTGATTGGACTGAGGACTGTGAAATCTCGTTTCAGAAGCTCAAGGATGCCTTGACTTCTGCACCAATTCTTACTATACCAGAGGGTACTGATGGTTTTGAAGTGTACTGTGACGCGTCAGGTAAAGGAATGGGTTGTGTTTTGATGCACACGGGAAGGTCGTGGCCTACGCCTCCCGACAGTTGAAACGACATGAGAAAATTATCCTACACATGATCTTAGAATTGGGTGCCATTGTCTTCGCATTGAAGATATGGCGACACCATTTGTATGGAGTGAATGTGACTATTTATTCAGATCATAAGAGTTTGAAATACCTGTTCACTCAGAAGGAGTTGAACATGAGGCAAAGAAGATGGGTTGAATTCCTTACGATTACGATATTAACCTTCAGTACAAGGAAGGTAAAGCAAACATTGTAGCTGATGCATTGAGTCGCCGAGCACACTCTCTCCATTCGCTTATCTCTCACTCGAGCTTGGTTGAAGAGGTGCGTAGTGCTCAGATGTCAGATCAGTACATGCGGGAGATCAAACAGAAGCTTATCGACGGCACGTTCGAAAGTCAGAAGTATGACTTCCGACTTCATGATGATGGTTTGATCAGGCTGAATGGCCGACTTTGTATTCCACGAAGTAGCGCTGAGCTGAAGGAGCGCATACTGAGTGAATCACACTGTTCTTCTACTTCTATTCACCCCGGAGCTTCAAAGATGTACAAGGGTATGAAGAGATATTTCTGGTGGACCGGTATGAAGAAAGATGTGACAGACTATGTTGTTAGGTGTCTCACTTGCCAGAAGGTCAAGTTTGAGCACCGTCGGCCTGGTGGTATGGTGCAGCCAATGCCAGTGCCTGAGTGGAAGTTCCATGACATTTCCATGGACTTCGTTGTTGGGCTTCCGCCTACTCGGGGAGGCTTGAACATGATATGGGTGTTGTTGACCGACTGACCAAGGTGGCCCGATTCATTCCGATGAAGGACACTTGGAAAGTGGCGAAGCTAGCAGAGCTCTTCGACCGTGATATTGTACGGCACCATGGAGTACCGAAGACTATCGTGTCTGATAGGGATACCAGATTCCTCTCGAGGTACTGGAGAAGTACACGGGAAGCACTTGGTACCGAACTGAAGTTGAGTACGGCGTTTCACCCACAGACAGATGGTCAGAGTGAGCGCACCATACAGACGCTTGAGGATATGTTACGTGCATGTGCACTTGACTTTCAGACCAGCTGGATTGATAAGTTACATCTGATCGAGTTTAGCTACAACAACAGTTACCACGCGTCGATCAAGATGTCTCCCTTCCAGGCCTTGTACGGTAGACCATGCCGCACGCCATTATGCTGGGATGAGTCGAGTGAGACGGTCATTATAGGACCGGAATATTTGGAGCAAGTACAAGCAGAAGTATGTCAGATCCGAGCGAACATGAAGGCAGCTCAGGATAGACAGAAATCGTACGCCGATGTGCGCAGACGCGACCTGGAGTTCGCCGTGGGCGATCAGGTATTCCTTAGAGTATCCCCCATGAAGGGAGTATTCCGTTTTGGCCAGAAAGGCAAGTTGAGCCCGAAATATGTGGGGCCTTATGTTGTGACGGAGCGGATAGGCCCAGTAGCTTACAGGCTTGAGTTACCTGCTGAGCTGGGCAAGGTACATGATGTATTTCATGTGTCCCATCCGTCTCATGTACTTCAGCCCGAGAGGCTAACATTAGAGCCGACCATGCGATCAGTGGAGACCCCGTACGGATCCTGGACACTAAGACTCGAGACACTCGCCATAAATCTGTGAGATTGGTGAAGGTTCTCTGGTCTAACCAGGAAGTCGAGGAGGCCACTTGGGAGCTGGAGGAGAAGATGAAGGGGAAGTACCCGTCATTGTTTACTTCTTAGTTTGTATGTATAGGGTACGGGGCGTACCCCTATTTAAGGGGGGTAGAGCCGTTTCGGTTATGTATGTACGGCATGTATTGGAATACATGTCTATGTTGTTATTTATAGACCCTTGAGTCTAAGTGATGTTGTGTTATCAGGACCTTGAGTCCGATGGAATGTAAAGAATGTTCGTGTGTTGTTATGGGAGCGTTGTTGCAGAAGTAATCCCCGTGTTCTAATATTAAGATATGTGGGAAGTGTGAACTTTGGGACAAAGTTCTTTTAAGGGGGGTAGATTGAAATACCCCAAACCTTAATATGTTAGTTAATTATATAAGTAATATATTCTAAGGCTTACTTTAGTCATTAGAAACATGTGAGAACAATTCCCGAAGGAAACGGATCCAAATAGTGGATAAAAATGCTAAACGGGCTTTAAGCAGCACGTTTTTCGAGAAACCCGGGAAATGTAACTTTAAACGGGTTTAATGGACTAATAAAAATTCATAGTCAACCATATGGCTATAATTAAATATTAGTCAAGGTCTAGGACCATAAAAATAAATAAAACAAAAATCCGGAAACCGGACCCGGACTGTTAAAACTGACAGTTCGGGAACTAACGGGGTTATCTGCTAAATGACCATGTGCCACCTCATCTCTACTTTTACAAAAAAAAAACTAAACTTTTCTCTCCCTCCTTTGTGTCTCACGATTTTTGCTCCCTCTCTCTCTTTATTTTGCCTCTCTATTAGCTACAAGACAAAATAATAAAGCTACTTACTTTATTCTCTCTCTCTCTCACACTCTCTTCCTTCCTCATTCTTTTCACTCACGATTCCTTCCCCTCACCCAGCTCCCTTCGTCTTCATTTGGCTCCAGCAATGGCGATTTATACATGCCAAAGAAACACCAACTTCAACTCCTTGTAACTTCTTCCTTGCTCCAAATCGAGAAATTCTTTCACCAAAATACTCCTCTCATCTTGGAGATTATTTTGTACCTTTCAAAATCTCAAAACTCCATACTTCATTTCCATGGGTATATCACATTTTGAAGAAGAAACTTCACATTCTTGAAGCCCATCATCTCCTTGCTGTTCTAAGGTAAAGAAGAACTCGAAAATCCCTTGTTTTTCCTCATCTTACATGTTGGCCGGTTTTGGTGTGTACTAAACACCATTGTTTTCTCTCCATATTAGCTTGTTCAATCTTTAGAAGTGTTGGAGCTAGCCCTATTCCATTGCCAAGCATTTCGTTAGAAGGTAATTCCCTCCCTGTGTTCAAGTGACTTCTAAATCTAGGGTTAGTGGAATGTTATTCAAAACCCTAAATACTCATTGTAATTACCTTGGCATGGTCATTAGTGTAACAAATAACCCATTGGAAATCGGTTGGGGAACAAGAAGTAAGGAGGAGGAAAGTTGAAAGAAATCCCAAGGTAAATGACTTACCTTATGTTGTGTGATGTTTTAGGAAGTTGTGTTTTTTGTTGTACAAATATAAATGCTCAGTGAAATGCAGGTGTTGCTAATAAAATGAGGAAATTCAGTGTTTAAATTCATATTGTTTAAGGGCCTAAGAGCCAAGCCTTAAAGTTTATGCACATTGTGGTTGTTATTGTGAAAGTGCTGGAATGGATGTGTTCTAAGTGTCTAGAATGAGTGTGGTGGTTGGATTAATGCAAATGTGCTTGACAAGGTGTGTGAGGATGATAGAAATATGGGGAACCTCTGTCAAAATTCATGTAGAACACTAGGTGTTTTAAGTGTTGGTGAAAGGGAAAGAGTTTAAATTGGGTGAATATAATCAAGGAATTGGGTGATGATTTAGACAAGAGATTAGAGAGGTTTAGGGTGCCAAACAAGTGTTAAAACATGTTAGGATTTATGTAGGAACATTAGGAGAAGGTTAGGCTTGGTTTGGAGGTTGAAAAGTGGATGAAAAATAATGTTCTGGACTAATACTGGAGTGTTCCGGGTTTGCAACCAGGATACAACCCGGAACACACCAAAAACATACCCGAGGGTAGTATTCTGTAGGTGGTCCGGGTTTAAAACCCTGCTACAAACCCGGATCAGGTCATAAATTAGGCAGTAGGTTTTGCGACGGTGTGTTCCGGGTTGCAAACTCGGACACAAACCCGGAACACCCTAAAAATGTTCCAGAGAGTGTTTTAAGCATTTCCAAGGTGGGGATTTGAATGTTAATGATAATATAAGATTGTTAGGTCATGTTTGGTGATTCTTAATGATCATTAGGAGGGTGGATAAGTGTAAGTTAAGTGTGAAAGCCTATAAACTTAATTATATGAAATGATTAGCTAATTAGAAATTAAATACGGTAATTAACCGACATTACTAAATGTGTATAGGAGTTGCCTACGGTGGAAATCAGTCGAAGCAGGGACCAAGGTATGGTTTTCTTGCAGTCCGTTGCCTACCGGTTTACACCGGCTTGTGTGCTACCTGTGTTTTTGCGTGTTTACAACCTTGTAAGATTAATTCATGAAACGAGTTTACAGTTCTTAATATTATTGTGACGTGTGTGTACCGATACCGGTAACCTCAAATGCGTGCTAACCGTTAATTAACCAAAGCTAGGAAACGTACGAGAGCGGTATCCGGTAATAACGTCCCTCGACCTAAGGAACGTTCTAACCGGCTATGTGTGTTTGGTTGTGATGTGTATTGATGAATTATGCCTTACTTCCCTTGCTTGTTCTAACTGGACTTAAACACATTCTTGTGTGAGATTATGTCAAGCTCCCATTGTGGGACTTCTAACGAGTGCTAATCAGGGAGTGAGGAATCCGGGTGTCCGGTCACGCGTGTATGTATGGGCGTCGATATCTGAATCAGATTCGACTCTCTCCTTATGTTAGGGTAGTCTTCCTTTTATGGGGAATTCGACCTCCCATAGCTTAGCCAAAGCTACCTACCTGACTTCCACATCGGGCTAGGGGGAAATTATGTGTTGATGTGTTCGGGTCACTACGCTCGTCTCATCTTTCAAGTTAAAGTTACTCACCCGACTAACTAAACAGTAATGTGTTATGTGTTAAGCTTAACATGAGGATGAAGACATCCT
The DNA here is from genome assembly GCA_023374045.1 of Limonium bicolor. Classification (NCBI taxonomy): domain Eukaryota; kingdom Viridiplantae; phylum Streptophyta; class Magnoliopsida; order Caryophyllales; family Plumbaginaceae; genus Limonium; species Limonium bicolor. Next base: position 333,568,274 of record CM041777.1, on the reverse strand, counting down.
CTAGGCTTACAAGTTGACTAACCAGGTGGGTTGTTATTCAAGTGAACTGTTTTCACTATGTATGTGTTGTTATGGTTCTGCAATAGCTCCTGATATATATATATATGCATGTTGTATGATAAAATCAACGCCATGTAATAATGACAAATAGTTGCGTGTATCCCGGTAGTCAGCGGGCTGCACGTTAACCATGCCAGCAAAAGGTTGCTGACCCCCTTGGGGGCTATGTTTATTTGCAGGATGAGGATCGAGGAAGCAGATTGGCTTTAGATCCTAGGATGTTGATATTTTTTGTTTTTGGATGTTGAACCCGAGTAGTGCTTGTACACTCGAGGTCGTTACTTTGGAGGATGTAAAGTTGGTTAGTGATTTTTGAACAGTTACACTCGGTATATTGTAATTCTTTTTGGATGGTCATTTTGGAAGGTTGTAAGTATGCTCGGGATTCGTGTGATCAGACCGATACATAATATGTAACAGCCTTGTTAGCCACGTGGGTGGCTAACGGCGTGTAACACCGCCCTTTTTGGTATATGTTTAAGTAATGATTCCGCTGCGATTATTGATTAAGTGTTAAGGTTTTGGATGGGGTGTTACAGAGGTGGAACTTGGTTTGCATATGATCAAGGGAAGCCGAACACAATTGGGGTGGAAGGATAGTTCAACACTGATGCTGATCAACAGGGTTGGATGATTCTTGAAGCTCCCTATAAGTGGTCACAAATAACCACGCTAAGGAAAGATGCAAAGAGCATAAATTTTGGACTAGAAGTTGTATTGCGTTTTCAAAAAGGATTTCCAATTGGTATTTCCCAACGTTCGATTGATATTTTGAATAAAGGATTCTCTTATACTTAACCTAGTAAAGAATATTTTTATAGTACTTGCTCACCAGCTGAGGAAGTATGAACCTTTGTCTTCGAACTGGTGACATGGGAAGTATATATGTTAAAGATTAAGTGATTGTTTTGATCTCCCAAACGAATCTGCGGGATAACTGAAATACCCCGAACTTAAATACAGGGATTAAAATTAATCTCATATGTATTTAAGGGCCTAATGGTACCCAATTAATACTAGTAAGGAAAAATAAATCCAAAAGAAATAAATAAACGCTTAAAAAAGGAAAACGCTAAATAAGCGTTAAGTAACCATAGGAGGTATGAGACCTTGGTTAGGGTATTATATGGATTTTGAATGTGTAACAAGACCTAAATAATATAAGGGAACAAATCCCGAAGAAAACGGATCCTTAAAACGGATTAAAATCACTAACGAACCTTAAAGCGTGTTTTTTCGAGGTAACCGAGAAAACGTGACTTTAAGCGGGTCAAATAGACTCGTAACAGTTTTGGTCAACTAAATAATCATTAATAGATTATAATGAAGCTTTAGAACCAATAAAATCAATAAAACGAGAGATTAGTAAAAACTGTCAAAAACTGGAAGTTGTAGGGTAGAAATATAAATAACACAAACTTATGTGTCCACTTTTAAAATAAAAGTGAAAAAATTGTGTGTGTGAGGGCTGTACTAATCGATGGGCTCCCCCTCTCTCACACTCTCTCACACACTCACTCTCTTATTTACAAACAAACAAAAATAATAAACCCCCACTCACCTTTATTCTCTCTCCTCCATTTCACTCCCTCTCCACGTGAACCAACACCCCCACACTCTCTCTTTTTCCTTCTTCTTCCATGCGATTTCCATGGAGAATTGAAGAGCTCCACAAAAACATCAACTTCTCTCCTCTTGTTACTCCATCAAACATTCTCCAAAAAAATTAAAAATACCACCATTGGAATCCTCTCATCAAGAGCTACATTCCTATCTTTTCAAAAATCGAAAACAACAACGTTCACCTCCATGGGTATGGAGCATTTGGAGCTTCGAGACCACCATTAGAAGGCCCTCCTTGTCCTTGTTCTTTTAAGGTAAAAATATTCCTAAAAACTCCATCTTTTTCTAGCCTCAAGGGCAAAACGAAAATGAAAACTAAAACCCTTGTTGCTCCTTGTATCCTAGCCGATTTTGGCATCTTGGTGGAGTTGGAAACTTTGTTCTTGAACCACTCCAAGCTTCATTTACACCCTTGCAAGGTAATGAGAATTCTAAACCCTAAAACCTACTTAAAGCTTAATAATAGCTAGGGTTAGTTCTTAGTGTATTGAAATGTGTATGTATATGGGTTGTAGAGTAGAGAATTTGTGTTGGCTAAACCGGTGGAGAAAGAGAGGAAGGAAGAATAAAGAAGGAGAAAGAAAATCTAGAGGAGAAACAAGGTAAGAATGCTCTTTTGTGTAGCTTGGTAATGAGTAATGTAACAGATTTTTGGAAATGAAATGTGTATTGTAAAATGGACAATGTATTAGTAGTGTAATGTGTAGGAGAATATAAGTATCTTGAAGCCTTAAAAGACATTTAAAAACTGTCACAATTGGATTGGAATGGGATGTAGGAGTGGCAGGAATTTTAAGAGTGTTTAAGTATTGGAATCGGGTATGGGAGCTTTGTTATATTGTTTTTTGTGTGAAACAGGTGAACTAGTATTTTTATTGTGAACCTAGAATATGTGGTGAGAGTGTAAAAATAGGGAGGTTATGGCAAATTTTTGGTAGAAATGTACACTATGGATGACTTGGTGGATGGGAGAACCAAGGTGCGTATTGGAGTTGGTAGACATGTTTAGTAGTGATGAAGTAGTTGTAGTATGAGAAACAAGAGGTGTGGAAATCTGTAGCAAAAGGTTATATAAGGATGTATGGAGAAGTTGGAAAATTAGTGTGTAAGAATTGGTAAAAAGAGTGTTGGACTGGGTATAGGTATTGTAGTTGTTGAGATGTATTTGGGATGCTAGGAGTGACATTGGTAGAGGAAGTATTGAATGGTAGAAGTGAGTTAGAAATCTGTAGCATAGGTAAAACAAAAACTGTTACATTGGTTGGAAAAGAATGAGGAATTTGTGTAGGATTGATTGATGGATTTAGTAAAGAATTTGGTGGATGAACTAAGGCAATTCGGAGGGCCTAGGTAGTGTTTAAACATGTGGGATTACATGTAAGAAGATTGGAGAAACAAATGGGTAAAGTATAGAACTGAAAACAGAAATGAAAATGCAAATACTGGGCCGGACCGACCTTGGGACCGAACTTGCAAGGTCGGTCGAGCCCAGATTTACAAAGACGGGAAAGCTTCTGGAATGGACCGAACTTGCGACCGGACTTGCAAGTTCGGTCGGACCAGAGAAATTCTCCCGTCTGTAACCTACTGGAATGGACCGACCTTGCGATCGGACTTGAAGGTCGGTCGACGCAAAATTTTTCCGTCTTGTAACTTACAGGAATGGACCGACCTTGCGACCGGACTTGCAAGGTCGGCCGACGCAAAATTTTTCCGTCTTGTAACTTACTGGAATGGACCGACCTTGCGACCGGACTTGCAAGGTCGGTCGAGCTAAAATTTTCCGTCTTGTAAGCTACTGGAATGGACCGACCTTGCGACTGGACTTGCAAGGTCGGTCGGCCTAAAATTTTCCGTTAAGTAACTCACTGGAATGGACCGACCTTGGGACCGGACTTACAAGGTCGGTCGGCCCTGGAATTTTCACCCGATGTAGCCTACTGACTTGGACCGAACTTGCAAGGTCGGTCGCAAGTTTCGGTCGGGTCAAAACTTACAAAAAAAAACTATAAGACTATGGTTAGTATATGTATGTATGTATATGTATACCCACCTATACATATGTGCATATATATGTAAGTAAACCATTGTTAAGTAATTAAAAGTAAGTAAATAAATGTAAGTATAAGAATGTGAAGACTTAGTAAGTATGAGTTAGGAAGCGTAAGGGTGACCGCATTAAATTAATGATAGTTAGATTAATTATTCGTTTGTATGTATATCATAGGATTTGAATTGTGAATACCGGAGGAACGTTGGGATACAAGTACAACGGTGAAAGGTATGATTTCTTCATGCCCTGTATCCTAATCTGGTTACCCCGATTGTGTGCTTATTTGACCACCTAATAAGATAATGCGTGAATCGGACTATATTGCACTTACTTGTGCTTGTTTACGTTGTTCTTGATATTTGTCTTGAACAATAGTTTGTATAATTCATGAAACATATGAATGATTGATGTGTACTGTATTTGTAGTGTACTTGAATATTGCACTGTACTTTGTATGGATGTGGATTGAGCTTTGCATTGTATTATTGTGGCTGGAAATGAATGACTTCTGCTAATTCCTAACTACCTAACTCCTAACTTAAGTGAGTAAACCGGAATGAGTAGAAGTCCGATATAGCTTCGGCCACGCGTGAGGATGGGGAGTCACAAGAGGTTGGCTGCAATTCCTGACTCTTAAACTGGTCTGCGGCCCAAATCCCTTAAATGGGTAGCATCCCGATTGGTGAGTCAAGTAAATCCCGGAGGTGGGACGGAGTAGTCCCAGGGCCGGAGGTCCCGACGACTTAACTTGAGTAAGAGTAAGTAAGTATGGATCCGTAAGTATGTATGAGTATGAGTATGTATGCGTATGTATGAAGTAACGAGTAAAAGAGTAATCTCCACCCGATTAACCCGGGTGGACCAATGAAGCTAACAAGTATTGCATGTTGTGTATGTAATGTGTATGCGGAATTCGAAAAAAAGGTAAGTATGTATTGGATGGTTTATGTGTGTACTTCTTGTATGCAATGAAGTGTATGTATGTGTGTATGCCTTGCGTGATGTACTGTAATATTGTGTATAAGGGCATGTATGCATGTATGTTGTATGAAAACGAACCTCATGTATTCGACCAAGTGGTCGGCGTACCCTCACTAGTACGCGGGGTATGCGGTTATCATGCTCGGCGAAAGCTGACCCCTTCGGGGGACCATTTTTAGTGTGCAGGTACCTGAAGCGAATATGGTCAAGGAGAGACCGGAGGCACACCCTTGTACTTAGGAAGTAAGTAGTTGTGAGAAAATGGGTAGATATAGACTCTTAGAGAGTATGTATGAACTTGGAAGAAGCATTGCAATTGTATTGGGAACCTAGTAAACTCGGTTATATATTTTGTATTGTATGGTCTACGAAGGAGTAAAGTATTGAATGGAATCTGTAATAATCGTTTGATGAATGGAGTATGTGTTGTGGACGTGTAGTACTCGGGATTCCGGTCCATCAGACCGATGCTGTAAACAGTAGTAGTAGCCTAGTTAGCCACGTGGGTGGTTAACGACATTGTATCACCCATTGTATATAGTAAGTATCCGCTGCGTGTATCTGACGTTTAAGGATATTGGACGGTAAGCATGTATTAATATAGGGGTGTTACAAAAAGTGGTATCAGAGCGAAGTATCGCTCTGATGACTGGAAATACCGATTTAGGAAACACCGAGTTAGGAATTAGAAGCTTGGGGCTAAGGGCTGAGTGTTAGCATTAGAGATATGCTAGTTAGGACTACCGGTGAGTACCGGATACCTACAATACCAGACCCGCCCTCCACATACCCTATTATATAACTTGGGAGAGGACGCCAGGGAGAGGAAAAGCCCTCTCACACTCGGGAAAACCCGATCTGGCAGTTGTGAAGCAATCACACGGTAAACAGAACCGACATGTAGTAGATTCCAAGAACTGGAAGTCCCGGAGATAGTCCCCGGTTGAACCACAACACCCACACTTAATAGCGGTAGAATGAGCACTCCAACCACGAGGAGGCTGCAACTTACAACAGCATGGGGCAACGTGCTTAGCAGTCGCGAAACCTAGCTAGTCAACCAACAGCAGGAAAGAAGCACTAACCGTGCAAGGAATGAGAAAGGGAGCAGCAACGGGACCCGAGACACAGGTCTACGGGATAGCAATACTTGAATAATACCACCAACGGTATGCTAGCTGACTAAGGACATAGTCGAAAGCGGTTAACTCCAAAACTACGATGCCATTAAGGTCGCAGTACCTGGACAATATAGCTCAGACAACTACAAGAACAACCATGCGATATAATCCAATAGGACTACGAGAGTAGTGCCTAAACAAGGAAGGCTCAGTAACCACCTCAGATGTGTGGGGGCGAGCCACAAGGAACGACAATAAACCAAATGAACGGGAATCTCCACAGAATGGAGAAATACCCAGATCTACGACAGCCACGTCTAGACCACCAAGAAGCTACCTAAAGGGCGAGTATACCAATCGTAGATCAATAAGATCAAGGGAAAGGTTAACAAGACTATTAAATACAAGCAGAAACCATACCAAGATTGGTATAGGATTATCCAAAAACCACCGATACCACGCACTTGCCAAGGCAAGTGCAGTGAAGACAGAGATATGTAAGGAACACTAACACGTCACAAGTACATAGTAATGTACGGTGACCGTAACGAAACAACCACATGAATAAACATCCTAAAACTGAAGGAATGGAACCTTGAAAGGCCTAACGCCCGACCACTGTATTTAGAACATACCAGTCAGCGAGAAGCTAGACTTGGTCAAGACCTCAAACATGGCTATGCCATGAGAGACTTCTTTTTAACACCGAACCATTGTTTTTAAAACCCAAAATTTCTCTTTCAAAACCACAACCTTCTTTTAAACCTTGGATTTTAAATCCAAACCAGCAGAATTACCGTGAGTATCATGCGATGATACAAGAGGAGTTGACAACATAATACTTCACCTAGGCGTGTGACGAACACTACGAGTGTACCCGTTACGGGATGTGGGACAACCGCACTCCAAACGACTTGCGGGCCCGACATATAGTTGGGTAAGTGGTAACGTGTCAACATGGTACCCCACGTATGTACACATGTAGTGTACGACACACGGGAAGTAGTCGACTCCGTTCTACGGACCATCAGTAAGTTCAAACCAACAACTGGACACCACCGACAATCAAGGAAGAAGAAACTCAGTTAAGGAACAAGTATAAGGAACTCAGGGAATCCATCTCAAGATAAGGAATGAAGACTGGGAAGTGCAAAAAGCACAGACCAGTAAATATAGACATTGGACATGTCTCGAGGACACAAACAAATACGCGATAGCTGGAAGATACACCCAGCCTAAACACAGTAAGGCAGTTACCTAACGTGAACACCACAATACTCAACAAACAGGGCGGAATTCCCAAGCAATCACAAAATTACTACGAAGCACAATCCATAATCGGAGAGGATGTTTCAAACCTAGTCTCCAGTACTAGGAACAAGTATAAACAGTCTACCCAGGACGGGAGAACGTCATGACCCAAAAGGGACAACTCAAGTACAACATACCACAAGGCGATACAGTGGACAACATATCATAAACGTTAGCCGGATGTAACGGCACCATTTAACAACACCCATGAGCGATCCTTGAAGGTGTCTGCGTTAACAACAGTTGAACAAGCATAATGATATGAGCACGGGAGCTAAAACGAACACTCGGTTAGGACACCGAAGGGATTTCACTTGACAGAAAATGCCCTAAATACTGAGAGGCACCTATTAACACCAGATTGCCTAAAGGGTCTCCTATGAACGGAAGCGTGATGCCACGACTTACCATGGAGCCAATAATACCTCCAACCTATGACGGTATACATGGAGTGGAAACGTGTATAAGCAGCTTGCAAGAGCATAGCTTGCAGCAATATGGCTCTAAAGCCATAAACCTGATGCGTTGTGTAACCTTACACGGTTGCAAAACCCACACCATTACTAACAAGACTTGCAAGAAATATTGCCTCATCATACAAGAAATCAACAACTGGACCATAAATTCAAACCCAACATCCTGAGTGGCTTGGAGTAATGGCCAACTCAATGTCACTGTCACTAGGGCATCAGCCTAGTATACAGTTGACGGAGCTCTTAATTACCGCCATGCCTCTGTAGCAATTGCACACAGAGGCATAAGTATCATGATAATGCCAACATTAGCCTAGTCCACATTTGGACACTACGAGAAACCCAAGGGAAGGTACCCCTCGTAACCGAAGACCACCAACGCGTTGACGATGTGAACCTTAGAAAAGGCTTCCGTCTACTATAACATAAAACCACGCAATAGATATTGCCAACGGGTGACGGAATAAGGAAATGAGATTCCCAAACCATTTCGACTTAAAGGAGTGAGCATACTCCATAAGCACCCAAACACGTGGTGGACCATTGTGTAAACACCAACATAGCAAACCTTGTCATTAGACCTATGAGTGGAGACAAACCCCTCAACAAGAACTTTCATTTATCAGTGACAAAGTACTCTTCAATTGGAGAACGGGACCAGAAAACCCTTGAAGTTTCTTGGGATGTCCCGGTGATGTACATACCAGAATAAAACCGCACAACTAGAGCCTATAACCAATGCTCAGCTTTGGAGGACAGTAATTGGCAAAAACAATCAATGTGAGTGCACATCGCACACCACGAATGACCAACGCTCAAGAGAGCTTGTAAACCGGTAAATTGCTTTATCCTTGGTCAACCAGGATACTTGGTAAATTGTAGCACAAATGATGATCGAATGTGAGGTGAGTTAACCTACACATAAAACCTAAGTGGAATAAGACATCTCCACACTGGGAAGATAATAAGATGGCCGTATGCTACGACAACCGTCATACACACAAACACAGGGAACTCCTAGTGTATTTACACCATAAGGAAATGGTGCCAATGACAATGTCACTAAGTAAAAAGGAACTACCACAGTAACAGAAATAGTAAAAGCAATGTTGTACAATAAATAAGAATACGGTGCACAACAAGCGACCGATATGAGGAAGTAGTTATACAATGACACGGAGTATAAGTATCACATGACACACAGGAATATTCTTTCCTATCACATAAGTGACTTACTGTCAAGCGTTTACGCCTCTGCACTCTGTATGACTGAGTGTTTTGGCATTGCACTTGTTCAGCTAATGATCTAATGAGATGGCGAGGGATATGGAGAATGTAAACCGTACTAAACCCTCCTTTTCACCAACAGACATGGCACAAGCCAATTAAGCAAGCTTAGCAACAAACCGTGCGGCCTAAGGCCAAAGAAGCACGAAGAGTGCGAAACACACTAACAATCACAGATATGAATTCCAATGGAATAAAAGGTGAAAGGAGACTTAAGAAAGTCACTAGGACTGACGCATATCAATGCAAGGTCATACAAGTAAAGGACACTTGTACTGAACCAGAAGAACTGGTATAACTTGGAAACTAGTGACAACAGAGGAAGCACTACAACTAAGTAGTGACTTAACCTTGCCCGACAATAGGTCGGAGGAGCTTAATGAATAATCGTGGAAGCATAAATAGCATGTGCAGTAGATTACCAGAGAGCTGGTTATAAATCTTAAACTCGTTGAGTTCAAACGTGGTAAAAGAATACCGCAGTTGTTTAGTAAACCTCATTCCCATAATAGACGGATGAAAAGGTGATGTGTAGCACATTAAGGATAACAAGAAGGGAATAACCCAAGTTATCAGGTCGCGCAGCAGAAGCTAGTGGGCCCTAGCTAGGAGATCAATGTACCTAGAGAGCATAATACAATGGCTAGTAATGCCTTGAAGCTGATTAGGCTAGAATCGAACTACATATGAGTTAAATAAACTCATATAGGAACTCTTGGTGCAAAGACTAAACCATTGGTATGGTTAAGACCCTTTGACCAGAGCATATTATATAGTATACCGTAGTGAAGCTAAACGCTTCGGATTGCCCGAATTAAATAACCAATGTTTAATATTAACATATGGGTGATTACGTGGGCGTAATCCTTTTAAGGGGGGTAGAGCGAAAACCGCTTAATGCAAGTTTTATGAATAAAACACTTAAACCGTAATGTGCATAGCACAATGAGAACCAAATGGATGATTGATACTATGTTAAATAACATAAGTACTCATTCATATTGTAATTATGGTAATTAGGCATTAGACATGCAAATACCATAGGAGGAGTATACCCATCTTGTAACACCAATGTAAGAGTATTAGTAAAAGAAAAGTAATGAGTAGTGGACGGAGCTCCACAAGTATTGTAACCTTTGAAGAAGTAGTACGAAACGAATGAGGATAGTAGATGAATGAAGTTAATGAGTAGTGGAATCGCAAGTAGAATATTTGAAACAATGGAAGTCAACAAAATCTTATAAATGTAGTATTCCTTAGTTAGAATATAGGAGATGATGGTGAGTAATGGGTGGAAGTAGTGAAGGTTGATGAAATGAGCATTAGGATTGAACCATGGAGTAAAGCATTTGGGAAATAGAGTGAGGATGATTGATGGACTGATTCCATCCTTTGGAGATGTATGAATTCGTAATCACGACTAGAAAGAATAAAAAGATAGAAATGACAACAATTAAATTATTTGGTTGGTTGAACCTGATGTGGGAAGTCGAACTTGATCCTGATCAGATCAAGGGAAACCGAACACAAATTGGGGTGGAAAGATAGTTCAACACTGATGCTGATCACATCAGGGTCGAATGATTCTTGAAGCTCCCCTCAAGTGGTCACAAGAATCACACATAGGATAGAAGTAATGAACATAAATTGGAATCTGGAGTTGTATGTTTTAGAAGGATTTCTATGTAGCCGTGGGGAAGGATTTTCCTTAGACTAGGACTAGAGTATTTGTTGGGAGCTGGTACGGGAGAAGATAGTAGTATATTACGTTGTATTATTCCAAGGGCAGCGGGACATAGAGGAGTCCTGTGTCTAGATGACCTGAGTGTCTGCGGGATTGTGTGTGTATTGCATCACTTTGGGGATAGCTTTGCATTGTATGTATGTATAAAATTTGGTAATGAGGAACCTGATGGTCGTAGTCTGCGGATCGGAGTAAGTTTGTACATTGGTATGGGTATGGAAAGGAGAAGCCTTGAGTAACTGATTCGGGATTAGTAAGGGGGAATAACGTATGGCTTTGGTATTAGACACGTAAGAATGAGTAAGCATTGCAAATCTATAACCTCGAACAACTTTGAGGACAAAGTTCCTAAGGGGGGTAGATGAAATACCCCGAACTTAAATATAGGGATTAAATTAATCTCATATGTATTTAAGGGCCTAATTTACCCAATAATACTAGTAAGGAAAATAATCCAAAAGAAATAAATAAACGCTTAAAAGCGGAAAACGCTAAATAAGCGTTAAGTAACCATAGGAGGTATGAGACCTTGGTTAGGGTATTATATGGATTGTGAAGGTGTAACAAGACCTAAATAATATAGGGAACAAATCCCGAAGAAAACGGATCCTTAAAACGGATTAAAATCACTAACAACCTTAAAGCGCGTGTTTCGAGGTAACCGAGAAAACGTGACTTTAAGCGGGTCAAATAGACTCGTAACAGTTTTGGTCAACTAAATAATCATTAATAGATATTAATGAAGCTTTAGAACCAATAAAATCAAAAACGAGAGATTAGTAAAAACTGTCAAAAACGGGAAGTTGTGGGGTAGAAATATAAATAACCACAAACTTATGTGTCCACTTTTAAAATAAAAGTTAAAAAATTGTGTGTGTGAGGGCTGTACTAATCGATGGGCTCCCCCTCTCTCATACTCTCTCACACACTCACTCTCTTATTTACAAACAAACAAATAATAAACAACCCCCACTCACCTTTATTCTCTCTCTCCTCCATTTCACTCCCTCTCTCACGTGAACCAGCACCCCCACACTCTCTCTTTTTCTTCCTTTCTTCTTCCATGCGATTTCCATGGAGAATTGAAGAGCTCCACAAAAACATCAACTCTCTCCTCTTCTTACTCTCCATCAAACATTCTCCAAAAATTATAAAAATACCACCACTGGAATCCTCTCATCAAGAGCTACATTCCTATCTTTTCAAAAATCGAAAACAACAACGTTCACCTCCATGGGTATGGAGCATTTGGAGCTTCAAGACCACCATTAGAAGGCCCTCCTTCTCCTTGTCTTTTAAGGTAAAAAATTCCTAAAAACTCATCTTCTTTTTTCTAGCCTCAAGGGCAAAACGAAAATGAAAACTAAAACCCTTGTTGCTCCTTGTATCCTAGCCGATTTTGGAATCTTGGTGGAGTTGGAAACTTTGTTCTTGAACCACTCCAAGCTTCATTTACACCCTTGCAAGGTAATGAGAATTCTAAACCCTAAAACCTACTTAAAGCTTAATAATAGCTAGGTTTAGTTCTTAGTGTATTGAAATGTGTATGTATATGGGTTGTAGAGTAGAGAATTTGTGTTGGCTAAACCGGTGGAGAAAGAGAGGAAGGAAGAAGAAAGAAGGAGAAAGAAAATCTAGAGGAGAAACAAGGTAAGAATGCTCTTTTGTGTAGTTTGGTAATGAGTAATGTAACAGATTTTTGGAAATGAAAATGTGTATTGTAAAATGGAATGTATTAGTAGTGTAATGTGTAGGAGAATATAAGTATCTTGAAGCCTTAAAAGACATTTAAAAACTGTCACAATTGGATTGGGAATGGGATGTTGAGTGCAGGAATTTTTAAGAGTGTTTAAGTATTGGAATCGTGTATGGGAGGTTATGGCAAATTTTTGGTAGGAAATGTACACTTATGGATGACTTGGTGGATGGGAGAACCAAGGTGCGTATTGGAGTTGGTAGACATGTTTAGTAGTGATGAAGAGGTAGTTGTAGTATGAGAAACAAGAGGTGTGGAAATCTGTAGCAAAAGGGTATAAGGATGTATGGAGAAGTTGGGAAAAATTAGTGTGTAAGAATTGGTAAAAGAGTGTTAGACTTGGTATAGGTATTGTAGTTGTTAGAGATGTATTTGGATGCTAGGAGTGACATTGGTAGAGGAAGTATTGAATGTAGAAGTGAGTTAGAAATCTGTAGCATAGGTAAACAAAAACTGTTACATTGGTTGGAAAAGAAGTAAGGAATTTGTGTAGGATTGATTGATGGATTTATTAAAGAATTTGGTGATGAACTAAGGCAATTCGGAGGGCCTAGTAGTGTTTTAAACATGTGGGATTACATGTAAGAAGATTGGAGAAACAATGGGTAAAGTATAGAACTGAAAACAGAAATGAAAATGCAATGCTGGGCCGGACCGACCTTGGGACCGAACTTGCAAGGTCGGTCGAGCCCAGATTTACAAAGACGGGAAAGCTTCTAGAATGGACCGAACTTGCGACCGGACTTGCAAGTTCGGTCGGACCAGAGAAATTCTCCCGTCTGTAACCTACTAGAATGGACTGACCTTGCGACCGGACTTGCAAGGTCGGTCGACACAAAATTTTTCCGTCTTGTAACTTACTGGAATGGACCGACCTTGCGACCGGACTTGCAAGGTCGGCCGACACAAAATTTTTCCGTCTTGTAACTTACTGGAATGGACTGACCTTGCGACCGGACCTGCAAGGTCGGTCGAGCTAAAATTTTCCGTCTTGTAAGCTACTGGAATGGACCGACCTTGCGACCGACTTGCAAGGTCGGTCGGGCTAAAATTTTCCGTTAAGTAACTCACTGGAATGGACCGACCTTGGGACCGGGACTTACAAGGTCGGTCGGCCCTGGAATTTCACCCGATGTAGCCTACTGACTTGGACCGAACTTGCAAGGTCGGTCGCAAGTTCGGTCGGGTCAAAACTTACAAAAAAAAAAACTATAAGACTATGGTTAGTATATGTATGTATGTATATGTATACCCACCTATACATATGTGCATATATATGTAAGTAAACCATTGTTAAGTAATTAAAAGTAAGTAAATAAAATGTAAGTATAAGAATGTGAAGACTTAGTAAGTATGAGTTAGGAAGCGTAAGGGTAACCACATTAATTAATGATAGTTAGATTAATTATTCGGTTGTATGTATATCATAGGATTTGAATTGTGAATACCGGAGGAACGTTGGGATACAAGTACAACGGTGAAAGGTATGATTTCTTCATGCCCTGTATCCTAATCTGGTTACCCCGATTTGTGTGCTTATTTGACCACCTAATAAGATAAATGCGTGAATCGGACTATATTGCACTTACTTGTGCTTGTTTACGTTGTTCTTGATATTTGTCTTGAACAATAGTTTGTATAATTCATGAACATATGAATGATGATGATGTGTACTGTATTTTGTAGTGTACTTGAATATTGCACTGTACTTTGTATGGATGTGGATATGAGCTTTGCATTGTATTATTATGGCTGGAATGAATGCCTTCTGCTAATTCCTAACTACCTAACTCCTAACTTAAGTGAGTAAACCGGAATGAGTAGAAGTCCGATATAGCTTCGGCCACGCGTGAGGATGCGGAGTCACAAGAGGTTGGCTGCAATTCCTGACTCTTAAACTGGTCTGCGGCCCAAATCCCTTAAATGGGTAGCATCCCGGATTGGTGAGTCAAGTAAATCCCAGAGGTGGGACGGAGTAGTCCCCAGGGCCGGAGGTCCCGACGACTTAACTTGAGTAAGAGTAAGTAAGTATGGATCCGTAAGTATGTATGAGTATGAGTATGTATGCGTATGTATGAAGTAACGAGTAAAAGAGTAATCTCCACCCGATTAACCCGGGTGGACCAATGAAGCTAACAAGTATTGCATGTTGTGTATGTAATGTGTATGCGGAATTCGAAAAAAAGGTAAGTATGTATTGGATGGTTTATGTTGTACTTCTTGTATGCAATGAAGTGTATGTATGTGTGCATGCCTTGCGTGATGTACTGTAATATTGTGTATAAGAGCATGTATGCATGTATGTTTGAAAACGAACCGCATGTATTCGACCAAGTGGTCGGCGTACCCTCACTAGTACGCGGGGTATGCGGTTATCATGCTCGGCGAAAGCTGACCCCTTCGGGGGACCATTTTTAGTGTGCAGGTACCCGAAGTGAATATGGTCAAGGAAGAGACCGGAGGCACACCCTTGTACTTAGGAAGTAAGTAGTTGTGAGAAAATGGGTAGATGTAGACTCTTAGAGAGTATGTATGAACTTGGAAGAAGCATTGCAATTGTATTGGGAACCTAGTAAACTCGGTTATGTATTTTGTATTGTATGGTCTACGAAGGAGTAAAGTATTGAATGGAATCTGTAATAATCGTTTGATGAATGGAGTATGTGTTGTGGACGTGTATACTACTCGGGATTCCGGTCCATCAGACCGATGCTGTAAACAGTAGTAGTAGCCTAGTTAGCCACGTGGGTGGTTAACGGCATTGTATCACCCATTATATAAGTAAGTATCCGCTGCGTGTATCTGACGTGTAAGGATATTGGACGGTATGCATGTATTAATAGTAGGGGTGTTACAATAACAGTGAAAAAAAAGGATATTTCTGATTGCTATACATGCCAAGACATGTTGTGTGGCATGTGTAATAAATTTTATCTTGACCGTGGGTCCTAAAGTGGTAGTGTTCTGAATTTGGTTAAGTTACCCAGACCTGAGAATCTGAGGGTGGAGATGTTGATACAAATGTGGATATGTTACCCGGACCATTAAGTCCGAGGTTGTGATATAAAGTATGTTTGGGTATGGAAGTTTTATCGTGTAAGTAATACCCGGATTCTATGGAAGGATACAAGGGAAACCGTGAAATTCGAGAACGAAGTTCTTTTAAGGGGGGTAGATTGAAATACCCCAAACCTTGATACGAAGTAAATTAAAAATTAAAATGGTATTTAAAGGCTAAAAAAGTGCCTTAGAAACATTAGTGAACAATTTAAACCATAGTAAAAACAATAAAGTACCATAAAGACAATTTGAGCAAAAACATGCTCTAAGCTTGGGATGAACTTGGTTAGGACCTGAAGAGCCTACCAAGACTTAATAACATGCAATTATGATTTTATAAGGCTAATTAAGTCCTTAAGAAACATTGGTAGACGATTTAAACCAAACAAAACACGAAAACACTATAAAGTCAATTTAAGCAAATACTTGCCCTAGACTTGGTGTAACATTGTATAAGACCTAAAGGTCATTCCTAGACCTTATTAACATGCTAATGAACATGTTAAATCAATTCCTAAAGAAAACCAAGCTTGAAAACAAGTTAAAACTCAAAATGTGCTTTAAGGAGCCTTAAAGCACATTTTTGAAAATTGTCTTAGAAATGGGTTTTGAGTGGCTAGATGTCCATCATTACGCTTTAATCAACATGTGCACTACTTAGTATCACATTAGGTAGCCTAAATAAATGGGAAACCAAAAATTTCACAAGTATGTGCACTAATTAGTGAATAGTGCCCAAATAGTGCTAGTTTTGACTTAAGTCAACTTTAATTAGTTAAATGGTCAACAAAGACCATAATATCTTTATTATGGAAGGGGCATGGTTTTAGTGGTGGTGAGTCACCAACCTAGCCAGCCAACTAAAGAAAAGAAAAAGAAATAAAGTAAAAAGACTATTTGCTTTTATAAGTAAATATCTTACCTTTTTCATTCTCTCACCTCACTTTCTTCATTTCCCTTCCTCCTCCACCGTATCCCTCTTCTTCCTTCTGCTCCAAACCATTCAAGCTACAGCAAGAACACTTCTCCAACTTCAAACTCTTGCCAAATCCAACTCCATGCTCCAAATCAAAATCTAAGACAATATTTGTGTTAGTTGGTGAAATACCCCGAACCTAAATATAGCGATTAAGATAATCCTAATATGTATTTAAGGGCCTAATAACGCCTAAGTAATACTGGTAAGGAAAAATAAATCCAAAAAGAAATAAAGAAACGCTTAAAAATGAAAAACACTAAATAAGCGTTAAATAACCATAGGAAGTATGAGACCTCGGTTAGAGTATTATATGGATTCTTAAGGCTTAATAAGGCCTAAATAATATATGGGAACAACTCCCGAAGAAAATGGATCCAAATAATGTATTAAAACGCTAATAGAGCTTTAGCGCACGTTTTTCGAGAAAACCCGAAAACGTGACTTTAAGTGGTCAAACGAACCCGTAGAAATTATATTTCATTAAATAACAATAATTAAGCATTAATGGAAGCTTAATAACCAATAAAATTAAAGAAACGAGAAAATTCCGGAAAACGGGCCCGGTTAGTGAATAGTGCTAAAACCGGGTAAAATAACGAGCGTTTCTGTAAAAGATGAAAAACGCTCCAACTAGTAGTAATGTGAGGGGCCGGTTTTTAAGGTCTAAATAACTCCCTCACTCACACAAAACTAGCTAATTGGATAAAGAGTCAAAAAGCAAAAAGTGGAATAAAGTAAAAAGCACTCACATATTCTCTCACCTCTCATTTCTCTATTCTCTCACCTTCCTTCCTTCTCCCCACCGATTTCTCTCTCTTCATCCTCCCCAGTCTGGCAATTTTGAGCTCCCAACAACAACAATGGAAGCCCCTCTTCTTCTCCATGCTCTACCTCCATTTGAGCTCCAATTGCAAAAATAACTACATATTCTTGCTCCCCTCATCATTATCTACACTTCCCTTTTTTTAGAATTTCAAAATGAGGAAGTTCATCTCCATGGGTTTTCCCCATTCAAAGAGAAAATAGCATCAATGGGTAGCTTGGAGTCTCCTCTCTCCATTAAGGTAAAAATCTACATGAAAAACTCATGTTTTCTCCATCTTCCTTTGTAACCGATTTTTACCCCTTTGTAATGCTCTATTTTTCTCTCTCTTTTGAGCATCATTCCAACCTTGCAATGGTGGTGGAATCACCTTCTTGAACCAAGGGGTAAACCTCTCTTAAAAGCTTCAAAAGTTAAACCCTAGAATTGATGTTTTAAGCACTTCAATGAAATAGTATAAATCTAAGGGTTAGTATTTTAATTATACTTGTTTTTGTCTTCATTGGGTGATGGGAATGGAGTTTGGCAACCCATTCTCCATACGACCGATTTGTGCAAGAAAGAGATGAGGAGGAGAATTGGAAAAAAAAAGAAGGAATTGTAAGCTTAAGGTAAGAGCTCCTTCTTGATGCTAGATTTTAATGCATTAGAGTAATGGGAATGGATAAATTAATTAAAGAACCCAAATATTGTACTAGTATTGTATTTAATGGAAATTTGAGTATTTGTGAACTAGTGTTTGAATTGAAGGCCTTGGAGCCAAATAAATTGTGTATGTGTATTGGTATTGTGGATTGAGGAAGTATTGATGAATTGGTATTGCTTTAAGTGCTGGTAGGACCCTTGTATGGGTGTGGCTAGTTTAGGAATGAATTTGGTGAAAAGTATGTATGTGGAGAAGTTAGAATTGTAGGTAAACTATGACAAAGTTTAGTAGGAAAATGTGCATTTAGGGATGACTTGGTGAATGGGAGAACCAAGGTATGTATGGGATTGGATAAGGATGTTTATTAACCATGGAGTAGTAGTTGTAGTATGAGGATGTAAAAGTGTAAAATCTGTAGCAAAGAGTGTTAACATGCATTAGATAAGTTAGGAGGAAATAGTGTGCAAGACTTAGGAGAATGAGTGTTGAACTTGCGGATTGATTGTGTAGTTGCTTGGAAATGAATTGGAAAGGTAAAATGGAATTAGAACATAGTGCAAAATGCAAAGAGAGGTGTAGGAATGCACAAGTGTGCAAAGTGTGGAAATGGGGATGGAAGTTTGTAGAATTTGAGCAAGAAGTTGAGAAAGTGTTGGACCATGGATTTAAGGAGCTTTAGTGAGTGTTTAAGTGTGTTTAGTTAGGGTAAAAACATGTGGGAATGTATTGGTAAAGATTGGGAAAACAATGGGGAAGTATAGAACTGAAAACAGATTTTAAAACAAAAGTACTGGGCCGGACCGATGCAAACGGTTTATTTGATGTATTAAAAGCTAAGAAATAATCCTAGAAATCAACAAATCAATAGACCGTCGGGTTGCAAAAATCCCGGTCGTAGTAGTATAGCAATTTAGAAGCGACCAGGTGTCAATCCACGGGACTTGAGGTAAATAAGTCTAGCCTAAGACAATGGGTAATTCAAAAGGGGTTGTTTTTATTTTGGGATTTAAATAAATAACAAGAACGAGATAATTAAAATAATAGACAGGAAAATAAATAACAGATAAATAAAGTGATAGATGATATGGATGAACGGGACTCTAGGTTCAGGTTAAAACCGTTTGATCAATTATGTCTACTGGTTAATTAATGACAGATTGGCAAAATTCCTAATATTTCCTTAAGAGCTAAATCATAGTCTCAGAAGAACTCGATTACCAGAAATGCGAGGTCTAGTCTAGACTCAAGCAGAACACATGTAAACAGATTAAGTACGAGGAATAATAATTTGTGTTTGCAAGAATAAATAATTAATCCAATCAATAATTCCACAGATATACAGATTAATTTAACCGATCTATTTATCACTTGGTCGGATCAAAATAGATTTAGTAAGGCAATTTAATAACTCATGACATTTTTATTAAAAGCGCAAGAATAACATTAATCGTAACAATCCGCAATTAATTAAAACCAGCAAAAATATAAGTTACATAATTAAAACAAACTGAAATAAACCATCACCCAGAGTATATATAAACTACTCACTCATTATTTCAAAGATGAAAACAAATATTAAAACAAGTATCAAATGTTGTGTAATAACTAAGAATGTAACAAGAAATAAATAACATGTAACAAATATAATAAGTTGAGTTTAGTGTAACCCTTATATATTGAACCGGTCCAATTCGATTTTCTTTTGGTTCTCTCCCGGTGGATTCGCTCCAGGTCGATTCTCTTCTTGTTATTTCCCGTAGTTCACCGACCTAATCCTCTGCCTCACGCCGATGATGACGATTCTCGATTTGTCGATTCCCTCGCGCCGGCGGTGAAGATGAAAATGTGAACGGGATTAGCTTCCCTCTCGTCAGCCCTCGCCCTCGCCTCCTCTACTAGTACGGTCGATGACAAAGAACAATGGTGGCAGTGATGATATTGTGAAGGCTGAAGAACAGAGGGGCGTAAACCTTCGCTACTGGCGATGGCGAGTAGTGGTGATGGCGATGGGGTGATGTCGGTGTTGTGGTGTCGTGTGGGTGTTACGATGATGCGACGGTGAACGTCGATAATTGATGAAGTTGAGGCGAAGGCGGTGGTGAAGGTAATGATTCGACGATGGAAATATTGGTCTCGAGGGATGCAAGTATGTGGTGAATGATGAAGATGAGTGGTGATGACGGGATGGATGTCGTGAACTGATGATATATGGGTGTGTGAGTTGATGTGGTGCGAAAGGGATAGTAGTCGATGGCGGTGACGTGAAGTGAATAAAGATCGAATGATGGGTGGTGAAGGTGGTGAAGACGGTGGCGATGGGTGATGGTGTCGTGGCGAGAGTGATGGGGTTGAAATGAAGACGGTGAAGATCTATGTGTGCTGGAGAGTGATGGTGAAGTCGTCGGTGTGTGGCGTGAATGATGAAGGCGATGAATCCCCTCCTCCGGTGAGATGTGTGCATCGATGAAGAAGGTGTAATGATGGTGCAGTGCGATGGTGAATCGGTGGAGACGGCGGTGGTGACTCTCATGTATGGATTGCGGTGCAGTTGAGACGAGGGTGAAGATGATATCAATGAAGATGGATAAGATAGTCGTAGGTGAAGACGATGAGCGTGGTGAAAGCGGTGGTGAGTGGCGATGAAGATGATGGGTGAATGACGATAGTGAATGATGAGGTGTGGGTGTATGTCGTAACGGAATGATGGTGTTGGAGAGTGATCCCGGTGGTCGACACAGACGTGAATATATGGCGTGATGCAGTAGTAAAAATGGACGTTCTCTTCTTTTCAGCAGAATGTGCGATCCCAGATGATATTCCCTCTGCTAATATTCTTCATATATACGTGTTTCATGCCAGCTCCAAAAAGCCTCTAATATCATGCGTTTACTGATATTAATATAGCTGTCCATGAGTAATCTTATCTTTGTCAGCTCAGTTTGTACGTGAATGGTGCTTCACGTGTGTATAATGTCAATGATCAAAAAATTAATCATGCAGTCCATGTATGTCACAAATCTAGCATGTGTATTCAGGCTCGTTTTCATGGTCTGTGCCTCTGTTTATTATGACCGTGCATGGGCTGGTCATTATGTTCTGCGGCCCACAATGTGCGCACCCGTGAATGCATGGCCATGTCATGCGTATATACTCTTCAGTCCAATATTGCGGCTGCCATTGAGATTACCGTGAGTTTTGTTCACGTCCACGCTTTGTTAACAAATTGATCCAGCCCATTGAATTGATGCTTTGTTAACAAACAGATCGTGCACGTTATATATATACATATATATATATATAATTTACCTGTATTTGACACATAAAATGTATCAGTTCACATTAAAGCATAAATCTAAGGAAAAGCCTATGATAAATGTGAAATATGACATGAATTGTTATGAAAATAGGAAGTATTAAAGCTCTAAAAGTACATATATTTCGCACTTATCAAACTTCCTCACACTTAGCTTTTGCTTGTCCTCAAGCAATACAGAATAAGACTACTCTTAAGGGCCGTAGTATTGAAAACTCAGGATCAAACAACTGCCGATGGAAAACAAGCAAAATGACAATCAAAGAAAAGTTCTGCTACTAGTTGTAGGTTTTCACAAACAGTGAAAAAGAATGAAGTTAAAAAGCATGGAGAAGTTAGACTATAGAAACTGAAACAGAATAGTTTGGGATCCTCCACCATTTCTTTCCTCTCAACCTTTGGATGACAAGGGGTGTGAAGTAACACCTTATTCCGTGATACCTTTCAACACCACATACTCATGATCAGAATAAGCAAAAAAAAATGAATTACAAATTTAACTTTTCAAAGTTCATTTTCCTTAATCATTTTATTCTGCCACTTGCATATTTAATTCATCCTCTCAGACTTTCTCTTCACCCCATGTAGCGGCTTTGGGCCTTCTATCCCAGATCACAGGACCTTAGGTAGATGGGTGATAAGGCACCCCAAGGACTTAATAACCGAATGAAGAGGCCTGTTTTGGTTCAGAAATTTTAATTCAGATCAGTGGAGTACCTTGCCTTATCCTTTCATTCCAAACTTTCACAACGTTCCCAAGACCCCAAACTAGACCAATTCAGTTTTCATAATCAGCTAATCCACCAAATTTCAGTGAAAACAGATTCACTTTAGACAAAACTATACATATAAATAGCCTAGAGCAGAAAGATTCTTGAGGTGGCCATCAGGCTTGTTTTCAAAGCTTCCAAAATTATTATTATTTTTTCGGCCACTGAAAAGAGATAATTCTTTCAAAATAAGAGGATAAACAAAAACAAATGTGGCATTAAGTACAATGACAATATTTAGAAAGTACTCCTACGTCCTCACACTTAAGAGGAGCAATGTCCGCATTGTTCATAAATTCAACCAAGAAGAGGACTTTCTAAATATTGCAAATTCATCAAAGATTAACTAAAGATCCCATGGACTTGATTCATTCAAAGCGTAAGCTGGACTAAAATCAGAGTGAAAGGACATGAAAACTCCCCTGATATCTTTAGATTGAGGAAGGGCATCTTCCTCACACTTAAGTCCTTAGCCGGGGTAGGAGTCTTCCTCACACTTGTTGTAAAGCAAGTGTCCAACCTTGGAGTGTCCATGATCATTGCACCTGTAAGAACCTTAGAGAAACACAAAAATTTGACACTTAAAAGCATCATGTTAAATGCATGGGCTCTGAAGAGATTGAATAAAATTCAAAATGCTAAAAACAAAACTGGAAAATAAAAGCAAAACACAGATTAAACAGTAAACTACCACTGGGTTACCTCCCAGTCAGCCACCCTTCTTTATAGTCTTTGGCTAGACTCCACAGGTAGTATCAAGGAGGGCCGCCACAGCAGCTAGCAATAGCTTTCTTCAGTCTGAAATACCATTATGAGCGCGGCTTCTTTGATGATTTGGGAGGGGGTACTGCAGTACAGATAGCAGAGACAGAAGTAATGGAATAAGAACTTTCAATTAAGGATACACCTGGTGCAGGAGGCTGAGAAAAGGTATCAGCTAGATATTTCTTCAGTCAAGCACCATTCGCTTTGAATACCTCTCCTGACTTGTTTTCTAGCTCGTAGGCACCAAAAGTAGTGATCCCCACAACTTTAAATGGACCTGCCCAATGGGATTTCAACTTGCCACGAAAAAGACGCAGCCTGGAATTGTAGAGCAACACTAGATCCCCTACTTTAAATTCTCGCTTCTGTATCATTTGATCATGGATTCTTTTGTGCGCTCCTTGTAAATTCTGGAGCTATCATAGGCTTGGTCTCTTAATTCTTCGAGTTCAGACAGCTGAAATTTTCTTTTCTCTCATGCAGCATGTAAGTCAAAATTTAGGGCCTTCAATGCCTAATAAGCTTTATGTTCGACCTCTACTGGGAGATGACAGGCTTTCCTATATACAAGCTTGAATGGAGACGTCCCTATAGGGGTCTTAAATGCAGTACGATAGGCCCAAAGGGCGTCATCCAGCTTGATTGACCAATCCTTTCTCGAAGCAGTAACAGTTTTCTGCAGAATCCATTTAAGCTCACGGTTGCTCACTTCTGCTTGACCATTGGTTTGTGGATGATAAGGTAATGCTACCTTATGGGTCACTCCGTACTTGGTCATTAAAGATTCAAATGCCTTGTTGCAGAAATGGGAGCCTCCATCGCTGATGATTGCTCTAGGCACACCAAACCTGGTGAAAATATGCTTCTTTAGGAACTTGACTACTGTTTTAGCATCAGCAGCATGACTAGCAATTGCTTCAACCCATTTAGATACATAATCTATTGCAACAAGGATGTACTGATTTCCATGGGACAAAGGAAAGGGCCCATGAAATCTATCCCCCATACATCAAACAACTCTACCTCCAGAATTCCTTTTTGAGGCATTTCATGCCTTCTTGATATATTACCCATTCTTTGACATTTATCACATTGAGAGCAGAAGCGATGAACATCTTTGTGAAGAGTGGGCCAATAAAAACCACACTCTAATATTTTGGCAGCTGTCCTTGTAGGACCGTGATGTCCACCTGCCTCCTTTGAATGGCAGAATTCTAGCACACTTGAAATCTCATCATCTGGGAGACAGTGCCTCATCAGACCATCAGCACAGACCCGAAACAGATAAGGATCCTCCCATATGTAATGGCGTGTCTCTGAAAGGAACTTCTTCCTCTGGTTATAACTGTAGTCATGTGGAATTAAACCAGAAACCAGATAATTTGCTAAGTCTGCGTACCATGGTTCATTTACCTTTCCAATCTTGAATGTTGTCTCATCAGGGAAGAACTCATTGATTGGGACTCCATCATCAGGAAGGTCGAGTCTTGATAGGTGATCAGCAACTCCGTTCTGCTTTCCCTTTTAATCCACAACTTCCAAATTAAATTCTTGGAGAAGCAGAATCCATCTCAGAAGTCTAGGCTTTGATTCATTTTTCTGGAAAAGATACTTGAGGGCCGTATGATCAGTGTGGACAATCACCTTGCTTCCTAGCAGATATGGTCGAAACTTATCCAGAGCAAACACCACAGCTAGCAACTCCTTCTCTGTAGTAGTATAATTTTTCTGCTTGTCTATCAAGGTCTTGCTAGCATAGGTGATTACTCTCAGCATCTTATCCTTCTTCTGACATAATGCGGCGCCAACAGCATAATCGCTCGCATCTGTCATGATCTCGAACTGTTCTGACCACTCTGGTGGGACCACAATTGGGGCTGAGCAAAGCTTATCTTTGATGGTCTGAAAGGCTGTTAAACGCTCCTCATTGAAATGGAACTTGACATCTTTCTGTAGCAGGTCTGACAAGGGCTTAGCAATCTTGGAGAAGTCCTGAATGAATCACCTGTAGAATCCTGCATGACCAAGGAATGACCTGACGTCCTTCATTGTAGTCGGTGGGGGAAGCTTCTCTATCACCTCCACCTTGGCTTTGTCTACCTGGATGCCCTCTTTAGAAACCTTGTGACCCAGTACAATACCTTCCTGTACCATAAAATGGCACTTCTCCCAGTTCAGCACAAGGTTTGTCTCCTCACATCTCCCAATATCTTATCTTATCCAACTGCTCCAAGCACACCTCGAAACTCTGCCCATAAACTGAAAAGTCATCCATAAAAACTTCAATGCTTTTCTCAATGAAGTCATTGAAGATGGCCATCATGCTTCTTTGGAAAGTTGCAGGAGCATTACAGAGGCCAAAAGGCATCCTCCTATATGCAAACGTCCCATATGGACAGGTAAATGTTGTTTTCTCTTGATCTTCTGGGGCAATGGGGATCTGAAAATATCCACTGTAGCTGTCGAGGAAGCAATAGAACTCTTGGCCGGCTAATCGCTCAAGCATCTGGTCAATGAATGGGAGCGGGAAATAGTCTTGCCTTGTGGCATTGTTGAGGCGACGGTAGTCAATACACATTCTCCACTCGGTCGTCTGTCTCTGAGGAACTATCTCCCCCTTCTCATTTGGAACTGCCACGATCCCTCCTTTTTTTGGGACAACCTGAACTAGAGACACCCACGGGCTGTCAGATATCGGGTAGATAATGCCTGCATCAAGGAGCTTCAGCACTTCAGCTTTGACCACCTCCTTCAGATTGGGGTTTAATCTTCTCTGGGGCTGCCTCACTGCCTTATAATTATCCTCCATATAGATCCGGTGAGTGCAGAACCCGGGATTGATCCCTTTGATATCAGCAATTGACCACCCCAATGCACTTTCATGCCTCTTGAGCACCTCCAGAAGTCTAATCTCCTGCGAAACAGACAAAAATGCAGAGATAATAACAGGCAGGGTGCTACCCTCTGCCAGAAAAATATATTTGAGGTGGGAAGGAAGAGATTTGAGTTCAAGGGTAGGAGGTTTCTCTATTGAAGGGATAGGCCTTTGAATGGGTCGATCCAGCTTTTCTACTAGAGGAGTGGAGGAACGAAAATATGACCTTCCTTAATTGAGCTGCTGGACAACCGAGGCCATCTCATAGCTTTCCTTGTCATCCTCAATGGATAGGCTCAATACCTGCTCTAAAATGTCAGAACACTTAAACAAAGAATTAAAAGTATCAGTACTCCTATGGATATAGTCATCCTCATGATCATAAAAATCCTCAATTAAATCAGCAGAGAAAACAGCATGAGAAGAGTATTTTTCTGCATCATCTTATTAATATTAAAGCTTAATTCTTCGTCATGAAACTTCAAGGTAATCTTTCCTTTGTCAACATCTATAACAATTTTCGCAGTTCTAAGGAAAGGTCTACCAAGAATTAGAGGTACCTCAACATCTTCATCCATGTCGAGGATCACAAAATCAGCTGGGAAGAAAAATTTACCCACACTAACAACTACATTTTCTACCATACCTCTTGGTGTGATCGATGATCTATCAACTAACTAGAGTCTGAAATGGATGGGAATGAGCTCACCTGCATGAAGCTTTTTGAACATGGTGTATGGCATCAGGTTGATGCTCGCTCCTAGATCACAGAGACCGTATCCGCAATCCATGTCTCCAATCGAGCAGGGGATAATGGGCTGACCAGGATCACCACGCTTTGGGGGCAGCTTCTGTAAGATAGCTACTGAACAGGTTTCGGTTAGCTGAATGGTGTCCTTCTCCTTGTATTTCCTCTTGTTCGAAATCAGATCCTTCACAAATTTAGCATAATTTGGCATCTGCTTAATCGCATCAATAAAAGGAATATTTATAGTCAGCTTTCGAAAGACGTCTAAAAATTTTCCAAATTGTTCATCGAGCTCTCGCTCTTTGAGACGGTTTGGAAAAGGAAGTTCTTTTGCAAGTGTCTTCCCTTTTGTATTTTTAACAACAGTTGTATGTGAGGAAGAAGGAATAGGAGCCTGGATCTCCTCATGTACTACCTCAGGAGGGGCGGGATGCCCTGATGGCACCGGCGGTATTAGAAAGGGGATCGGTCTCCTCATCAGTATGGTCTCCTACCACTTTGTCTTTGATTAAGTTCCTTCCACTTCTTAGGGTAACTGCTGCCAATTCTCCAGAATCCTCGCAATCTGAGACCGATACTGCCTTCAACTGTCCTTGGGATTGGTTTCTGCTTGGGAAGGCAGTGATCCAGAAGGTCTCTGCTGTAAGAGGAACTGAGTCAACTGGCTCATCGTTCCCTGCATCTCTACCATGGCATTCTCTAATTTCTGCTGACCAGCTGTCAGACTCTGATTGATTGCAGCTTGCTGCTCCTGAGAAGCCATCAACTTATCCACCATTTCCTTCAGGCTGGCATTGTTTGAGCTCAATGATGGTTGCTGAGCTTGAGACTGCTGTGGCCTGAATTGATTGTACTGAGGCCTAGCAAAGCCTGGTGGTCCTCCCTGGTTCGTCCTCTGAGGCTGCATCTGATGTGAATTTAGTGCATTGTTTGGATTCCCGTACCTGAGGTTTGGTGCTGATTCTGCACCCAGGGTTGCCTGTTGTTGAATTGTCCTATGACATTGGCCTCCTCAGTTTGCTTCAATTCGGCTACCAGTGGGCAGTCCTCATAATCATGTGCATCCCCACACTGAGAGCAGTAGAGTTCGTTGGCACTTGTAGAGACTTTCTTGGCGGATTGCCTAGAGGTTGGCCCCATGGTGAGCTGTTTGAGCATTTTTGCCATGCTTCCCATCGTGGTTTTCAGCTGTGCTTGCTCGGCGGCTATCTGCTCCATTATCGGGTCCGGAGCTCAGGAAGAACTGTGACCTATTGAGAATACTCGTCCCCCATTACTGCTCCATTGGCGAAGCTCCTCGCAATAGGACTCCATGGCTGCCATGAAATCCTCCTCACTTTTTGCTAGCAGGTTCCCTCCTAAAGCAGCTCTCACCTCGCCTCTGATTTCATCTTTTAACCCGTGGAAGAATCCCTGAGCCAATGAGGTGATATCCTGACCATGGTGAGGGCACTAGCGGAGTAGTTCTTTGAATCGGTCCCATGTCTCGCATATTGTCTCGCTACCCAGCTGTCTGAATGCCATCAGATCGGCAGTCATCTGTCGTGTCCTAGAGATGGGGATGTATTTCTCATAGAATTTATCCGTCATCTGCTCCCAGGTGGTAATGATGCCTGGCGGTAGTTTATGGAACCACTTTGAAGCTTCTCCTGATAGACTGTGGTAGAACAGGCTTAGTCTGGCATATTCTTCCAGGCCTTGTGATAAGCCAAGTGAATCCAAGTGCACCAGGAATCGATGTACGTGGTCTAATGCATCAGTTGGGTCGGCTCCTGAAAAGGTTCCTGCAGGGTGATTTCAAACCACATTGGATTGATGATGAGTTTTTATCTTCTGCCAATTTGCCATTAGCTCTGCAGTTAGGTCTGGTAGAACCATTGGGCCTCTTCTCGGTGTGGCTAGTGGTCTGTTTATTCTGCACATCGTGTATTGGGCGACTGGACCTCCTCCAAGCTGGTCGTAGTTTGCTGCCATGTTGAAATCGAGTTGTCTTCTTGCTCTCAGAGCTTAGAGGTAGACTCTCTCGATTTTAGGGTTGAAGTCTGTATCTGGTGGACCAGATGAACGCGTTCTGCACATCCACTAGGTCCCTTAAAACAACAATAGAGAAAGGAACAAAATGTGTTGGATTTAGAACTAAAGTAAACAAGGAATACTAAAAATAAAATTAACGAGATGACTAAGATAACGAACTTATCGTACTTGAAAATTAAATGACAGAAAATTTATAAACTAAAATTAAATGGTAGTAATGAGAATCAATTGTATAAAATGGCACAAAAATAAATTGAACCTTAAAATATAAATAATAATAAATTACAAAACAGTTAATAATAAACAGGATACTGTAAAATTAAAAAGGACAGAATTAAATTGCAGGATTCTAAATGATGAGGAAATTTAAATGATAGTAATTTAAATGACAAAATTTAAATAACACAAATAAAATTACTAAAATTTAAATGACTGAAAATTTAAATGACAAAATTAAATGACAAGGAAATTAAAATGATGATAAATAAATAACTGAAATATTTAAACAAAAATAAACAGATTAAACAGCACAGAAGTACAGTAAATAGTAATTATAGATAGCAGACAAAAATAACAGAATTACAAAACATAATAAAAATAATAAACCAAAATTAAACTGAGTTACGAATCAAATAAAAATAGAAAGCAAAATAATACAACAAATAATGAATTAACCAAGGCTAGGGACTAGACAAAGTCAAGTCCCCGGCAACGGCGCCATTTTGCAAATGATTTATTTTGATGTATTAAAAGCTAAGAAATAATCCTAGAAATCAACAAATCAATAGACCGTCGGGTTGCAAAAATCCCGGTCGTAGTAGTATAGCAATTTAGAAGCGACCAGGTGTCAATCCACGGGACTTGAGGTAAATAAGTCTAGCCTAAGACAATGGGTAATTCAAAAGGGGTTGTTTTTATTTTAGGATTTAAATAAATAACAAGAACGAGATAATTAAAATAACAGACAGGAAAATAATAATATAGATAAAATAAAGTGATAGATGATATGGATGAACGGGACTCTGGGTTCAGGTTAAAACCGTTTGATCAATTATGTCTACTGGTTAATTAATGACAGATTGGCAAAATTCCTAATATTCCTTAAGAGCTAAATCATAGTCTCAGAAGAACTCGATTACCAGAAATGCGGGGTCTAGTCTAGACTCAAGCAGAAACACATGTAAACGGATTAAGTACGAGGAATAATAATTTGAGTCTGCAAGAATAATTAATTAATCCAATCAATAATTCCACAGATATACAGATTAATTTAACCGATCTATTTATCACTTGGTCGGATCAAAATAGATTTAGTAAGGCAATTTAATAAACTCATGACATTTATTAAAAAGCGCAAGAATAACATTAATCGTAACAATCCACAATTAATTAAACCAGCAAAAATATAAGTTACATAATTAAAACAAACTGAAATAAACCATCACCCAGAGTATATATAAACTACTCACTCATTATTTCAAAGATGAAAACAAATATTAAAACAAGTATCAAATGTTGTGTAATAACTAAGAATGTAACAAGAAATAAATAACATGTAACAAATATAATGAGTTGAGTTAGTGTAACCCTTATATATTGAACCGGTCCGGTTCGATTTTCTTTCGGTTCTCTCCAGGTGGGTTCGCTCCAGGTCGATTCTCTTCTTGTTATTTCCCGTAGTTCACCGACCTAATCCTCTGCCTCATGCCGATGATGACGATTCTCGATTTGTCGATTCCCTCGCGCCGGCGGTGAAGATGAAAATGTGAACGGGATTAGCTTCCCTCGTCAGCCCTCGCCCTCGCCTCCTCTACTAGTATGGTCAACGACAAAGAACGATGGTGGCGGTGATGATATTGTGAAGGCTGAAGAATAGAGGGGCGTAAACCTTCGCTACTGGCGATGGTGAGTAGTGGTGATGGTGATGGGTGGGGTGATGGTGTTGTTTGGGTGTCATGTGGGTGTTACGATGATGCGACGGTGAACATCGATAAATTGATGAAGTTGAGGCGAAGGCGGTGGTGAAGGCGATGATTCGACGATGGAAATATTGGTCTCGAGGGATGCGAGTGTGTGGTGAATGATGAAGATGAGTGGTGATGGAGGGATGGACGTCGTGAACTGATGATATACGGGTGTGTGAGTTGATGTGGTGCGAAAGTGATAATGTAGTCGATGGCGGTGACGTGAATGAAGATCGAATGATGGGTCGTGAAGGTGGTGAAGACAGTGGCGATGGGTGATGGTGTCGTGGCGAGAGTGATGAGGTTGAAATGAAGACGGTGAAGATCTAGTGCTGCGAGAGTGATGGTGAAGTCGTCGGTGTGTGGCGTGAATGATGAAGGCGATGAATCCCCTCCTCCGGTGAGATATGTGCATCGATGAAGAAGGTGTAATGATGGTACAGTGCGATGGTGAATCGGTGGAGACGGCGGTGGTGACTCTCGTGTATGGATTGCGGTGCAGTTGAGACGAGGGTGAAGATGATATCAATGAAGATGGATAAGATAGTCGTAGGTGAAGACGATAAGCATGGTGAAAGCGGTGGTGAGTGGCGATGAAGATGATGGGTGAATGGCGATAGTGAATGATGAGGTACGGTGCGGATGTATGTCGTAGCGGAATGATGGTGTTGGAGAGTGATCCCGGTGGTCGACACAGGCGTGAATATATGGCGTGATGCAGTAGTAAAAATGGACGTCCTCTTCTCTTCAGCTGAATGTGCGATCCCAGATGATATTCCCTCTGCTAATATTCTCCATACGTGTCTCATGCCAGCTCTAAAAAGCCTCTAATATCATGGGTTTACTGATATTAATATAGCTGTCCATGAGTAATCTTGTCTTTGTTGGCTCAGTTTGTACGTGAATGGTGCTCCACGTGTGTATGTCAATGATCAGAAAATTAATCATGCAGTCCATGTATGTCACAAATCCAGCATGTGTATTCAGGCTCGTTTTCATGGTATGTGCCTCTGTTTATTATGACTGTGCATGGGCTGGTCATTATGTTCTGCGGCCCACAATGTGCACACCCGTGAATGCATGGCCATGTCATGCGTATATACTCTTCAGTCCAATATTACGGCTGCCATTGAGATTACCGTGAGTTTTGTTCACGTCCACGCTTTGTTAACAAATTGATCCAGCCCATTGAATTGATGTTTTGTTAACAAACCGATCGTGCACGTTATATATATATATATATATATTTTATAATTTACCTGCATTTGACACATAAAATGTATCAGTTCACATTAAAGCATAAATCTAAGGAAATTGAACGATATTGAATCTCGAAACTCACTTAAGAGTTTATCTTGATATTGATATTGAGAGGATAGAAGATGGATACAAGAATTAAATCCTTGAAGAGAGGTCAGAGTTTCTCTTTCTAGTTTCAAGTTTCCAATATGGTTCTACGATTCGCAGTCTTCTGCGTCCCATGGAGTGGAAGAACTTGGGCGTTCTCTTAAAGAATTGAAACGAAGGAGAATTGTTCCATCGCTTTGTTCGATTATATCATCTACCGTAGTACGGGAGGTGTTTCTTGGAACTTGTGGGATAGAAATTTGAAAATGATCTGGTATGGTGATTTCATCCCATCTTAAACTGCGAGGGACAAAAACCGTTGGTCTTTCTGCATCTATCTGTAAAAGGACGGTCTCATCCCGAATAGGAATTAACGACCTATTGAGTCTTGGATTTATTTGAGAAGACATGAGTCGATAATAGACTCGAAAGATAATGGCAAAATTTTTTGAAAGTTCTTCAAATTCATCTCCTTGAAGATGAACATCAAGAACTAAGAATCTTGAATCAGAGGATCTGAAAGATCCACTGAGAAATTGGGACAGCAATTGAAATATATTGGGCCGTTACAGACTTTAGTCTGAATCATGGCTAAAAGAGAGGATTTGTAGCGTTTGAGACGTTTATCTCTAAGCGCCATGAAAATTGGGGCATCTATACCTTGTCTGAATAATGGTTTTACTGCTACTTGAATCATACCATAGTGGGCATATCTATACCCTTGCTGCAAATAACGAAATATAGAAGATCTTGAAAGTAAAGGTATTGTTTGATATTGATCTTGGACACTTAAAGTTTCCTCATGAGTTTTGACTGACATAGCTGTCTTGAAGTCAAGAGGACTCATTTGGTATATTTGTTGAACATCTTGAGAAGGTATTGACCAGTTTGAATAATCAACTGGTTGTATACTTTCTTGTGATGTCACTATTGATTCTCTCCTAGATCTCGATCGATCTAACCAACTTCGAAGTCTCGAAGCCATTATTGGTGCATATCAGGATAGACTATACTAATTAAGGATAGGTTAATTAACGGGAACAACCCAAACGGGACCACGGACTTACGCTTCTTCCGCCGCTGACCAACGTTACCAGGGTCTTACCAACGCTTAATTAATTTTCACCCTAATTGTAATAGTTTTCACCCGGTACGAACCGTATTTGGCTCTGATACCAGAAGAGAGCAGGATCGGTGAAGATATTGAAGAGAATCGAAAATAACAATTAAAGAAAGTAAATAACAGATATTGAAGAAAAAACTTGAATTGAAAGTGTAGATAAAAAATAACTTGAAATTAAATGAACATAAAATATAAGAAATTGAACGATATTGAATCTCGAAACTCACTTAAGAGTTTATCTTGATATTGATATTGAGAGGATAGAAGATGGATACAAGAATTAAATCCTTGAAGAGAGGTCAGAGTTTCTCTTTCTAGTTTCAAGTTTCTGAGACTTGAAAAACCTCTGCCTAACTCGTTGCCCTTAAGTCCCCTTATATAGGTGAGGATGGGTCTTGTATGGTACAATTATTGAGGAACTATTTGCTTTAATAATGGAAGCACTATTTGCTTTCACTATTTGCTTTTGGGAAAGTAAACTAATAATTATACTTTTGAAAAGAAAGACAATAATTGAGATTCCTTGCATGATTGTTGGTCCTTTTGAATTATTGATCCGATTTTCTACAGCGCCCTGGTCGTCTTCGCTGCTGTCGTACGGATTCTGGTTGATGTGCAAATCTTCTGGAAATTCCGGGCTGTCGAAATGCTCGAACAGGTCCGTTGTTGAGATATTGAGTCCGTATTGTATATTGTAGACTAGTTCTTCCACTCCGAGCTGAACTTCGAGTTTGCGATGATGCCACTCGTAGTCTGTTGTGCATGGTAGCTCCGAGAATGGGTCTATTGTGGTGATGTAGTATGTGGAAGTGCGAAATTCCACATATTCTTGTATTTCTTGATTGCGAATGGTGAAATCTAGAGGTTCCTTGCCGGCGGCGACAAGGAGACTATCTTGTAGATGCCTTAGAGGAACCCACATATGGAGTTTCTGGTAAATTGGACGGTCAATGGAGTAGAAACCATGGTCATAGGACGAGAGGAGCGTTTGGCCTTGTCGACCGTCATATGGAGGATATGAATTTGTGAACTTGTTGAGGTGTTGTTGCTGATCTCGCAGTTGCCATTGAGGACCAGTTCTGGGTTTATCTGGTAGAAATGTGAACTCAATGGGGATTTGATTGAGTTTTGTGGAGATATGAAATTTCAAAATCTTGTGGAGCAACGTATTGTTGGGGTTGCTCTTCTGAATCTTGAATTTGAGCTTTCCAAAAGCTCGTAGCCATTTTGGTGGCTTTTGTTGGGAGGGTGCCATGGTGTTTTTCTTGTGAAAGACGATGGTGTTGCTTTCTTGTTTTACTCGTTTTTTATACTCTTTTTCTTTTTTTTTTTGAATCTCGTTTAAATAAAATCTTCGTAATCCGCGTGTGGATCCTGGGCCAAAGGTCCACCAAACGGATCATAAGAGACTGATCCCGCAGAGGATGAGTCATCCTTGTCATCGGCCCAAACTTTGACGTCGGGTATTTGGTTGATTGTAAATTGGGTGTATTGTAGGGATAGTTCAGGGTTGGATTCCAAGAACTTTTGGAACATTTCCTTCTGTTGTGGAGATTTGGGCTTTTGGCTTGCTGGGCATATGGCTAATGGTGCTGGTGAGGGAGAATTTGTTTTTGGCTTGGCGGCCCAGTGATGGCCAGAGGCTTTGTGGGGCTTGAAAGGGCCTTTTGTGACTCTTGAAAATCTTTGAAATTGATGAGTTTTTTGCCAGTGGTGGTATAGGCCTTTATGTTCTCGTAAGAACAGAACTTAGACCAATACTTTGGCCACCATTTGATCCGAAAATCTCGAACCAAACAGTATGGATATGGTGCTGGCAAATATTGATCAATCTTGTACGTCCAACAGAAAATCCATGGGACGCAGAAGACTGCGAAAAAATGGAGTTCTTTCATGTATTGTGGGCTGTTGTTGTGTTGGAGCCAATAGGCATAATTGGGCTGGATTTGTTTTGGGATAATGTCTGACGATCCTCCAAAATAGCGCCACCAATCGTAGAACCATATTGGAAAATCTTTGTCACATTGGTCATGGAAATTAATGAACCATGAGTGTGTTCCTGGTCGTAGTAAAAGGAATCGATACCATGCTTCTTGGTAATCGACATAATTGTAGGTATTGGGATAGAAGGTTACAGAGAAAGCACGGGGCTGATGGATTGGTCCCCATTCTTTGCTGACACTACCTTCTTGATGAAACATCTGGAATAGTCGGTTTGTGAGGAATTTGGGTTGGATCTATGGGTCAATTCTATGGATCTGGTTTCTATGAGGATAAGCTCATAGTATTTGAGGGTTTTATGTTGTACGCTGGTCTGCCAGTGTATTTCTGGAGGAAATAATCTTTTGGCAATACTATTGGCAATCTCTTGTGGTTGTGATTGGACATATCTGGTTACGGCTATTTTTTCTTGGATTGGCTTAATATGGTAGCCGTTTGCGGCTTCTTGTGTGGAGCCAGATTGTCGGAGTTTGTTGGGTGTTTTTGCTGCTTGTAGGAATGTTGGTGCTGGGAAATCTTGTGACAATGGTGCATATGGATTTTGTGTGGTAACCGCCGGTGAAGGCGCAATTGGTATATTTTTTGTAGGCTGGGTGCTGTTGAGGCACCATCTGGTAATCTTGAGAAGTTTGTGGTTTTTCCCCGCTTGGGCTGCTTGCCTTTGCTCTTGTCACTCATTTTCTGTGGAAAGATATTGTATATTGTGAGATTCTGGTGATATATGTTTTGAAACTTTTCCTTGTAAAAATTCTCTTGAAAGGAAATCTGGTAAGGAGTTTTCCTCCCCGCGGATGAATTCGATTTGGAAATCGAAAACAGATAAAATAGCCTGCCAACGGGCAAAAATTTGTTTTGAAACTTGGTTTTTAACATCCTTTTGTAAAACGTCTTTTGCAGATTTGCAATCAATACGTAATAAAAAGGATTTGTTGTATAAATCATCTTGAAATTTTGAAATGCATAAAACGATTGAAAGAATTTCTTTCTTGATGGTGGAGTAATTGAGCTGTGGTCCGAGCCATATACCGGAGTGGAATCGTACCAACTGCTCTTGGGTAAGACCTTGGGGCCTTTGTTTGAGAATTCCACCATAGCCTATGTTGGATGCGTCAGTTTCGACAATGAGAAAGGCTTGGGGATGTGGAATGGTAAGGCATGGTAAAGAATATGTATATTGCTTTAGCAGGGATTGCACGACTTGGTGTGCTCTGGAGTCCATGGTGAAGGATTTTTTTTGTAATCTGGAATAAAGAAGCTTGCAATGTTGACGAAGCCCTAGGAAAGAAATCTGAAAGGTAATTCAGACATCCTAAGAATCTTTGCAATTGATTCTTTTCTTTGATTTCATCTGGAAATTTGGAGACAAATTCCAAGCTTCTTTGGATGGGTGTAATGGTATTTTTGATTAGATGTGTGTGTCCAAGGAAACGAATGTAACTTGAAACAACTTCATCTTGGGTTTGGAAACAACGAGACCATTGGTCTTGATGACCGAATGGAATATCTTGAGGTGCTTGAAGTGTTGTTCTATGGAATCTGAAAAGACTAAGACATCATCAATGTAACAATGATAAATGTCGAATATGGTGTAAGAATGTCGTTCATGACATTCTGAAATTTTGATGGAGCATTCTTGAGGCCAAATGGCATTACGTTCCACTCGTAATGACCAAATGGGACAACAAATGCAGTCTTGTACCGATCTGATTCTGAAATCTGAATTTGCCAGAATCCAGACTTCATGTCAAATTTAGAGAAGATTTTGGCCCTGTAAAGGCGACCTATAGATCTCTTTTGTTGGGGATTGGATATCGAATCCATTGAAGAACCTTATTCTGAAATACCCCAAACCTAATAATTGTTTAAACATTAAATAATAAATTATAAGACTAAAAAGAGTCTTAGTAATATTGGTAAACAATTTAAAAGATAAGTAAATACAGTTAAATGTCTTAAAGGCAATAAAGGGTGAAATATGCTCTAAACTTGGGATGGTCTTGATTAAGACTTAATAAACTTACCAAGACCTTACTTATTTATTAATGAGCCTATTAAATCAATTACCAAAGAAAACCGAGCTTGAAAACAAGTTAAACACACAAAATGTGCTTAAAGGAGTCATAAAGCACGTTTTGAGAATTGTCTTGTAAATGAGTTTTGAATGGCTAAATTCCATCATTACTCTTTAATTAATGTGGTACTATTTAGTATCACATTTGGAAGTTTAAATTAATGGGGAAGTAAGAATTGCGTTTCTACGTGTCTTGTTTTAGTGAATAGTAACTAAAATAAGCTAGTTTGTAACTTATGTCAATATAAGAAATTTAATGGATTAATAATGTGTAGGTAACCCCTTATATTTAAATGGGGGCGGTTTTGCTTGTGGTGAGTCGTCACCTTGCTTGCTGATTGAACAAATAAATGAGTAAATAAGAGAGAGTACTATTTGCTTTATGTAAACAAATAATATCCTTAAAAGCATTTGCAATCAGTGAGTTCTCTTCATTTGCTCTTGCTGTCTCACGTAGCCAATTCCCTTCCTTTCTCTCTTTCACGATCGGACCAGCACACCACCAACATACAACTTCAAATCTTTGTAACTTCTAGCTCACTTGTCCAAATCAAAAACTAAGACCACCGATCTCTTAGTTTCATCAAGCTCTTCGACTTGGTCCTTTCAAATCTTCAAGAGCTCCACTTTGGTGCCAAGAGGAATCTCCATGGAAGGAGCTTGAGTTCATCTTTTTACGTAGTATTGTTCTCCTTTGCTTCAAGGTAAGGAAACTCAAAGAAAAAGGGTGTTTCCTCCATGTTTTATGTTAACCAAAATAGCTTAGAATTCCTTTGGAAAATGTACGTACGTTGTGTATTGAAACTACCTAAAGAGCCAATGGTAATGACTTAGAAAAATGTTCTCAAAAGACTAGTAAAGGACATACGTACTGCTGTTGTATTTGCAGGTGAAAGGCAAATATATTGTGGGAAATTCAGTGTTTAAGATTATTGCATTTTAAGAGCCTAAGTGCTACGCAAATTTAAATTGTGCACTATGTTGTTATGTGGTGTATATTTGATGAAGTTTAGAGTATAAGAGTGTACGTAAAATCATTTGGGAAGCTATACATTTGATGGGTGTAAACAACTCACGCAGCAGGACATGAAAAAAATGCGAGTACGTCAATCCAGTAGCTTTGGTCCGGGACTTGGGGTGTGAATGACATCCCGGACCATATATCACAAATTACCGTGAGTTGTACACAGATTTGGGTCCGGGACTTGGGTCTTATGCAAGGACCCGGACCAACCCCCTTGAATTGTCCGAGAGAATTTTCCTAGAATGGTCCGGGACTTAGGACCTGGGTGAAGTCCCGGACCACCCCATTTTAAAAGCCGGGAGTACACTTAGCATATGGTCCGGGTCTTGGGATGGGGACAAGGTCCCGACCAATGTAAACTTGGTTTCTTTGTTTCGGGTATGAAATGATGCCTAATGATGGGGATTGATGGATATGATGTTGTAAGGTTGTTAAGGACATGTTTGGTGAGTTATAATGACAATTTGGTGGGTGAGAAGTTGGGATATAAAATGTGAGAGTAAAACAAGTTAAAAATGTAAAAGATATTTAACTAGCTAACGGAGTTAACTATAGTCATTCGACGTTACACAGACATGTTACCCCAATGTTAATGAAGGTAACTTTAATGTACCAGTGTTCGAGAATTGTTCGAGAACCTAAATGGACATGGTAGAGTGGACTCCGGCGACAGGTATGGTTTTCTTGCAACCTGTGTCCTACCGGATTTACACCGGCTTGTATGCCAATGTGTTTTTCTGTGTGTTTGCCACCTTGTAAGATAAAACATGAAATGAGTTTATAGTAATTCATTTATGTGGCGAATCTGACCTCCGATACCGTTTAACCTCAAATAAGTGTTAAACCTTAGCTAACTAAATCTAGGGACACATGAGTTGTCGGTATACGGATTTAACGACCCAAACCTTGGAACGTTCTAACCACGGCTATGCGTGAGTTAGTTGTGTATGGTTATTGTTGCAAGTGTGTGAATCTCTCTTGCGTGTTTAACTCGGTTTTTAAAACCGTATGGTGTGTGGATGTGATAGGTTCCTTAAAGGAGCTCTAACTACTTAATTATAAGAATACGTGTACTAATGGGGGGTGAGGAGTCCGGTCATGTTCCGGCCGACGTGTGTGATGGACGGAGTCGATGTTATACCCGATTCGACTCTCTTGGTGTATGTTATGGTTGTTTACTCATTGGGTTTCCAATCTTCCCTTTAGCTTAACCAAAGCTATTACTGACTCACATCGGGCCACAGGGGCATACAATGGTTGTTACTTGTGTTTGTGTGGTGTTGTTCGGGTCACCAAATCCGATCCACCTTTAGGAAGGTTACTCGCCCGACTATAAGGACGGTAGCGAGTGTTGTTGTAACGAGCTTAGTACGAGGTTGGCTACAATCTCCTGGCTCATAATGTATATGAACTATGGTGGAAGGTTCCTAGTGCGAACCATTTGTGGTGTTGTGTGTTAATGTGTCATGGACTATGGATGTGAATTCCGGTTAAATATGGGAGGTGTTTCAGATAGTGCGATTGATGGGTAAAATGTCGTCTGTTAAGGAAGGAACTCCGTTAGGAGGAGAGCCACTCTAGGGTTAAGGTTAAGAAACAATGTTAATTTGTTATGTGTTGAATGTTTGTTGAACCTTATGGTTGGGTGTATGCAATGTGTTGTGTATTTATGGTTTACATGCAGGATTTAAATATAATCAACAGCATGCTAAGACGACAATTAGTTGTGCGTGGCCCGGTAGCATGCGGGCTGCGGGATTACCATACCAGCAAAGGTGCTGAGCCCCTTGGGGGCCACCCTTTTCTCCTTTTTCTATTTCAGGTACAAGGAGCTGGAAGCCGTTCGAGAGTTAGGACGGGGTAGATGTTAGTACATGGTAGCCCTTTAATGGTGTATGTATTATAGGTGTAGTAAGACCGAATTTGTTATCGGCATTGGTTAATGAATACTCGGTACAGTGGGGATGTATATGTAAATAATTGTTGGAAATGGAATCAGGATGTATGGCGTAGTTGCTCGGGGATCTAGTCCATCAGACCGATATAATATGTATGTATTAGCCTTGTTAGCCACGTAGGTGGTTAACGGCGTGTAACACCAACGGATTAAGTAATGTGATGGTTTATGTTTCCGCTGCAGATGGTTATAAGTGCGACGTGTGTGGATGGGGGGTGTTACAAAAGTGGTATCAGAGCGAAGTGTCGCTCTGATGACTGATTACCGAGCCTAGGAAGTACCGAGTTAAAATTTTAGTACTTTGGGTTAAGGGTTGAGAAATAGCGTGAAGGTACGCTAGTTAGGAACTACCAGTAAATACTGGAAACCTACTATATCCATCCCGCCCTCCACAACCCCTATTTTATGACTTGGGAAGGAACGCCAGAGAGATGAAAGCCCTCTCTTACCCGGGAGACCCGGTCTGGCTGTTATTAACTATCTTGTAAGTATGGGGAACCTGTCATACGGTAGATTCTGAAAATTAGAAATCCCGGAGACGGTTCCCAGGTGAACAACTGTAACCGCACTTGATAGCAAAGAATGGAGAATCTGGTGTAAGGAAGAATGAAATTTCCAACAACCTGGGTCGACATGTCGAGCAGTCGAAAACTACCACTTGTAGCAGCAAGAAGTAAAATAATGAAACCCGAGACGAGAGTCTACGGGATGGCAAATGTTAGGTAATGGCACCAACGGTATACCAACCGACAAAGGAACTACAACGTAGTACCCAACAAGAGACAAGTCTCAGTAATCACGACAAATGCGTGGAATGGGCTACGAAGAGGATACAATAATAACTAAAAGGGGTCTCCCAGAATGGGAAACACCCTAGTAAATGATTATTAGAGGGGGACAATGAGAAGTTGTGTAGGAGATTAGTTACCAATTAGAGTATCCAAGTAAGGGCCCATGAGGCCACTGTATACTGTGCGGACAGAAACAGTACCGCAGCCGGACATGTTGAACCGACAACCTGTTAACAGGGCGCACTTGCTGTGGCAAGTGCAGCTATACAGGGCTGTTCGAAGAAAAAAAAATTGACACTACAAACTACTTAGTAAAGTACCCAGAAATTTAATGTGATCATCGTAACCGTGGAAGGGCTTAACGGCCTAACCTTTGTAAATGGGAATACACCAGTCAGCAAGAAGCTAGACTTGGTTAAGGCAAGAAGGTGTTTGTGAAACCAGGAGAATTTTTCTTTCAAACTCAGATTTATTTCAAACTCTTTCCTTTCAAAACCAAATTTTCTTTTAAACCAATACTTCTTTTACCCTCCTTTCAAACCAGTTTACCTTTGAATAACCGGACGGAAACCGGTGAACCCAGGGTAGCAACCCGACGGTATGGATGGAGTTCAGAATAATATAACGATGGATAAACCTTCCCTGGAATGAGTTCGGAAGCACGGAATGTATATTGTCAGAGGACAATATAAGGGAGTTGACAACAGAAATACTTCACCTAGGCGTGTGACGGACACTACGAGTGTACCAATTGCGTTGTGGGACGACCGCACTCCGATAGGAGCGTGTGGGCCTGACAGACCTACTCATGGTTAGTCGGGTAAGTAGTAATGTATCAGTATGGTACCCCATATATGTATACAGTAGAGTCCGAAACACGGGGAGCAGTCGACTCCATCCTACGGTCAGCAGTAAGGGTCAAACGAAGCA
Organism: Limonium bicolor; assembly: GCA_023374045.1. Lineage (NCBI taxonomy): Eukaryota > Viridiplantae > Streptophyta > Magnoliopsida > Caryophyllales > Plumbaginaceae > Limonium > Limonium bicolor. The sequence continues at coordinate 333,526,644 of CM041777.1, read as the reverse complement.
ATGGATTACCATAAATGGTTGAAGTAAAGGAACCTAGTTAAGGAGATTAAAGGAAATGGTGATTTGAATTGTTTAAGGAAATATTTAAGAGTCAAGACGTGCGAAGACCACGGATGGTTAAGTAAAGACATCACATATGTCTTAGGAAGCTGAAGGAATGGGACATGGTAACTGGAACGAATACCCAGCTAAGAAAGTAAGAAGGCGAAGTTTACTGAATGCACTCATAAGTGCAAGCCAGATGTATGGCATGACCTAGTAACACCCAGTTTAATCTTAGGGCGTCAGGAGGGACTCTGACATCCTTGAAGGGACATCCATGAAAGGCATGACGACCTGGTCATGGAGCCAGTACAACCGTAAACCGTGCAGTATTGTATAAAGAAGTAGTAAAGTATGTGTGAACAGCCTGCAGTGAGCAGAGCTTGAGGCAGTAGGCTGATAAGCCACAAAAAAAATGTGTGTTATGTAAATATGACTGATTGCAGAAGTATATGTCATACAGTAAATAGAGCGGAGAACGAACCACTGCTTAAAGAGTGGGATACCTCTCGATATTGTGAACCGCGAGAGCGGTAGTTAGGTGAACCAAGTTCAAGAAATATGTGGAGGGATGGACCATTTGTTATTACCCCAGGATGATTTGAATAAAATAATACGAAAGAAAGTGTTTGTAACAGTGGTGTAGACAGGAAGAGTACTAAGTCTGATAGCAACCACCATAGGTGCGTGATGCTAAATGTGTAGCGAACAACACGCTTAAGAAATATAAGGCTCGAGAAATGGTGTATTCAGAATCAGCCAAACAGGTGGCCAAACCCAGTGTAACGGCGGAAGCTAATAATAACGGATGCCGTGTAAGTTGATGTTGTATAATGAAAGAGGATACGGTGGGTACTAAGCGACCGTTGTATAAATATTATTAAGGGATGGTATGACAAATAAGCAGAGTTGTGAATTAAACCCAGTGGAGATACAACAGTAAGTTATAACGAATAAGCTGGACAGTAAGCCAGTAGCCGGTATTAAGAGATAAGAATCTCAGTAAAACGCAGTGTGAATTCCTATTGCAATCGCATGAGAGATTTACTGCCAAGAGTTACGCCTCTGCACTCTGTATGACTGAGTGTTTGGTATTGCGTTTGCGCAGTAACGATCGAGTGAGATAGCTAGGAGTTGGAAGATGAAAATTGTGGAAGGCGAACAAAGAGAATTATAACACTATAAGACCGAGGCATATGAAAGCAAGGTCATACTAATGGAAATGATACTGGTGCAGAACTAAATGCGGAAGCAGGACTGGCAATAAGTGACTACAGTAGCACTACTATCAAATATCGGTATGAAATATACCTTAGGTGTAGGAAATAACTGAGAGAGCACTACACATTAGGTAGTAGCTCAACCTCAACGCAGTAAGTCGAAAGGAATTGAGGCAATAATTGAGAAATATACATAGCAGTATACACTGTAAATTGTTATGGAGGTAGATGAAAGTTTTGAAACTCGCCGAATTCGCTCAGGGTAAGAGATACCATGCGTCGTTTGAGAAACCATCATTACCAAGATAAGGGTAATACATTAGAGATGTACAATACAGTAACAGTAATGAACGGGGCAAACTAGCTCTATAATTATCGGAGTTGCGCAACAGAGGCCAGTGGGCCCATGCAGCAGATACCGAATATACATTGTGAATGCGAATAAATAGATAGTTATCAATGCCTAGAAGCCTTACAGGCCAGGACCGAAACCGGTAATGAGTTAGATAAACTCCAATGAGAATTCATGGTTAGGGACTAAACCGCCAATATGGCTAAGATCCCCAAACCAAAACACAAAGTAAAATAAACCGCGTGGAGGTAAATCACTTCACGACGGGAGAACGTTATAAACCAGTGATTAACTGATTGATTACGTGGGCGTAATCCCTTTTAGGGGGGGGGTAGAGCGTAAAGCCGCTTAGTGTGTTTTACCGTACAAGTGTACGTGAACTATGTTGTGCATAGCACAAAAATAATTTGTTATGATGGTTGGCATGGTTAATAATTGGTTATGATGGTTGGTTTGGTTAAAGGGTGGTAATTGCGCACAGAAGATGCGAAATACTATTGTGGTAGGTGTGACTACCTTGGTAATGGTTGTGGGTAAGTACAAGTACTAAGGAGTAAATAAACTCCTGGGGGAACTAAAGCCCCAATGGTGTGTGTTCGCATAATACCAATGTAACACGATGTATTGTATTTTGATTAAAAACATGTATATATATATAGTGTGGTGATTTATGAAGGGTATGAAACTGGCATGGAACCTAGTAAGAATTAGATTCCCTAGGTAGCTTGATTAAAAGTAAATGAAGGTAATTGATAGACTGCGTTCTATCCCTTGGAGATGCGATGATTATGACTTGAATGATGGAAAGATAGAAAAGGGAAATGTGTGTATTATTTGATGCTTGAAAATGAAGTGGGGGTGGAACTTGATTTGCATGTGATCAAGGGAAGCCGAACACAAATTGGGGTGGAAGGATGTTCAACACTGATGCTGATCACATCAGGGTTGGATGACTCTTGAAGCTCCCTATAAGTGGTCACAAATAACACGACTAAGGAAGGATGCAAAGAGCATAAATTGGACTTGGAGTTGTGTGGAGTTTTCAAAAGAATTTAAATTGGTGGTTTTAAGTCTTCAATTTGTATTTCCAAAACAGTGGATTGATATTTTGGATAAAGGATTCTCTTGTTTACCTAACCTAGTAAAGAATATTTTTGTAGTACTTGCTCACGAGCTGAGGACGTATGAGCCTTTGTCTCCGGACCGGTGACATGAGAAGTACATATGTTAACAATTAAGTGAATGTTTTGATCTCCCAAAGGAACGGGGACCAGAAGATGTCCATCGCGACCCGGTTCTGCGGGGATCACAGTTGTATATGTACTCAACGTGGGACTCGAGCCCATGAAGAGATGGAAAAGGATATTCTGTTGGTTATACATGCTAAGACATGTTGTGTGATAGGTGTAATAAATGTTACTTTGACCATGAGTCTTGATGTGGTTCAGTTCTGAATTGATCATGTTACCCAGACCTGAGAGTCTGAGGTTGTTATGTGAGTACAATACTGTTAAGGTACCCGGACCATTGAGTCCGAGGTAATTATGTGAGGATGATATGTTAAGAATGGATGTGTATGTGTACCCGGACCTTCAAGTCCGAGGTTGTGGTGTAAGGTGTGTTGGTTATGGAAGTGTTTTATTATACAAGTAATTCCCGTATTCTAAACCATGATATGTGGGAAGTGTGAACTTCGGGGACGAAGTTCTTTTAAGGGGGTAGACTGAAATACCCCAAACCTTAATAAGTTTTTAAACATTAAATAATAAATTATTAAGACTAAAAAGAGTCTTAGTAATATTGGTAAACAATTTAAAAGATAAGTAAATACAGTTAAATGCCTTAAAGGCAATAAAGGGCGAAATATGCTCTAAACTTGGGATGGTCTTGATTAAGACTTAATAAACTTACCAAGACCTTACTTATTTATTAATGAGCCTATTAAATCAATTACCAAAGAAAACCGAGCTTGAAAACAAGTTAAAACACAAAATGTGCTTAAAGGAGTCATAAAGCACGTTTTGGAATTGTCTTGTAAATGAGTTTTGAATGGCTAAATGTCCATCATTACTCTTTAATTAATGTGTGTACTATTTAGTATCACATTTGGAAGTTTAAATTAATGGGGAAGTAAGAATTGCGTTTCTACGTGTCTTGTTTTAGTGAATAGTAACTAAAATAAGCTAGTTTGTAACTTATGTCAATATAAGAAATTTAATGGATTAATAATGTGTAGGTAACCCCTTATATTTAAATGGGGGCGGTTTTGCTTGTGGTGAGTCGTCACCCTTGCTTGCTGATTGAACAAATAAATGAGTAAATAAGAGAGAGTACTATTTGCTTTATGTAAACAAATAATATCCTTAAAAGCATTTGCAATCAGTGAGTTCTCTTCATTTGCTCTTGCTGTCTCACGTAGCCAATTCCCTTCCTTTCTCTCTTTCACGATCGGACCAGCACACCACCAACATACAACTTCAAATCTTTGTAACTTCTAGCTCACTTGTCCAAATCAAAACTAAGACCACCGATCTCTTAGTTTCATCAAGCTCTTCGACTTGGTCCTTTCAAATCTTCAAGAGCTCCACTGGTGCCAAGAGGAATCTCCATGGAAGGAGCTTGAGTTCATCTTTTTACGTAGTATTGTTCTCCTTTGCTTCAAGGTAAGGAAACTCAAAGAAAAAGGGTGTTTCCTCCATGTTTTATGTTAACCAAAATAGCTTAGAATTCCTTGGAAAATGTACGTACGTTGTGTATTGAAACTACCTAAAGAGCCAATGGTAATGACTTAGAAAAATGTTCTCAAAAGACTAGTAAAGGACATACGTACTGCTGTGTATTTGCAGGTGAAAGGCAAATATATTGTGGGAAATTCAGTGTTTAAGATTATTGCATTTTAAGAGCCTAAGTGCTACGCAAATTTAAATTGTGCACTATGTTGTTATGTGGTGTATATTTGATGAAGTTTTGAGTATAAGAGTGTACGTAAAATCATTTGGGAAGCTATACATGATGGGTGTAAACAACTCACGCACACAGGACATGAAAAAAATGCGAGTACGTCAATCCAGTAGCTTTGGTCCGGGACTGGGGTGTGAATGACATCCCGGACCATATATCACAAATTACCGTGAGTTGTACACAGATTTGGGTCCGGGACTTGGGTCTTATGCAAGGACCCGGACCAACCCCCTTGAATTGTCCGAGAGAATTTTCCTAGAATGGTCCGGGACTTAGGACCTGGGTGAAGTCCCGGACCACCCCATTTTAAAAGCCGGGAGTACACTTAGCATATGGTCCGGGTCTTGGGATGGGGACAAGGTCCCGGACCAATGTAAAACTTGGTTTTCGGGTATGAAAATGATGCCTAATGATGGGGATTGATGGATAATGATGTTGTAAGGTTGTTAAGGACATGTTTGGTGAGTTATAATGACAATTTGGTGGGTGAGAAGTTGGGATAAAATGTGAGAGTAAAACAAGTTAAAAATGTAAAGATATTTAACTAGCTAACGGAGTTAACTATAGTCATTCGACGTTACACAGACATGTTACCCCAATGTTAATGAAGGTAACTTTAATGTACCAGTTGTTCGAGAATTGTTCGAGGAACCTAAATGGACATGGTAGAGTGGACTCCGGCGACAGGTATGGTTTTCTTGCAACCTGTGTCCTACCGGATTACACCGGCTTGTATGCCAATGTGTTTTTCTGTGTGTGTTTGCCACCTTGTAAGATAAAACATGAAATGAGTTTATAGTAATTCATTTATGTGGCGAATCTGACCTCCGATACCGTTTAACCTCAAAATAAGTGTTAAACCTTAGCTAACTAAATCTAGGGACACATGAGTTGTCGGTATACGGATTTAACGACCCCAAACCTTGGGAACGTTCTAACCACGGCTATGCGTGAGTTAGTTGTGTATGGGTATTGTTGCAAGTGTGTGAATCTCTCTTGCATGTTTAACTCGGTTTAAAACCTTATGGTGTGTGGATGTGATAGGTTCCTTAAAGGAGCTCTAACTACTTAATTATAAGAATACGTGTACTAATGGGGGGGGTGAGGAGTCCGGTCATGTTCCGGCCACGCGTGTGATGGACGGCGGTCGAGTCGATGTTATACCCGGTTCGACTCTCTTGGTGTATGTTATGGTTGTTTACTCATTGGGTTTCCAATCTTCCCTTTAGCTAACCAAAGCTATATTACTGACTCACGTCGGGCCACAGGGGCATACAATGGTTGTACTTGTGTTTGTGTGGTGTGTTCGGGTCACAAATCCGATCCACCTTTAGGAAGGTTACTCGCCCGACTATAAGGACGGTAGCGAGTGTTGTGTAACGAGCTTAGTACGAGGTTGGCTACAATCTCCTGGCTCATAATGTATATTAACTATGGTGGAAGGTTCCTAGTGCGAACCATATTGTGTGTTGTGTGTTAATGTTGTCATGGACTATGGATGTGAATTCGGTTAAATATGGGAGGTGTTTCAGGATAGTGCGATTGATGGGTAAATGTCGTCTGTTAAGGAAGGAACTCCGTTAGGAGGAGAGCCACTCTAGGGTTAAGGAAACAATGTTAATTTGTTATGTGTTGAATGTTGTTGAACCTTATGGTTGGGTGTATGCAATGTGTTTGTGTATTTATGGTTTACATGCAGGATTTAAATATAATCAACAGCATGCTAAGACGACAATTAGTTGTGCGTGGCCCGGTAGCATGCGGGCTGCGGGATTACCATACCAGCAAAGGTGCTGAGCCCCTTGGGGGCCACCCTTTTCTCCTTTTTCTATTTCAGGTACAAGGAGCTGGAAGCCGTTCGAGAGTAGGACGGGGTAGATGTTAGTACATTGGTAGCCCTTTAATGGTGTATGTATTATAGGTGTAGTAAGACCGAATTTGTTATCGGCATTGGTTAATGAATACTCGGTACAGTGGGGGATGTATATGTAAATAATTGTTGGAAATGGAATCAGGATTGTATGGCGTAGTTGCTCGGGGATCTAGTCCATCAGACCGATATAATATGTATGTATTAGCCTTGTTAGCCACGTAGGTGGTTAACGGCGTGTAACACCAACGGATTAAGTAATGTGATGGTTTATGTTTCCGCTGCAGATGGTTATAAAGTGCGACGTTGTGGATGGGGTGTTACATATTCAATGGTTTGTAGTTTATAACGAGCCGTGGAACTCCACGCTTTTTCTGCAGCATTCATGACGTAGAATGCACTGCAACTCCATGTGTGATTTTGATGGTCGAATCAAACCTTTATCCAAAAGAGTTTGAATCTCTTTCTTGCAGATCTCTAGATGCTCGCTATTCATCTGGATAGGTCGAGCCTTGGTTGGAATATTGCGTTCATCGAAATCCTTTTCATATGGAAGATGAATGATATGACGTTTTCTACTCCAAAATGCGTTGGGTAGATCTGCGCAAACATCTTCAAAGGGTTTCTCTATCTGAGAAACTTCTTGTTGAATTCTGGGATCTTGGAGTCGCTCAGCTGTTCGAATATGAGCGAGATGGTTTTTAGAAAACTGAAGCTGGCTTTCTTTTCTGGTAATGGAATTGATCTGCTGGTAAAGGGTATTGGATTGAAGAACATTAAGTTCCTTTTGGATTATGGGTTCGGTAAAGAGAAAAGAATACTTTTCTTTATTGATCTTGACATGTAATCCCTTATGATCAACAAAGAAGGGATACAACTGAATAATGAAAGGAGAGCCAAGGATGATGTCTTGGCTAATATTCTTGATAACTACAAATTGTAGTTTAACAAGAAGATTCTTGTTTTGGACTGAAAGTTTGGATGTTTTGGCAATGATCTTGAGTGGATCATTCCCTGCACCTACTAATCGTTCTCGAGTAGGAGAGCAATAATGGTGAGGAACTAATCCTTCTCGGATACAGTTTCGGTCTGCTCCTGAATCAATAAGAGCAACCATTGTTATTCTGAAGTCGGTACCTTCGACTACAAGTGTGATGTTGGAATACCATTTCTGAAAGCGAAACCTTTCAATAATGTTTATGGTCTGGGTTTCTGGATGATGGACTTGGGATGGTAAGGAATTACACCCAAGTTGGGTGGCAATTTATGTCCTAAAGAAGGATCTTCTCGTGCCTCGTTTGATGTAGAAGCTTTTGCTGCTTCTAAGATAGAAATTCTGGCTTGCGCTTCTAATCCATCGAATTTAATCTGATGGAGTTCGGCTTTGAGCGCTTGAATCTCTTGCTTGAGGATCTTAATATCCTTTTGTAATTCTTGAGTTGGAACCTTACCAAACAGATTACTGCTTGAGGCAATTGGGTACTTTTCAAGGGTTTTGGAAATACTAATGGTTCAGGTGGCGTCCTTTTGGATTCCTGAGAGGCAAGCAACTTGGCTAATTGTTGCAGATATTGCCTTTTCTCATCTGGATTGGAAATCTTGTTAATGAGCTCATACAGAAGTTCTGCTGAATCTATGTCGTTGGTTATGACATTGACAGATCCGGAAGAATCTTCTGTAGATTCATAACTGGAACTTGAAGCATCATCATCAATCTGGTGAATATAGTTCTCATCTTCCGGAGAACTGGGAGTATCTTGTAGCAAAAGCTTGAGAGCTTTTCTTGAAGATCTTTGTCGTCTGCGAAGATCTCATTAATCTTCTGCTTAACACGACATTGGTCTGCCTTGTGACCCTTGCGACCACATTTCCAACATGTGATCTGAGTCATTTCTTGGAGGCAAACTTTGTAGGTTTATGTTTTGATCTGTACTTTTGACGATATGGCTGATAGGGCTTACGATATTGCGGTTTGGATCGATAAGGTTGTTTGGATCTGGAGGAGAAACGTTTGCGAACTATTTGTTTCTTGGACGGAGGAGGAGTGATTTTCTATTCCAAACATCTTGCAGAAAGAACCATTTCTCTACGAGCCTGGGCCTTTTCGTTACCATACTTGGACTGGATTTTGAGATCTTGGCATAAGCTTAGGGCCTCTTTTTTGACAAAGGCAAAAAGTTGACCATAGGCTATTGATTCCCAAGGTATGGTCTCTTGACCAACTTCTTCTTGAAGTTTGGTGATAATCCGTTGTGTGCGAACAATGTAGGCAATCCTGAAATGAATCGTTCTTTCCAGAATTTAGCCATACAATCGTCGCGTGTGTAAAACTTGTGTAAGGTACATATCCTTGTACCATCTGTAATCAGATAATGTTGGACATCGAAGATTGGTGAGAAGAATCTTATTGGAATTCAACTCTTCTCGTGGATTTCCAACAAAATGGAGACTAATTGTGATAATCAGGAAATCACAAGCGTCGTCTTGCATGGAAGATCTGTCTTCTCCGTCATAGACTTCAACTTGATGGTTCAGGATTTCTTGTTTATTTTCAAGGGTAAGGCCATGATCCCACCATTGCCTTAATTGACCCGTAAATCCGGAAACAATGGTAACGGCGGCATGTTTTTCTGATACTTTCGCATCTTGTAAGCATTCTTTGCCATGCCCATCTCTTGCAGGGTGTTCAGAATTTCGTATTCTGATTTTCCATCTATGTTCCATTCATAGACAGAAGCGCCGTCATATTGTGCCGAAGCAAATTTGGAACGTTCTTCATATTGGATATTTGGAGGAGTAGGACGAGGGTAATAATTTTTGGTGGTATGGAAATAAGAATCCACGGGTTTGTTTCTTTTAAAAGAACGTCTTGGGTTTCTTGTGGTGATTCTGGAGATTGCATTTGGTTCTGGATCAGTAAATTGATTTTCAATATGAGATAATTGTAAGGATGATGTGGAAGAATCATCATCACTTGATTGGCACTGACAAGTGTCAAGGGTGGTGTGAACCCCGTTAGTGTTGGTTGAAGGTGGTGGATTATTGGGTGTAGAAGAAGAGGAAGGTAATAATTGTAATGTTTCTGATATGCGAGAAAGCAAATCAGTCTCTGGATGTACAAAATTGGTAACGGATGGTTGAAAATGAGGCCGAGAAATGTCAGAAGGAAATCTGACTTGTTTCTCTGTTGAGTGGAGGCTAATGGAGACGCAATCTAATTGAGAAGCTATTGTGGCTAAGGTTTGATTAGTCCAGTTTTGTTGCTGATGGACTTTTTGAAGATCTCTAGCTACCACCGGAGTATCAGTGTTGCTCCCTTTCTTGAGAGGCGTGGCTATAACATCTCTGGCGAGTTTGATGGTGTTGAAGAGGAGGATGAATTGAGCTTATTGGCTCGTCACTAGCTTCTAATGTCCATTTTTTGTATAGACTTGTTTGGACATTAATTGAAGGGATTTCAAAGGGATCTGGTTGAGAAAGTTGAACAGAAGTATATGTAGGCAGCCAATCATAGATTGTCATGTTACAGCGTAACCTGTGACAATCTTTACGCCAATATTGCCTTAGATTTTGTTGACAATCTGGAGATAGATCTGTGAACCATTTCCTTTGTGGTTCGTATTCTGGTTCAGGTTCTCTTTCAGAGATATATTCTTCTCTGAGCTCAAAATCTGCGTTATGAATAACATTAATGTTACCCATGAAATCTTCAGTGTTGATGGAGTCATTATCCTCTGGGACATATGTTGGTAAGGGTGCCTGGAAATCAACCCTCATTTCTGGTTGAGATGGTTGTTGACTTCTGGATGTAGAGGGTATCCCTGAAAAGGAAGATCTCGCATCTATATATATATATATATATATAATTATATATTTGCATTTGACACATAAAATGTATCAGTTCACATTAAAGCATAAATCTAAGGAAAAGCCTATGATAAATGTGAAATATGACATGAATTGTTATGAAAATAGGAAGTATTAAAGCTCTAAAAGTATATATATTTCACACTTATCAACCGACCATGGGACCGGACTTGCAAGGTCAGTCAAGCCCAGATTTGCAAAGACGGAAGTCTACTGGAATGGATCGACCTTGGGACCGGACTTGCAAGGTCGGTCGGCCTGAAATTTTTCTGTAATGTAACTCATTGGAATGGACCGACCTTGGGACCAAACTTGTCCAGGGTCGCTCGAGTCCAGAATCTTGAACCCAGAACACACTGGAACGGACCGACCTTGGACCAGACTTGCAAGGTCGGTCGGGCCTGAATTTTTCCAGCGTATTCACTTACTGACTTCGACCAACCTTGGGTCCGACCCTGGGTAAGGTCGGTCGAGTCAAAACAAAAAAAAATAAATATGATTATAGTAATCATAGGTATACGTATATATATATGCCTATGGAAATGGTAAGAAAGTATGCACATGAGTAAGAAAACAAGTTTGAGAAATTTGTGAATTTAGGAACATTAAGTTAAACCGAATTAACGGAATAACGGGGTAAGTGCGGGAGTAGTAGTTATACGCTTGTACTGTAATGCTTAGTATTAATAGAATCATTTGACATGTAGTCATTGTTCGAGAATAAGACTCGAGGAACGAGAGTGAACCAAAGGAACGTGAGGACACCCAGTAAAGTAAATCCCGATGAAAGGTATGATTTCTTCATGCTCTGTATCCTAACCTGGTTACCCCGATTTGTGTGCTTATTTGATCACCTAAATAAGATAAATGCATGAATCGGACTCTAATGCACTTACTTGTGCTTGTTGTATATTTGTTCTTGTATATTGTCTTGAACATTTAGTTTGTATAATTCATGAAATGAATGGATGAGAATGAAGTGCGTATGTACCTTGTAGTGTACTCGTGTAATGTATTGTACCTTGATTGGATGTGTATGGGAGCAATGTATTATTGTGTGGTCTGGATGTAAATGACTTCTACTAATTCCTAACTACCTAACTTCTAACGTAAGTATTGAGTAAATTGGAATGAGTAGAAGTCCAATATAGTTTCGGCCACGCGTGAGGATGAGGAGACACAAGAGGTTGGATCCAATTCCTGGCTTTTAATCTTTTCCACGGCCCAAACCCCTTAAATGGGTAGCATCCTTGATTAGTGAGCCACAGTAAAGCCCTGTGGTGGGACGGTGTGTAGTCCCTGCCCGGAGGTCACCACGACTTGACTTGAGTAAGTAATTAAGTAAAGTATGTATGAGTAATGGTCTTGGCTGGTGTAAGTCATTGACCCTGAGTAAAAGAGTAATCTCCACCCGATTAACCCGGGTGGATAAAAGGAGCTAACAAGTATTGTGTACGTATTGTGTATGCGTATTTCGGTAAAGGTAAGTATGTGTGGTTGACTTGTATTGTCTTCCTTGTATGTATTGAACTGTATGTATGTATGTATCCTTGTGAAGTATTGTAGTAGTATGTACGAAAGCATGTATGTATGTATGAATAAAATGAATCGCATGTATTCGACCTAAGTAGTCGGCGTACCCTCGCTAGTACGCGGGGTATGTGGAAGTCATATGCAGCGTAAGCTGAGCCCCTAGGGGCAATGATTTTATTGTACAGGTACCGAAGCGGCTAAGGCCATGGTAAGAGACCGGCGGTTATGTTCATATAACTAGAAAGGAATTGGAGATAGTAGCGAATGGAATAAGGCTTGTAGCCTCTGATGTAGAAGTGTACCAAGGGGTACACCATTATGTAATTGCAAGTATGTAGTTGTGAGGAATGGGTAGATGCTAGACTCTTAGTGAGTAAGTATGAACTTGAAGGAGTTGTTGTATCTATATTTGTACTTGGATCTTAGTAAACTCGGTATGCCGTATTGTAATTATGGAGTATTGTATTGAGTGGAGTATTGTAGTACTGGGTTGGTAATTGGACTGTGTATTGTATTGTGTAGTACTCGGATATTCCGGTCCATCAGACCGATGTTGTATGTAGTAGTAAGCCTTGTTAGTCACGTTGGTGGCTAATGGCATTGTATCACCCTCCGTTGTGTAAGTATGTATCTGTTGCGTGGGTATAGAAGTACGAGGAGATGGGACAGTAATGACGGTTTTAACGGTAGGGGTGTTACAAAAAGTGGTATCAGAGCGAAGTATCGCTGATGACTGGAAATACCGAGCTTAGGAAATACCGAGTTAGGAGTTAGAAGCTTAGGGCTAAGGGCTGAGTGTTAGCATTAGAGATATGCTAGTTGGGAACTCCCGGTGTGTACCGGATACCGACAATATCAGACCCGCCCTCCACAAACCCATTGTATAACTTGGGAAAGAACGCCAGAGAGAAGCAAAGTCCTATCATACTCGGGGAAACCCGATTTGGCAGTTGTGAAATAATCATACAAGTAAACAAGAACCCGACATGTAGTAGATTCCAAGAACTGGAAGTCCCAGAGATGGATCCCGGTTGAACAACAACACCCGCATTTAACAGCGGTAGATAGAGAATGAGTACTCCAACCATAAGGAGGCTGCAGTTTACAACAGCATGGGGCGACATGCTTAGCAGTCGCGAAACCTGGCTAGTCAACCAGCAGCAGGAAAAGAAACACTGAGCGTGCAATAGAGCGGAAAAAGGAACAGTAACAAAACCCAAGACACAAGTCTACAGGACAGTAATAGATAAATGTAATGCCCCTATTTAACATATTTATAGCAGAATAAAATACTAAAGGCGTACAGATCATCGGGTTCCAAACACATGGCACCAAACCTCACCAATTACAACTTAAAGATTACAATTGTCACGGCCTGAACCTCGAGAAAAATTAACAATAATAAAACAGTAATAAAACGCTTAAACTCTCCACAACTCCTAATCCCATCCCAATCACTTGTTCTCTTCGTGGCTACCTGTAAAATAACTCGTACCTGCAAGATAAAACCAAGTAGCCCACCCCGAGAGGGGTGGGTCAGTTCCCTGGAATGGAACTGGTACGATCCTCCAAAAACAAACTTATAATACAACTCTTAAATAAATAATAGCAGGAAACAATCACTTAAACCACACAGAGGAACAAGGCATTTCACAAATCACCAAATCAAGATAACAAGTTAAGAATAAAGATAAATAACAGAAAGATAAAGTTAGTGAAACAAAACCACAACATGTGTTAGTGTACATCCAATGCCTTAGTTAAACCCAATTCCCGTTAGGAGTAGAAAGACTCAGATAGTCACAAAGGAATAGGAATGAAAAGATAGATCCAAGAACCAATAACTCAAGAGTGGAATAATTCAACTGGGAGAGATGGCCCCCACCGCCAAGTACTTCCTTTTAGGACAGGGGATATACAGCCCCTCACTGTCTACAACGTCCCTTTTGGGACAGGAGATATACAACCCCTCACTGTCTACCACGTCCCTTTTGGGACAGGGGATATACAGCCCCTCACTGTTACCATTGAAGACGCGCGCACGTCGAAACCTCAAGAACCAGCTCATGGATGAAACGATATCCAGAGTCAAAGAAGAATTTACCAAAATTGACCTTTTCCAAATTCCCACCAGATCACTAACTACCCAGAGCAATACCAAAACACACAGTCCTACAGAGTGCAGAAGCGTAAACCCTAAGCAGTCAATGTCTAATGGAACAACCAAATAGAAGGAACCAATACCCAAGTGAGTTTCACATTCAAGGCTCAGTTAGTCACACAAGCTGAGTTAGACACACAACCATTTCCTTTTAGAAATTCCTCTTAACCTCAGCTAGCGTTTTTCAAAAAGTCTCATAAGTCAATCAGCAAAAGTATCGGAGTACGAGAAATCGTACCTGGTATGTGAAGAACAATAAATAACTCGAATAAGTGATTCCCCAATAGTAACCTATAATTAAGGTGTCCCAAGTGTCGATTAGTTAAGGGACTCATAAACTAAACAACCTTCTTTTCTTACCGATTAATAGTTCCAGGTTTACCATTATTCTCTCACAAAGATTTGGACTTGACTTGTTAACTAAATCCTTTGTTAGGCCCATATCGTTTAGTTTGGAGTGATCTAGATTTATCCCTAAGAGTGGCCCAAACTCTCTTTGAATGTTTAAGTGGGCTTTTGGGGTTCATAGACTTGGGCTTAGTAGGTTAACCCAGATCGTGTTACGATTATGTTGTGTAATTAAACCCTTAAGTGAATAGTGACTATTTAATTACACACCGATTAAAACATAAGGTTTAACATATATATATATTCTACTTATTAAACTATCACAAGGAATATTATTTCCCTCATCTATTTTAATGTATTTATATACATATATATTATATATATATCTTTATGTATTAAGATTTATCCATAACATTTTTTGGAAATTTTATTGTATTTAATTATTTAATAACTTCTAGGCATAACCTCAACCGATATACGGTTTATAAAATAAAGTGTTCTCCTTCTATTTATTCAATATATAGTATATACCCGTATTAGAATTTAATTAAGACATCCCCTATGTAACTTATTATATTTAAACTATCTTATTACTACAACCTTTAACTGCATTCCAAGTATGTTTCATAAAGTATTTCTTTTACTATATCTTAGGATACTAGCTCTTATAATATTTAGTTAATATAAGTGTTAATTTATTAGCTCCCTGCTTTACCCTAAGTTACTACTTTATTCCCTTTTTATATATGTGTAAAATATATATATATACATTTTCCTTAGTTTTAATTAAAAATATTAACTCCCATATAATATAATAAATAAAACGTAAAATAATTAAATTCCTTGATTTAACATAAGTTTCTACTTAAATAAGCATATATTCATATATGTAAATAATTTCACCTCTCTTAAAAGATATTACCCAAAACATAACATACTGTTATAAAATGTTAATTTAGTTTCCCTTATTTTCCCAGCTCAAAAGTTTATTAACAAACCATACTTAATTTTGGTTACATTAAAAAACCATATATTATAAGTTATTCTTATGAAAAACCCATGAACACAATTTTAAACCCATTTACCACAGTCCAAAAATTCCCAATTTAATATACAATAACTTTACATTTTATACATATTATAAATGTTTATTTCATAAAAATATCTTTTTAAATTAGCTAAATAATTCCAGAAAACCCGTAACTTGCAAAAATCATAACTTACGTTTAAAAACTCCAAAACCATAATAATTTACATCAAAATAAACTAGAATTAATAAGGAATCTATGGTTAAAATTTCAAGTCAAAACACATTCGGGAAGGCCATTAACTAAATTCAACAAGTTAGAGCTAAATTCTGAAATATTATAAACTTAAAACATCTTTATTATCCACGATCTAATCTCGGCAGTCCGTTTCATTAAATCCAGATCGGACGGCCCCTGAACGCTGAGTTCATCAGTGATTTCTAAATCGAACTCGAGTACTAAATCAGTAATTTCTCACAATCCACAGAACCAAATTGAGTGATTCTTGTTTCTATGGTTTCGAAATTAAATTCCGGTTCTAATGATACCAAATTCGCTAGCTAACATGCGGGATTCATCGGTTTTCGATTTCGGCTTGAAGTTAGGGTTAGTTTGGGTTTCCGAATTCGAATCTCTCAATTCATCAATCTAATGCGTAATTGAGCAATGGAACATGGTATTGACCGATAATGTAAGGGCGATAACAAGGTTGACGGAATTTGAAGAAAACTTACCGGAATGCTCGAATCGAAAGGATTCGAAATCGGATTCTAGAAAAACGCCCCCTTTGCGCAAGAGTAGCCGGCAACGCCTAGAACAGACCGGAGTCGACTCGGGCATTGTCGAATTCAACCAAGAAACTAATTAACGAGAACTTGCAACGATTTACAGTACAGACCCGTTAGAACTAGTTTTGGCTTAATCTAAAGAGGAAACGAACTAAACTTACAATGATGATAGAAGAATGGTTCCACTTGCGCTACACAGATGAGTTGGGAGAAATTGGCTGTTCTTCAAGGGGTGCGAGAGGGATTGGCTTTATAAACTAAGAACTATGATTTTGACGAGAAACGAAAGAATGGAAGAGCAAGAACATGAATGTGAGAAAGTGAGTATGCTGAGGAAAGACATGAAATTGATTTGATTTGGACGAATAAGATGGTGAGAATTAGTGGTGTTTGAGGAAGACGAACTAGGTTTGAAGAAATTGAGAATGATAAGGTTATTAGGAGAAGTATGAGATAAGTGTTAGTAGAGTTGGAAGTAAGGAGAAAAGTATGGAAAGTTAAGAAAAAGATAATGGAGATTAAGTTAAAAGTTAGGGCAAAGATTGGTATTGTACGATCGGAAAACTAGGAGAAGACTAGCGACTAGTAGGCGATCCCGAGGCGCGCGACAGATCAAACCTTGCCACATCAGCTTTTTTTCAAAATTTTGGCTCTAAACTTCATTTGATCATAACTTTGGCTAGGATGATCCATTTTTGACGTTCTTTTTATCGATCTTCATGGTTTTCCATAACCTATTTATTGGTATAGGTTTCATGGGCTGGTTTGATCATTCTCAAAAAGTCAACCCTAGCAAGGCTTAAAAGGCTTTAGGGTTTCTAGAATTTTATATTGACTTTTATGTTTCAAAACAATGTTCCAACTCTTCCTAAAATCTTTATAATATACTTGGAGTGTTTATAAATTTTCCCAAGATTTATTGACTTATAAATCTTATTATTTACTTCATAACACTATATAATAATATATAATAATTAAATATTTTATTGTATTCTTTAGGGTTAAATAGGAGAAATCCCCTAAATAAATTTTCATAATTCCATATAATAATTTAATATTTAATAGTATTATTTAAGGTTTAATAAAAGAAATCCCCTAAATTAATTTAAGGGTATTTCAATAAACAACACCACCAACTGTATACTAGCTGACTAAGGACATAGTCAGGAGTAGATAACTCCAAAACTACAACGCCAAAGAGATTACAATACCTGGCCAGTATGTTTACACAGCTACGAGAACATTCATGAGATATAATCTGACAGGACTACAGGAGTAGTGCCTAAGCAAGCTAAGGCTCAGTAACCACAGCAAACGTGTGCGAATGAGCAACGAGGAAAAGCACAAAACCAAATAAGTAAGGATCTCCAAGGATTGGAGAAGTACCCCAATCAACGACCGTCGTGTCAAGATCACTGAGAAGTTACCTAAGGGATCGAGTATCCCAAACATAAATCAAAAGATCAGTGGATCAAGGGAAGAGCCAACAAAGCTATCGAATACGCGAGGAAACCATACCGAGACCGGTATAGGGTTACCCAAAAACCATCAGTACCACGCACTTGCCACGGCAAGTGTAGTAAGAACAAGACCATGTAGAGGAACCCTAACAAACCACAAGTACACAGTAATGTATCGTGACCGCAATGAAGCGACTACAGGATCACACATCTTAAAACTGAAAGAAAGAAACCTTGGAAGGGCCTGACGGCCTGACCATTGTATTAAGAACATACCAGTCGACAAGAAGCTGGACTTGGTCAAGACCTCAAACATGGCCACGCCATGAAGAACTCTTTTTAACACCGAACCATAATTTTAAAAACCCAAACTTTTCTTTCAAAACCACAACCCTTCTTTTAAACCTTGGATTTTAGAACCAAACCAACAGAATTACGGTGAGTATCATAGAATGATACAAGAGGAGTTGACAATAGAATACTTCACCTAGGCGTGTGACGAACACTACAAGTGTACCCAAATATAGGATGTGGGATGACCGCACTCCGAAGGAGCTTGCGGGCCCGACAGATAGTTGGGTAAGTGGTAACGTATCAACAAGGTACCCCACGTATGTATACATGTAGTGTACGAAACACGGGAAGTAGTCAACTCCGTTCTACGGACCATGAGTAAGTCCAAAGCAGGACAGTTGGACGCCTCAGACGATCAAGGAGAAGGAACTCAGCTAAGTAATTAGCATAAAAGAACTCAGAGAATCCATCTGAAGATAAGGAATAAGGATTAGGAAGCGCAAAGAGCGCAGACTAGTAAGTATAGACATTGGGTATGTCTCAAAGACTTCAAGCAAATACATGACAGCTGGAAGAGATGCCCAGCCTGAACACAGTAAGGCAAATACCTAACGTGAACATAATGATGCTCAACAAACGGGATGGAGTTCCCCAGAACAATTACGGAGCCTATCAGGGAGCGTAATCCATCATTAGAGAGGATTTTAAACCTAGTCTAAACACTAGGAGAAGGAGAAAGTATAAACAGTCTACCCAAGAACGGGGGACATTATAACCCTGAAGGGGATAGCTCAAATACAATATCACAAGGCGGTATAGTGAACACAAACATATCATGAACATTAGTCGGATGCAACGGCGTAACCAACAACACCCAGGAGCAATCCTTGAAGGGTGTCTGAGTTAACAACAGTCGAACGAAGCGTCAGGATAAAGGCGCGAGAGCTAGAACGAACACTCGGTTAGGACACCGAAGGGATTTCACTTAACAGGAAACACCCTCAACCGTAAAAAGGCACTGATTGACATCAGATTGCCAAAAGGGCCTCCCATGAACGGAAGCGTGATGCAACAACTTGCTAGGGAGCCCAGTAAATACCTCCAACCCTATGATGGTATACAAGGAGTGGAAACATGTATAGGCAGCTTGCAAAGAGCATAGCTTGCAGTAATAAGGCTTAAAATCCATAAACCAACTACGTCATGTAAACTTAAACGGTTGCAAAACCCGCACCATTTTAGTAAGACTTACAAGAGATTTTGCTTCATACGACAAATAGATCGACAACTGAACCACCCAATTTGAGCTTAACATCATAAGTAGCTTGGAGTGATGGCTACCTCAATGTCACTATCACTAGAGCATCAGTCTAGTATGCAGTTGACAAGCTGTCAATTTCCCTTCATGCCTTCTGTAGAAATGGTAACACAGAGGCATAAGAATCGTAATAACGCCAACAATGGCCTAGTTCACACTTGGACACTACGGGAAACCCGAGGAAAGGTACCTCTCATTAACCAAAGACCACCAATGCAGTAATGATGTGAAACCTTAAAAAGGGCTTCCATCTACCATAACAACAAAGCTTGTGCATGTAGATAATGCCAAGAGGCGATCGAACAAAGGAAAGAGATTCCAAACCACTACGCCTACAAGAGGCTGTGCTGTAGAAGCATATCGCTTAAGAGCATCAAAGCTCGAAGGAGTAAGTATACTCCATATGCACCTAAACATGCGGTGAGCCATTATATAAATACTAACATGGTAAACCTTGTCATGAGACCCATGAGTGGAGACAAACCCCTCAACAAGAACTTTCATTTATCAGTAATAGAGTACTCTTCAATTAGAGAACGGGACCAGAAAACCCTTAAAGTTTCTTGGATGTCACGGTGATGTACATACAAAAGTAAAACTGCACAGCTAGAGCCTATAACCAATGCTCAGAACTGGGAAGACAACAATTATCAAAACAATCAATGTGAATGCACATTGGACACCACGAATGACCTACACTCAAGAGAGCTTGTAACCCGATAAATTACTTCATCCATTGTCAACCATCGGTAAATTGTATCATAAATGGTGAAGGAATGTGAGGTAAGCTAACCTACACATGAAACCCAAATTGCGATAAAACATCTCAACATTGGGAAGATGATAACATTGCGGTATGCTACGACAACAGTCATACACAAGAACATTGGAAACCCTCGGTATATTCACATCATAAGGAAATGGTGCCGACGACTATGGCAATGAGTAAAGATAAGCTACCACAGTAACAGAAACTGTAAAAACGATGTTGTATAATGAGTAAGAGTATGGTGCGCAACAAGCGATCGTTATGAGAAAGTAGTTAGACAATGACACGGAGTATAAGTATGAGAAGACAGGCAGAAATATTCATTCCTATCACATAAGTGACTTACTGTCAAGCGTTTATGCCTCTGCACTCTGTATGACTAAGTGTTTTGGTATTGCACTTGCGCAGTAATGATCTTGTGATAGCTAGGAATATCGGAAAGAGGACGATCGTAGTAAAAGTAGAAGGAAACTCAAGAAAGTCACTAGAACCGACGCATAGAAAATGCAAGGTCATACAAGTAAAGAACACCTGTACTGAACCAGAAGAACTGGTATAATTCTGAAGCTAGCGACAACAGAGGAAGCACTACAACTAAGTAGTGACTTAACCTCGCCCGACAATAAGACGGAGGAACTTAGCAAATATCGTGGGAGTACGAATAGCATGTATAATAGATTGCCAGAGAGCTGGTTATAAATCTAAACCCATCAAGTTCAAGCACGGTAAAATAATACCACACTTGTTAGTAAACCTTTTCCCCACAATAGAGGATAAAAAGGCGATGAGTAGCACATCTAGAATAACCAAAGAGCGAATTAAGCACTAAGGTTATCAGGGTCACGCAGCAGAAGCTAATGGGCCCTAGCTAAGGAATTTAATACACATAGTAAGTATGAAAGAATGGCAACCAATGCCTTGAAGCCTAATAGGCTAGAACGGAATTAATTATGAGTTAGATAAACTCATATAGGAATTCTTGGTGCAAGGACTAAACCATTAGTATGGTTAAGACCCTTTGACTAGAGTACATTATATAATAAACCGTAGTGAAGCTAAAATGCTTTAGAATGCCGAATTGAATGAACCAATGTTCACTAAAAACATATGGTAGATTACGTGGGCGTAATCCCTTTTAAGGGGGGTAGAGCGAAAACCGCTTAATATAAATTTCATGAATAAAACACATAAACTATAATGTGCATAGCACAATGAGAATTGATTTGATGAAAGGTACTTATGTTAAATAAACATACGTATCCATTCATGTTGTAATTGTGGTAATTAGGCACGAGAGATGCAAATACCATAACATGAGTCGGTATAAAACCGATGTAGAACCTAGAGGAAGGTGAGTTCCCTAGGCGACTTTTGTAACACAATTGAAAATAAGTAGTGGACGGAGCCCACAAGTATTGTATCCCATAGAGAAATTGTATGAAATGATTGAGAGTAGTTGATGAATGAAGTCCATGAGTAGTGTATTCCTAGGTAAAGTATTGGAAGCAAATTGAGGACGATTGGATTCCATAGGTATCGTATTCCTTAGCTAGAATATTTGAGATGATAGAGAGTAATGGAAGAAGTAGCAATGGTCGATGAAACTAGCCCTTAGGCATTGAATCTCGAAGTAAAGTATTTGGGAAGTAGATTGAGAATGATTGATGGACTGAATTCCATCCTTTAGAGATGTGTGAATTTGTAATCATGACTAGGAAGAGTAAAAAGATGGGAAATTGAAATAACTGAATTATTTGATTGTTTGAAACTGATGTGGGAAGTTGAACTAGATCCTGATCAGATCAAGGGAAACCGAACACAATTGGGGTGAAAGATAGTTCAACACTGATGCTGATCACATCAGGGTCGAATGATTCTTGAAGCCCCCCCAAGTGGTCACAAGAATCACGCATAGGGTAGATGTAATGAACATAAAACCGGAATTTGGAGTTGTTGTGTTTTAGGAAGATTTTAATTAGTGGTTGCGAAAGGATTTCCCTTAGACTGGGGAATGAGGATTGTTGGAAGCTTATATCGGAGAACGATGGTAGTGTATCATGTAGGATTATTCCAAGGGCAGCGGGACATAGAGGAGTCCTGTGTCTAGACGACCTGAGTGCCTACGGGATTGTATGTGTATTGCATTGCTTTGGGGATAGCTTTGCATTGTATGTATGTATAAACCTTGTAGAGTAAAACCAGATGGTTGGATGTAATGCGGGTTGGAGTAATTATTGTATATTTGTATGGTATGGTATGTAGAGACCTTGAGTAATGAATTTGGGAATTTGTAAGGAGGAATAATGTATGACTTTGGCATTAGACCTGTGTGAATGAGTAAGTATTAATCCTATAACCTTGAACAACTTTGAGGACAAAATTTCTTAAGGGGGTAGATTGAAATACCCCGAACCTAAATATAGCGATTAAGATAATCCTAATATGTATTTAAGGGCCTAATAACGCCTAAGTAATACTAGTAAGGAAAAATAAATCCAAAAAGAAATAAAGAAACGCTTAAAAAAAACAAAAAATGCGAAATAAGCTTTAAATAACCATAGGAGGTATGAGACCTTGGTTAGAGTATTATATGGATTCTTAAGGCTTAATAAGGCCTAAATAATATGTGGGAACAACTCCCAAGAAAATGGATCCAAATAATGTATTAAAACGCTAATAGAGCTTTAGCGCACGTTTTTCGAGAAAAACCGAAAATGTGACTTTAAGTGGTCAAACGAACCCGTAGAAATTATATTTCATTAAATAACAATAATTAAGCATTAATGGAAGCTTAATAACCAATAAAATTAAAGAAATGAGAAAATTCCAGAAAACGGGCCCGGTTAATGAATAGTGCTAAAACTGGGTAAAATAACGAGCGTTTTCTGTAAAAGACAAAAACGCTTCAACTAGTAGTAATGTGAGGGGCCAGTTTTTAGGTCTAAATAACTCCCTCACTCACACAAAACTAGCTAATTGGATAAAGAGTCAAAAAGCAAAAAGTGGAATAAAGTAAAAAGCACTCACATATTCTCTCACCTCTTATTTCTCTATTCTCTCACCTTCCTTCCTTCTCCCCACCGATTTCTCTCTCTTCCTCCTCCCAAGGCTGGAGATTTTGAGCTCCCAACAACAACAATGGCAGCCCCTCTTCTTCTCCATGCTCTACCTCCATCCATTTGAGCTCCAATTGCAAAAATAACTACATATTCTTGCTCCCCTCATCATTCTCTACACTTCCCTCTTTTTAGAATTTCAAAATGAGGAATTTCATCTCCATGGGTTTTCTCCATTCAAAGAGAAATAGCATCAATGTGTAGCTTGGAGTCTCCTCTCTCCATTACGGTAAAAATCTACATGAAAAACTCATGTTTTCTCCATCTTCCTTTGTAACCGATTTTTACCCCTTTGTAATGCTCTATTTTTCTCTCTCTTTTGAGCATCATTCCAACCTTGCAATGGTGGTGGAATCACCTTCTTGAACCAAAGGCTAAAACCCCTCTTAAAAGCTTCAAAAGGTAAACCCTAGAATTGATGTTTTAAGCACTTCAAGGAACTAGTATAAATCTAAGGGTTAGGTTTAATTATACTTGTTTTTGTGTTCATTGGGTGATGGGAATGGATTTTGGCAACCCCATTCCCCATATGACCGATTTGTGCAAGAAAGAGAGAAGGAGGAGAATTGGAAAAGAAAAGAAGGAATGATAAGCTTAAGGTAAGAGCTCCTTCTTGATGCTAGATTTTAATGCATTAGAGTAATGGAAATGGGTAAATTAATTAAAGAACCCAAATATTGTACTAGTATTGTATTTTATGGAAGTTTGAGTATTTGTGAACTAGTGTTTGAATTGAAGGCCTTGGAGCCAAATAAATTGTGTATGTGTATTGGTATTGTGGATTAAGGAAGTATTGATGAATTGGTATTGCTTTGAGTGCTGGTAGGACCCTTGTATGGGTGTGGCTAGTTTAGGAATGAATTTGGTGAAAAGTATGTATGTAGAGAAGTTAGAATTGTAGGTAAACTATGGCAAAATTTTAGTAGGAAAATGTGCATTTAGGGATGACTTGGTGAATGGGAGAACCAAGGTATGTATGGGATTGAGTAAGGATGTTTATTAACCATGGAGTAGTAGTTGTAGTATGAGGACGTAAGAGTGTAAAATCTGTAGCAAAGAGTGTAAAATGCATTGGAGAAGTTAGGAGGAAATAGTGTGCAAGACTTAGGAGAATGAGTGTTGAACTTGCGGATTGATTGTGTAGTTGCTTGGAAATGAATTGGAATGGTAAAAATGGAAATAGAACATAGTGCAAAATGCAAAGAGAGGTGTAGGAATGCATAAGTGTGCAAAGTGTGGAAATGGGGATGGAAGTTTGTAGAATTTGAGCAAGAAGTTGATAAAGTGTTGGACCATGGATTTAAGGAGCTTTAGTGAGTGTTTAAGTGTGTTTAGTTAGTATAAAAACATGTGGGAATGTATTGGTAAAGATTGGGAAAACAATGGGGAAGTATAGAACTGAAAACAGATTTTAAAACAAAAGTATTGGGCCGGACTGACCTTGGGACCGGACTTGCAAGGTCGGTCGAGCCCAGATTTGCAAAGACGGAAGTCTACTGGAATGGACCGACCTTGGGACCGGACTTGCAAGGTCGGTCGGCCTGAAATTTTTCTGTAATGTAACTCACTGGAATGGACCAACCTTGGGACCGAACTTGTCCAGGGTCGGTCGAGTCCAGAATCTTGAACCTAGAACACACTGAAACGGACCGACCTTGGGACCGGACTTGCAAGGTCGGTCGGGCCTGAATTTTTCCAGCGTATTAACTTACTGACTTCGACCGACCTTGGGTCCGACCCTGGGTAAGGTCGGTCGAGTCAAAACAAAATATATAATATATGATTATAGTAATCATAGGTATATGTATATATATGCCTATACTCATATGTACATGTATGCATATAGTAGTAGATCCTTAATGGATGGAAATGGTAAGAAAGTATGCACATGAGTAAGAAAACAAGTTTGAAAAATTTGTGAATTAAGGAACATTAAGTTAAACCGAAATAACGGGATAACGGGGTAGGTTCGGGAGTAGTAGTTACGCATGTACTGTAATGCTTAGTATTAATAGAATCATTTGGCATGTAGTCATTGGTTCGAGAATAAGACTCGAGGAACGAGAGTGAACCAAAGGAACGTGAGGACACCCGGTAAAGTAAATCCCGGTGAAAGGTATGATTTCTTCATGCTCTGTATCCTAACCTGGTTACCCCGATTTGTGTGCTTATTTGATCACCTAAATAAGATAAATGCATGAATTGGACTCTAATGCACTTACTTGTGCTTGTTGTATATTTGTTCTTGTATATTGTCTTGTACATTTAGATTGTATAATTCATGAAATGAATGGATGAGAATGAAGTGCGTATGTACTTTGTAGTGTACTCGTGTAATGTATTGTACCTTGAATGGATGTGTATGGGAGCAATGTATTATTGTGTGGTCTGGATGTGAATGACTTCTACTAATTCCTAACTACCTAACTTCTAACGTAAGTATTGAGTAAATTGGAATGAGTAGAAGTCTGATATAGTTTCGGCCACGCGTGAGGATGAGGAGACACAAGAGGTTGGATCCGATTCCTGGCTTTTAATCTTTTCCACGGCCCAAACCCCTTAAATGGGTAGCATCATGGATTAGTGAGCCACAGTAAAGCCCAGTGGTGGGACGGTGTAGTCCCTGCCCGAGGTCACCACGAATTGACTTGAGTAAGTAATTAAGTAAAGTATGTATGAGTAATGGTCTTGGCTGGTGTAAGTCATTGACCCTGAGTAAAAGAGTAATCTCCACCCGATTAACCCGGGTGGATAAAAGGAGCTAACAAGTATTGTGTACATATTGTGTATGCGTATTTTGGTAAAGGTAAGTATGTATGGTTGACTTGTATTCTTCCTTGTATGTATTGAACTGTATGTATGTATCATTGTGAAGTATTGTAGTAGTATGTACGAAAGCATGTATGTATGTATATATGAATAAAATGAATCGCATGTATTCGACCTAAGTAGTCGGCGTACCCTCGCTAGTACACGGGGTATGCGGAAGTCATATGCAGCGTAAGCTGAGCCCCTAGGGGCAATGTTTTTATTGTACAGGTACCGAAGCGGCTAAGGCCATGGTAAGAGACCGGCGGTTATGTTTATATAGCTAGAAAGGAATTACAGATAGTAGCGAATGGAATAAGACTTGTAGCCTCTGATGTAGAATTGTACCAAGGGGTACACCATTATGTAATTGCAAGTATGTAGTTGTGAGGAATGGGTAGATGCTAGACTCTTAGTTAGTAAGTATGAACTTGAAGGAGTTGTTGTATCTGTATTTGTACTTGGATCTTAGTAAACTCGGTATGTCGTATTGTAATTATGGAGTATTGTATTGAATGGAGTATTGTAGTACTAGGTTGGTAATTGGACTGTGTATTGTATTTGTGTAGTACTCGGATATTCTGGTCCATCAGACCGATGCTGTATGTAGTAGTAAGCCTTGTTAGTCACGTGGGTGGCTAAAGGCATTGTATCACCCTCCGTTGTGTAAGTATGTATCCACTGCGTGAGTATAGAAGTATGAGGAGATGGGACGGTAATGACGGTATTAGCGGTAGGGGTGTTACAGTTGGAGCAAGCTCTTCATTCCTATCTTTTCAAATCTTCAAGAACTCCATTTTGGTGCCATGAAGAATCTCCATTGAAGGAGCTTGCTCATCTTTTCATGCCTTGTCATTCTTCTTTGCTTCAAGGTAAGGA
Source organism: Limonium bicolor (assembly GCA_023374045.1). Taxonomy (NCBI): domain Eukaryota; kingdom Viridiplantae; phylum Streptophyta; class Magnoliopsida; order Caryophyllales; family Plumbaginaceae; genus Limonium; species Limonium bicolor. The sequence goes on along the minus strand of CM041777.1, from coordinate 333,499,830 downwards.
AAATCAAAGAAAATCCAATTTCCCTTCATTTTCTTATATAACCGAAAATTCACCTCTTAATGGTGCATTATCTTGCTCTTCATTTATCTTGATTCAATCTTCTAAGGACTAGGAGGAGTCCTCTCTTGCTTCTTAATCAAGTTCTCTTTCAAATTCCAAAGGTAAACATCAATTTTTTAGTGTTTTAAGACATTTATGAAAACTCTAGGGTTTAATTATGAGTTTGAGTATTAAACTTAATGCTCAATACCCTTATATGTGTATTGGTTAGAAGGTTGACAAATGATAAAAGTTCCTTGCCGATTTTCAATCAAGAAAGAACAAGAGAAAACAAGGGAGAAAGCTTTGAAACAAAGAGGTAAATGACCTCTCTTAATGTAGTTTAGAGCCTTAGGAAATTGAGCTTTATTTGCTTAATAAATAATCTAAAGAGCCAATGGGAAATGAGCTAGAAAACTATCCACAAGGTGGACTAAAAGGACATGGGAGCATTGTTGTGTGTAATTGCAGGTTGAAGGCATTTAAATGTGGAAATTCAGTGTTTAAGCTTAATGCAATTTAAGGGCCTAAGAGCCATGTTGTTTAAGGGCCTAAGTGCCAAGCAATTTAAGTTTATGCACTATATTGTGATGTAGTATAGTTTAAAGGTTTAGTTATGTGTAAAGAACATTTTTTGAGAAAATGAATGTCTTTGATGGTTAAAGGATGAAAAACCATATGTTTGTGTGTAAGGATGTGTATTGTAGGATTGAATTTTCTTGGATTGCATAAAAGTGGAAAACTATGTGTTTTGGTGTAAGGTAATACAAGAGAAGCTATGGCAAAATTTAGTTGATAAACAAAGGAGTTTATGTGTTGTAATGAGATTTTATGACCTAGAAGGTACTAGGAATTGTTAAGTGTTAAGATGGTGAAAGAAAGTGAATTAAGGTATTCTTAAGTGTTAAGATGCCTTGGGCATAGTCTTGGAGGTTTAGAGAACTAATGGGTGATTTCTAAATACACCAATGTCATGGTGGAGATGTGGTAAAGTCTTGTGCAAACTTGGTAACAAAGAGGTAAAATGCCTTGTGAAGGAATAAGTATGAACTTGTGGATAAATCTTGATGAATTATGTAAAGGAGATGTTTGTGAGAAATGATGCTTTTGGAGTAGTGGTAATGTTTGTGAGACAACACTTTGGTTAGTTGAGGTAGTAGGGATAATATACCACTTAGGAATCTAAGGAAAAATGTTATAAGTGTTAGGAATTGTTGTAAGAAATTGAGTAACAAGTTAGTGATGATTTAAGAGGGTTTAGTGCATGATTTAAGGTGTTAAAACATGTAGGAAACATGTGGAAAGATTATGGAATGATTAGGTAAGGTTTAAGGTTGGATTAGGGGTTGAAAATGGTGTTTTTAACAACTTATTAACATGGTCCGGGACTTAGCCCTTGTATAAGGTCCTGGACCACCCTTAAAAATAAGCCGAAATTGAAGTTTGTAAGTGGTTCGGGACCTTGGGTCCGGACCAGGGCAAAAATGTTTCAAAATGTGTTTTAATGACTTCTAATGATGGGGGATTGAATGGTAATGGTTTTAGGTGATGTTTAGGCCTTGTTTGGTGACATGTAAAGGCCTTAAAATGTGTGAACAAGTGTTAGGTTTGATGTGAGAGTTGTGAACTTAAGATCACAAGAGTAAAATTAAGTATAACAGGATGACGGGGTTAACTATGGGCGCATTAGTCATTAGACAAACATGTTACCCCAATGTTAATGAAAGTAATTGTAATGTTACCAGTTGTTCGAGAATTATTAGAGGAACATAGGAGGACACAATAGAGTGGACGTTTTGACCGGTATGGTTTTCTTGCAACCTGTGTCCTACCGGATTACACGGCTTGTATGCCAATGTGTTTTTCTGAATGTTTGCCACCTTATAAGATAAAAATATATAATGAGTTTACAGTAATTCATTTATGTGGTGTGTCTATTTTCGATACTGTTTAACCTCGAAAGTGTTATACCGTAGCCAACCAATCTAGGATCACATAAGAGATCGGTATTCGGATTTAACGACCCAAACCATGGGGAACGTTCTAACCACGGCTATGCGTGAGTTAGTTGTGTGTTGTTTGTGCATGTAAGTATGTTTACTACCTTTGTGTGTGTCTAACTGGCCCTAAACACCTACTTGTGAATTAATGTACTAAGTTTAATAATGGGACTTCTAACAAATGCTAACCTGGGAGTGAGGAGTCCGGTTGTTCCGGCCACACATGTGAGTATGGGGGTCGTTGTCATGTCAGGTTCGACTCTCTCTATATGTTATGGTTGTTTTCCTTTTTGGTTTCCAACCTCCCTTTAGCTTAACCAAGGCTATTTTACTGACTCACGTCGGGCCCAGGGGCATACTATGTGTGGTGTGCTTGGATCACTATATCCGACACACCTTGGGGTTAAGTTATTCGTTCATCTAACAGGACGGTAACGAGTTATGTAACGAGCTTAGCATGAGTTTGGCAGCATTCTCTAGGCTCTCCAAGTGAACTAACGATGTTTGGTTCGGTTCCTAAAAGAGAACTGTTCCCGTTATGTTATGTGTTAATGTTGCGCTGAAATTCTTATTGTGATGTTATGTAATTGGACGTCAAAAATGTGAAATGAGTTGTTATGTGGAGTATGTGGATCGTGGGTATCAATCCCACTTATAATAAGAGAAATTTAAGTATAACCTGACTATTGGGTAAGTGTCGTCTATTAAGGAAATAGCTTCATTAGAGGAGAAACCCTCAAGGGTTAAAGAACACAATGAATGATCTAACGAGTATAGATGTGTTGACTGATTTGTTGAGCCCCATTGTGGTGGGTATGTAATGTGTTGTGTGTTTATAGTTTTCATGCATGATTTAAATATAATCAACCGCATGCTTAGACGACAATTAGTTGTGCGTGGCCCGATAGTATGCGGGCTGCACGATTATCATACCAGCAAAGGTGCTGAGCCCCCTGGGGGGCCACCCTTTCTTTCCTTTTCTTTTCAGGTACAAGGAGCTGGAAGCCATTCGAGAGTAGGATGGGGTAGTTGTTTGCGTATAGGTAGTTCATTTAATTACTATGCATTGTAGGTGTAGTAAGACCGAAATTGTTATCGGCATTAGTTTGTAAATACTCGGTACAGTTGGAATGTAAATGTATATAGATTGTTGGAAATGGAACGGGATTGTAATGTGTAGTTGCTCGGGAATCTGGTCCATCAGACCGATACAATGTACATGTATTAGCCTTGTTAGCCACGTGAGTGGTTAACGGCGTGTAACACCAATGAGTTAAGTAATGTGACGAGTTATGTTTTCCGCTGCAATTTGTTATTAAGTGTATTGTTGTAGTTGGGGTGTTACAGTCATTAACTGCCAACGTCTGGTCAACCGTGGTGACTTTTGCTTGTGCCGGATAGGATGTACCCGCACTACATCCGGCTTGACGTCTGTCTTTCTCCATTTATGCCGTGTACCATACTTCCAACATCATGCCCGGTGTCACTTGATCAGAATTTATTCCTTGCATGAAAATATATGAAACATAAGTCTGAACATAAATAATAAACTTTATATATGATATAACCTAAATATTAGCTATTATAACCTTATTTTGACTATTATTGCTCTTATTCTAGTCCATAATATATGATAAGTCTTAGACTTATCAATTAACCACTAAAATAAACTCCAATTTTAAACACAACAACACAAGAAAAATCAAGTGACATTAACCTAATTCAAAGGTTGAATCTTTAACCTTTAAAGGTTCCAAGTGTGGGTTTTCAACTTCCCAAAATTTTGGCCCTATTTAAAAAAGGAGATAGTTAGAATTTCTAACCATATATGGAAGTTATAATGAAGATTAAGGTTCAAACTTAAAGATCCATGAGTTACCCTTTTGGTTAGGGGTTTTTTGAATATTGGCCAAAAAAACAAGCCCCTAGCAGTTCACCTATAGCAAATGAAGAAGGGAAAGAAATAAATGAGAGTTGGCCATAATGAAAAGTTTCAAAGAGTAAAAATGTGAAAAAGAACAAATCTTTACCTCTCATTTTTTGGTTTGAACAAGGTAGAAGCACTACCACTGATTTTCTCCCAAATCTCAATTTAGACACTTGCAAAAGAAGTATAAGTAGAAGTAAAGCTGGGTTCAAAGTGAACTTCAAAACTGTGTGAGAAATCGCCAGAAATAACCAAATTCTCACCTCTTCCAGATTAGAAACAAGAAGAGACTGAAGAGATATGTTCCTTGTTTCGCCGGTTGGAATCAACAAGAAAAGAGAGAAGTAGATGAAGATAAAAGAAGAGTAGAAGAGAGGCGCGAAAAATATTTCGCTGTTCAGGGTTGTTTTTCTAAAGAAAAGCAAAGAGAAAAGAGAGAATAAAAGAGGAGGCGGCATATGCAGAAAATGAGAGAGTAAGAAAAACAAGTTAGGATTTCAGAGAAAGAGAAATGAACAGGGCGCCACATGTATGTTCAAGTCGGCCAATTGGGGTTTCAGAAATAAATGATGGCATATTGGGAAATTAAGGGGAAAGTATAGAAGTTGGGCTCTCTACCATGGCCACCGATTTAGGCCTCATTTTACTCTAATTTTGACCAAATTTGGGCCCTAATAATTTCTGAATAACTAAATAAACTAGCATGACCAATCCAATTTTTAATTGGTTTATATGCTTATTAGGCCTCCTAAACAGAGTTTATTAGTTAGTAAATCTCTCACACTTCTACATATTAATTTAATGTCATTATTTCATGTAATAATGTATATTACAAGTTACATTACTTAATTAAGTAATTCTATTTATAAATATACCCTTAAATCTCAATATATATATTTGTAGCATAATTGAATCATTTAGCTCCTTATTTAATTATATATTTTTCTCCTTTCCTCTAATTATTTCCAAAATCATATAATTATTTATACATGTATGATTAAGGTTCGATATTTTCTTAAATCATTAAATGTTTATGTAAATTAATTGAAAATTGTTAGGGATATTTCATAAACTAAAATGGGCCTTTGGGCCAAAAGACTAATCTGCCAAAAATAAGATCATCAACACATGGAAATAAATCACAGAGCAGACCACATAGAGGTTAATATATATGCATGTCCTCACTAGACGTCTTCATAAACTGGGTAAGGATCGATCTTGAGAAATGTTTGGGGCTTGGGCCCAAGTCACCTCAAAGAGATATGGTTTTGCACGTTATCCTCGTTGGGCTTCTCCATGTTTTCCACATTACAATGAGGTGTGCGTCTAGGGTCAGGTCTTTGACTGACCAAACATTGGGCTTGGGTAATGGTACTGCCAGAGGAGTGCTAGGGACTGAAGCCCAGGTATTAAGAGGAAGTGGTTAACACGTCATCGTCCTATTTTCCCTACTTATTCATATCACCAAAAGGTGTGAGTATTAGACAGGGACCACCTAAAGCGGGTCCAGGTGAAATCAGTTTGCGTGGACCCTCGACACTCTCATATGATCCAAATAATATAAGAGGGAAATAATAAAAATGAAGGTAAATAAAAAATATAATAAAAGCCTTGAATAGCATTTTCAAGTTAAGCCCTCATATCTTAAAATTAAACTGGTTAAAATTAAGGATTATGTTATGTCCCCAGCAGAGTCGCCAGTCTGTGAGCCCCGGGTATTTTTGAACCTTATCCTATATTGATTAGATTGATTAGGATCTATTCAGGTTCTAGGTCCGCTTATAACCTAAGTCTAAAAGCTATGTTGTGAAACAAAAGTCATTATAACCTAATGTTAGCCCACTAGATACTATTAAGAGTCGCCACCTAATTTTAACCTATAGCAAACTAGGAAAATTTGAGATTCGGGTTTGGGGGCTTCGTCTATAGCTTTTTTCGGGCTCAAATCACTTTCACTACCCTTCGAAGCTATTTTTCTTATGTCTTGAAAAACTTATCATAAAATTGATTTAACCTAAGTGTGCAAGCTTCTATATTTTTGTGTTTTTTGGCATTTTTACTGAAATTGAAGGTGAAAGTTGAAATTATCTAAACTAGAGTTTCATGTGCCGAATTAGGTCAAATATTTTGATGTCTGTGGCCGTAGACCTAATGGCCGTGACCATGGACCCAATTCTACCAAATTAGTCAGAATATTCAAAAATTTTAAACGATAATAACTTTTAGGTGTTCGGGGCCATGGACAGGGTGCCCGGAGGCTCGTACTTACCTACTTTTTCAATGATTTAAATTCACGCCACCGTCCATGGGCTATCTGAGGCTTTGGATAGGGCGTCCAGGACCCCGGACGGTGCATCTATGGGTACGAACAGCCACCAAACGGCGGCGTTTGTGGTGTTTCTAGTGGTGTTTTAGACTCAAATTTTAAGGTAAGGTAGATTAAGGGATCCTAATGCTATTGATTATTGAAAGTTTTTACTTTGAAGCCAAATTAATGACAAAACTTAGCAAACAAATTAAACATACAAAACGTCAAAAAATCAAATAAACGACACCAAACCCTAGATTCAACTAGGAATTCACACCTAAGTTGTAACACCCCTACTCTAATTGGCTCCTAATCGTCTTACTTAACATAGTAATCACAGCGGTAATCTAAACTATTGAACTACTGGTGTCACCGTTCTCACTCGCTCATACGAGTAATAACATGCTTACTGATATATTCATAATACGGAACAATTTCCCACAGTGACAACAAGAGATAGACTTAACTTTCCGTTCCAACATAAATACAACCCTAGTGAGCTTTTTAAGTATTCCAGTCCTATACATGTTTCTATGTTCGTATCGAAAGACGATAGTACAAATCTAAACAACTGGGACTACATTACCCAGCGTGTCTCGCTCTCTGTCGACATCGGAAGCTGCATACCTGCAAAATGTTTGTTTGTGGTATGGAATCAGCCCCTGCTGAGTATGCTACTACATGACTATCATGCCCCCTCAGACCCTCAGGTAATTGGTCGAGAGCATGCAGTTCATTTTCATGCATGTAGTTTAATATAAAATTGTAAAGCAATAAATATATTGCAGTAAACTCAAACAGCAAACAATCCCCCGACTTCACATATCACACCACAATAAACCAACTGAAAGCGTCACAGCGCATATATGAATTCTTCATTAATTACCAAACTTCCACATAATGTCTTAAATTTGACAATTATGCTAATTAATCACGTAATTAATTTATCCAAGGTTTCTATACCATTTCCTAGTCATTTTTAAGCTAAAATGACTATTATAAACTGTCTACTCACGACAGTGACATAACATAAGCTCCAAGGACTTATAAACATGATATAAAGATGTTATACCTTGATTTAATGAGCTTTAATGTCTAGTTTGGCCACGGCAGCTTAGGGAAAAATTTGCACAGCTTAACCAACATGTTTAAACAACACAACAAGGATATAGTTAAGTTCAAAACATGAACTAACTATAGGAATGATCATAAGTCATTAAAACCTAGATTTTTACCTCAAATTCTTAAGGCTTTCACAAGCTATTCTCGCCCCTATTTTCCAACAAAAAGAAGGTGTCAAAACACTCTTTAAACTAGGCTATATAATCGCCAATGATCAGGATAGAATAAGACTAGGTTTTACCTTGTTTAAAAGCCAAAAATTGTGTTTTCGGCATGGATTTGGCTAGGAATTGATGCTCTTGATATACCAACTGAACCAACATGTAATAGATAGAAAAATAAGCCAAATAAACTAATGTTTCCAACCAGAAATAAAGAGGACAATGGTTTTGTTGTGCAAAAACTATATAACACGGTATATAAATAAATGCAAGGAATAGGCAAGTGCACCTAATCGGTGTAGTACAACAAGTGTCGTATCCACAAGGAAATTGTCCTAACTTCCTAGTCTCGGTAGTAGTAATTGAAATGAAAACAGTAAATTGGGGTTTAGTCGGCGACAAGCTTGATTGTGTTGGTTGAGAAATTGCAAGAACAACAAATAAACTAAAAGTGATAGTTTAATGGATTGGATGGAGAAGTACTTTGGGAATTTGGCAATCACTCAAACTACCTAGATATGCAAGCAACTCTTCTTATGCCATAGTTGTCTTTTAGAACAATGATAATAACCCTCTAAACCAAAGATGAGTTACTTTTTACTTAGTTAATTTTAGCCTTCAAAATCAATTAGGGCTAAACTCACTAAGTAGCATTAAGCAAGTTCTAGAACAAAGCCCCAAATTATACTCACTAATCCTAGGAGCATAAATCAAAAGTTCTCTCTCAATTTCGTCACAAACCCTAACTCAAAACAATTTGTTGATAGGGTTCACCACAAATGCACTCAAGAGATCAGTTTAAGAACATTGAATGATAATTAAGAGAGAAACAACAATATTAAGGCATAATCAAGATTCACAAGCACATTCTAGGGTTTGGGTTCAAAACCCATCCTAAAGCACAATAGAGTACTACTCAAGCATAGAGGAAAGAAAACTAGAAAAGAGTAAGAAGAAGCCATTGTTGGAGCTTGGAAGCTTTGGAGAAGGTGAGCTCTTTCTTCTTCTCTTCTTCCTCTTCCTTCTCCTCTTCTTTCTCCTCCTTGTCATTTTCTCTCTCCTCTTATGTGTGTGGAAGTGTAGAATGGAAGGAAAATGAGCCAAACCCCCTCTTTTTCCCGGCTTTAGAACAACTTACTGGGCAAAAATCCCGTCCGGACCGCCCCACAGGGGCAGTCCTCCAGGGCGGTCCATAACAGAGACGATTCAAGCATCCGGAATCAACCGGACCACCCCACAGGGGCGGTCCACACCAGAAGTGCTTTTTCCACATCGAAATTGTCCCATTTGATCCCTCGTCTTTGACACACTCCTCGGGGCATTAAAGCTCAACTACAAAGTCTTGAGAGTCTCTCAAAAATCATTGCTCAAGTGAGCTTTTACCTATATTTTAGTCAAAACTGTATGAGTTCAACTATATTAACGAAATACTCTATAAAGTGGTGAAATAGGTCAATAGTTGCACGAAATAAAGGTAAATAAAGACCTTTCAATTACATCATTTAACCACTTATCAACTCCCCACACTTATCTATTTGCTTATCCTCAAGAAAAATTAGGGACCACAATAAGGAGGAATATTTAAAGCAAGCAAGTGTTCAAATGAATTCTTGTATTGTTGTGAACAAAAAGGGCGGAAAATTTTCATGAGGAGTGCAACCAACCTAATTACGGTGACATGGGTGTGCTTAGGGCAAATAAAAAGATAGAGTTTCGGGGTATGATCCAGAGTGCTTCGAAGTTATAAAGATTAGGTGACTTGGGAGCTTTTACCATGGCCAACTTCTCTCAAGAATAGGCATTAAGGATAAAACAAATGGAAAAATAGATGACTGCATTCGTTTCGCATTTGTATAGGAGATGATGAGAATAATTTGGGCATTTTAGCCTTTGCATTACAGAACACTCAACTCTCATTTTGTTGGTTACCAATGGTGTCTCACAAGTCCCTTTTTAGATTTTCACAAAGAAGCACCCCTTAGAAATCCCTAAGAGAGAATATAGAAGGAACCCCTAAGCAATAAAAATTCTCCAAGGTAAGGTTATATGGTTGCACCGCATTTGCATGCCCCTCAAGAGAGAATTTTTGAAAAAATTGTGAAGAAATCCAAGAGTTCATGAGAAAACTTGCTTCCTAAAATATAACTCCTAAATGGAGGCAAAAGATAAGCATGAGAAGTTGAGCAGTGCACAAAAAGAAAAGGTCGGTTCCCCCACACTTGAATTGGACAATGTCCTCATTGTTCGACACACTAAAATCGGGGAGAAATAAAGAGGACCTTTTTGAAGCACATAACGTAGAGCGAAAAAAAGTGTAATGCATTGTAAAGCGGTTAAAGAGTTAGAGAACTAATACTCCCCTGAGAAGGTTGAGTTGGTGGCGGGTTTTCCCCACACTTGTTGGTGTCCGGGTCATCATTGCGCTAGATTTGACACAGAGAGCCGAAAATCCTAGGAAGAATTCGCAAGAGGTTCTTTTGAATTGTTCCAAACTCAATCTTGGGATGTATTTATTCCAGAATGGTATATATCTACAATGCACAATCAAAAACAACTAGGAGCAAAAATGGATTCCGAAGAATACACAAAAGCCCATGGTTAGATTGCAAAAGGGGACTCATAAGTGAGTCCAATATCAGGATGGGTTCACAGTGTTGTAATGGAAACTGAAGGCGTGGATAGTACGGAAAAGCATAACTAAAGAAAAGATAAAAGACAATAACATAAACAATCTCCAAAAGTACACAACAAGTTCAAGAAATGAGATGCCATGCAGCCGACACCATGAGCAAACTACGGGGCCGGTGGTCCACCTCGCTCGATCATGCGGCGCAGCTCCTCATACTGGGCTGCCAACTCCTCCATGCGTCGCTGGTGGGCCTCGAATTCCTCCCGGGAACCGTGGGAGGTGGTGGGGCTGGTAAGGCTGGTAGCGGGGCAGCTGTAGTAGAGTGTGTGGACTGGGAAGAGGAGCCGGATGATGACTCTGCACTGCTGGCTGGTGTATCTTCTCCCAACCTCCTGGAGCACAGTGAAACCCCATCCGTCGGAGGGCAACATGGTCAATGGGAGCCATGGGAGGCTCAGGGACCGCATCTCCAACATCGACTCCGCACTCAAGGAACTGAGTGTGAAGGAAGTGAGGGTAGCCGAGGTGCTGGGTATCCCGCTTCGCGACCATGTGGCAGAGGTGGTCAAACATTAGCCTTGAGATGGAGAATGGCCTGTCCAGATTCGGGGCTGTGATGTTGTTGAGGAGGAAACAGTCCATTGCATTGATGTCCTTACTGTCCCGGGGCAGAATGTTGTAGCGGATCAGAGCAAGAATGACGCGCTGACCGGCATCCTGGATCATATTCGGGGTCATCGTGACCCGGGATACGGTGTCTGACTGATTCTTCTTGCGGCGCGTGGTCGGGAGAGTAGCGAGGAACTACTGGCGGTGGCTCGGGATGTAGCTGTCGGGGAGGTAGTCTGTGTTGTCGTAATCCTCCGGAGGTATGTCCAAGGCCTCGATGAAGATCTGCTGAGTGATCTCGATCTTCCTACCGCCGACATACGAGATGAGCTTGGAGACGCCCACCCTAGGTGCGTTCGCATAAAACTATCGTACGAGGTCAGGGTAAAACTGACCACCCATCATCAAGAAGCGACCCCATCCAAAAAAGTCAAAGAGGGGCTGAAGGTCGAGGTCCTCGACGATGGATGGGTCCACGTGACGCTCCTGGACGAACTCTCGGCGGGGCCCATTATGGAACCAATGCTTGGCCTCTTCAGTGATGAAGATGCCGTCTATCAGTCCGGTTCCTAATGGAAGCTTGGCCATGCCGCGGCGGAAGGAGGCACGGTCGACTGGTTGCATTGTCTGAAACCAAAAACAAGAAAAGAAAAACAAGGAAAGAAAAACAAAATACAAAACAACAAAGGAGAGTTAAAGAACGATAAGAAAAGAGAAATGCAAAGGAAGGTTATAGACATATTCATAAAGTGCAGGTGAGAAAGAAAGATGCAAAAGGACACAACAATTCACAAAAAATTTTGGCATGATCTCCCCCGTTTTCCTATGTTTGCCCGGTTCTAAGAACCTCCACAATCTGTACCCAAAAGGATACCATTTCACTCACCAAGCGCACCACTGACAATCTTAATCAAAATAATAACACGCCCACCAAGCATAGCACTCATTCAGCCAGATTTCACAATTTTAGGTGACCACAATGTGCAACCATAAAAATCAACTAATGAAGGAACGGTTAGGCTTTTAGGCATCCAGCAATGTTCACAAAGGACTTAGCATAAATGGAAACATAAGCGAATTGTTGGTTAACAAACAATTACGCATTTAAAGACATAGATCACAAATTATGCTAAGAACCACCAAATTGCAACATTTTCAATCTCAAAGCACACACAAATCCCATAAATAATCATTTAACACAATCCAAATCCACAAATTTGCGAAAATCTCAATTTCCCACCTAAGGCCCTGTTTGGTTCGACCTAATTCTAGCCCAAAGTGTAACTTGCTCAAAATTTTCAAAAATTGACAAAATAAAGTTAGATTCATATACCTTAGGGTTGGGGTGATGAAAATAAGCAAAAATTGGACAAATGGGGGGCTAAAATCGGTTGCTACCGATTTGGGGTTAATTTGGGGGTTAAGGATTGGAGTTGGAGAGGGGAGCTAGCGCACAGTGGCTGGGCACGGTGGAGTGGCTTCGGTGGCGGCCGGCGTGCACGGGTAGTCGATGGGCGGCGGCGACGGTCGGAGGATGGTTGGCGGTCGACGGGAGTTGTGGCTTGCGCAGGGGAGAATGGCGTGAGAGGAGAGAATGGCGTGGGAGGAGTATCAGGGGCGACTGGAAAGGGAAAGAAAGAAGGAAGAAGGAAAGGAAAAAGAAGAGGAAGAGAATTAAAAAAAATTCTGTGTTTCTTTCTTTTTTTTTCAAAATTTTCGACGGGACCGCCCCACAGGGGAGGTCCGCAGGGGCGGTCCCCAACAGAGAGCAAATTTCGGATTTTTCAACTGGACGCCCCATAGGGGAGGTCCGCAGGGGCGGTCCGCAACAGAGAGCAATTTTTTTCGGTGAAAATCGACGGGACCGCCCCACAGGGGCGGTCCATAGGGGCGGTCCCCAAAAGAGAGCAAAATCACAGTAGGAATCGACTGGACCGCCCCACAGGGGCAGTCCACACCAGAAACCCAATTTTTCATTTTTCTTTCACCTCAATTCATCCAATTTCTCCTTCCAAGTCCTAGAATCACAAAACAGCAGTAAAAACTAAACACAAGCACCAAAAACATAAGCAAAAGCAATAATGAAAACTAACAAGTTAAAACATTTAAACGGGCAAGGAAAGAAATCCGGGTTGCCTCCCGAAAAGCCGCCATTCTTTTAAGGTCTTTGGCTAGACCATAGTAAGGTTTAGATGAAACCTGGTTCCCGAAGGAAGATAGGACGAGCTTCTACCCGTTAATGTCACCCTCTCATGTAATGCTTGAGCCTCGAACCATTAACCATGAAAGTTCCTCCTTTCGTGTTCTTTAACTCCACAGCACCATACGGGGTCACCTTAGTGATAGAGAAAGGCCCGGCCCAATGAGACTTGAGCTTACCCGGGAATAGCTTTAACTGAGAGTTGTAGAGTAAGACCCGATCTCCCTCACGGAATTCTCTCTTGAGGATCATTTTATCGTGCCATCTCTTTGTCTTCTCTTTGTAGATCTGGTTGTTCTCATAAGCTTCTTCCCGGATCTCTTCTAACTCCGTCAGCTGAAACTTTCTCTTTTCTCCGGCACTCTTGAGGTCGTAATTGAGTGCTTTTACAGCCCAATACGATTTATGTGCAAGTTTAACCAGTAGGTGACAAGCTTTCCCGTAGACAAGACGGTAAGGGGACATACCAATGGGCGTCTTGTAAGCTGTTCGGTATGCCATAGTGCATCGTCGAGCTTTTGAGACCAATCCTCTCTTGAAAAATTTACCGTTTTCTGCAAGATCCATTTCAGCTCTCTATTGGTGATCTCGGCTTGTCCGTTAGTTTGGGGGTGGTAAGGTAGAGCGACCTTATGTCTCACTCCGTACTTCTTCATTAAAGCTTCGAATTGCATGTTGCAGAAGTGAGAACTCCCGTCACTAAGGATTGCTCTTGGCACTCCAAACCTTGTAAAGATATTCTTTCTCAGGAACTTGGTCACCACCCTAACTCGTCCTAAATCAACCGGAAAATCGAATCAAAGTAGCCACCCTGCAAAAACCGAAACTGCAGTTCCAGTTTTTCCCTCGAATCAGGTAACTTCGTCTAGCCATAACTTCTTCGTTTCTCAGCCAAATTTCATGTTATTTAGCTCGTTTTGAAGAGCTCTAATTCCTCTAAAACTTTCATGTTGATGACCTAAGCCAATTCCCAACTGTTTGGAAGAACAAGGTGTCTAAATTTTCGGTTTCGCCACCACATAAAATCACAGTTTTCTTTCCAGAAAACGTAAGGTAAACTCGTAACTTCTAGCTTCGATTTCTTTCTGTGTGTTGCGAGTTAGGATTAGTTCTTGTTATCTATATGTAGAGGTAAGTTTACTCTTTCGATTAAACCCTTACACATAGCCTAACTCTATCTGTGCTGCAAGTTATAGATCCTCAAAGTCGGCCTCGTGAACTGCTCGAAAGTTCGAACTTTTCCAGATTTTCAAATTCGAATTCACTCAATTCGCACAACTCCGGTAAGTTTTCTTCAAATTCCTTCAACCATGCTAAACTATGTTACATTATCGGTCAAAACCATGATTTAATTGCATCAATTACGCTTTAGATTGAGGGAATTGGAGAGAATCGAATTCGGAAACCATTAGGAACCCTAACTTCAAAACAGAAATCGAAACCCAATGAATACTGCATTATAATTGGGAAAACGGTTTCATTAGAACCGTGATTTAATTTCGAAACCATAGGAACAAGAATCACTCAATTTGGTTCTGTAGATTGTGAGGAATTGGTGAATTGGTACTCGAATCGGGTTTGGGGATAGTTGATGAACTCGGCGATTCTCGGTCGTCCGATCGTAGTTAAAAGATACGGACGGCCGAGATTAAAACGTTTCAGAATTTAAGTTTATTAAAGTTTTATAAATTCCAGTAAATAACCCTAACTTGTTGAGTTAATTTAAATACCTTCCCGAATGTATTTTGACTTGAAATTTTAACCATAGATTCCTTATTAAATCTAGTTTATTTTGATGTAAATTAATATGGTTTTGGAGTTTTTAAACGTAAGTTATGATTTTTGCAAGTTACGGGTTTTCTGGAATTATTTGGCTAAATTAAAAAGATATTTTATGAAATACAAATTTTATAATATGTCTAAAATGTTATAGTTACTGTATATTAAATTTGGGAATTTTTGGGCAATGGAAAAGGTTTTAAAAATTGTGTTCATGAGTTTTTCATAAGAATAACTTATAATGTATGGTTTTTAATGTAACCAAAAAATTAAAGTATGGTTGTTAATAAACTTTTTAAGCTGGGAAAATATGGAACATTAAATTAACATTTTATAACAGTAATTTATAAATGTTTTGGTATTAGCTTTTAAGAGAAGTGAAATTATTTACATATATGTATATATACTTGCAAACGATAAATTTGACCTATTAAATACCAAGAAATAATCTTAGAGAATAATAAATCAGAAAACCGTCAGGTTGCAAAATCCTGGTTATTGTAGTAGAGTTTATGGGAACCAGGTATCGAACCGTGGGACTATGTGATAATTATCTAGACTTAGCAAAGGTTATAAATTGAGGGGAATTTTGTTTTGTTCTAAACTGTGAATTATAATAAAGATAACAAGAATTTAAATAACAGCTAATAATTAAAATAACAGAATATTAAAAGTGGTTGTGAATATGGAAGAACGGACTCTGGGTTCAGGTTTTACTCGTTTGATTAATTATGCTATTCTACCGGTTTAATTAAGAATAATTTGGCAAAATTCCTTTTATAGTCTTTAGATTTAAATCCTAAATTCTAATGACCTCGTTTACCAGAACATGCAAGGTTTGATCTAAACTCAGGCAAAACACATGTAAACGGCTAGTTAAAGGAATATAATTTTGCATCTGAGATACTAGATTCATTTAATCAGAATAAATTTTTCCACAGACATAACAATTAATATGACCTATCTATTTCTCACGGATCAGTTCAAAATAGATTTCGTAAAGCAATTTAATAAACTCATGTAATTATTAAAATGCGAGAGAATAACATTAATTGTATCAAATTATAATTAATTTAAACCGGTAAAATAAAGTGCACAATTAAAACAAACTAATAATAACCATCTCCCCAAGTATAATTAATCTAGCCGGACATATTAAATAAATGAGCAGAGATGAGAGTAAAAGAAATCATCTGTTTCGCTGACTCCGAAGCTGCTCCGTTAATCTGATAGACCGGAATAGATTTGAGGTAGATGATAATATACGGAGAATGGTGGGGCGTGAGTTTTGTGGTGGTGGTCGAATGATTTGTGAATTGTAAATGGATGTACGTAAGTGAATTGTTTGTGAAATGGGAAAGGTGAAGGTGGGGGCGATGGAGTAGTATGGTTCGGGTGATTTTGTGAATGGGTTTGTGAATGGAGTGGAGCAAATGGATCGTGGGTGAATGACTGGATCGTGGGTGAATGACTGGATGATGGACGATTAATGGACAATTTGAGCAGAGTGATTTGCAGCTCTATTTATAGATACGTGCAACGGTGATGCAGACAAGAAGTGAACGGTGCAGAAGTCAGGGCGGTGAAGTTGGTACGCAGATCTGGAAAAATTGCTGTCAGAGATTTCATCGGGGGCAGAGCAATTGATTGCAGAGCAGAGTCACGCGTGCAGAAATTAAGGTGGGCGACGTTAGCAATAATGAAGTAGCAGTTCGAATGCGGCGCACGCGAACGGAGAAGAAAACTGTTCGAAATTCTGTTCTGTGCGCATGTATGCATGTCCGCCAGGCGGTTCTGCCTCTCTGTCCACTCGAAATCAGGCGGTTGTCTCTATTGCTTCCGCCTCCTTAACATGCGGTAGCTTCTCTGATGTCCGCCACTTAATCAGGCGGTTGTCTCTATTGCTTCCGCCTTCTTAACATGGGTTGTACCACTCTTGTCCGCCAGTTATGAGGCGGACGCCTCTGTCCTGTCCGCCAGGTGAACTCGCGGTTGTGAGTCTCTTGTCCGCCCGCGGTGGCATGTGTGGAGTCCGCCAACTTATCAAGCGGACACGCCTGTTGTGTCTGCGCCCGTCTTGTACAGAGTGTACTCCAATCTTAAATCGGCCCCAGATTCTTCGTTATAAGTCCGTTTTGGTCCCCGTTTGTTGCGTTGGAAAGCTCGTGAGGAGAACTATGCATTTCTGTCATTATTT
Organism: Limonium bicolor; assembly: GCA_023374045.1. Classification (NCBI taxonomy): domain Eukaryota; kingdom Viridiplantae; phylum Streptophyta; class Magnoliopsida; order Caryophyllales; family Plumbaginaceae; genus Limonium; species Limonium bicolor. Next base: position 333,482,859 of record CM041777.1, on the reverse strand, counting down.
CCTGATTTTATCATATAAATTGGAATTAGTTCCTACCTAAAGTAAGAGTTACAAAAAGCATAGGATAAGTGTGAGAAGGTGCGTAAAAAGTTACATAATATAATGACCAAGCACCTACAAAACTATATAAATTTCACACTTATCAAATCACCCCACACTTAGCTCTTTGCTTGTCCTCAAGCAAAACTCTCAAACACGAGTTCAAGTCAAGCGAATGAAACTCAACTCAAAAGGAAGGACACAAAAGAAAGATTATTAGTTTTACCAATACAGGGGCATTTTTCTTTTCAAAACAAGAAGTCATTCAAAGCTAATAATAGAAAACCATAAGAACCTCGTTTTTAGCAATGAGCCAATCCACCTTTACATTCTCAAACCGTTAGAACGACAAGGGGCATGAAGTAAGATCTTATTCCATCATACCTTTCAATGCCACATACTCTTGATCCATAGAGAAGATTATATTTTCATTTAGCACAATGATTGCACATTTTTTCAATTTAAGCGCTTTTAAGTTCTTTCACCACAGACTTTTCTCTCCACCCATGTAACGGCTTTGGGTCAACTATCCCAGATCACAAGGACCTTAGGTAGCTAGGTGATGAGGCACCCCAAAGGACTTAATAACCAAGTGGACGAGGCCTGACTTTGGATCAGAATTAAAATTAAGCATGCTTAGGATCAGAGGAGTACCTTGCCTTGTTCTTTTTTTAACCATTTCAATCCAGACATTCCAAGGCTCAAGGCTAAAAACAGGGTTCAGATGGTGAGTATTCTCAATCATTTTAGTATCAATAGAACATAGACTTCATTTTTAATCAATTAAAACCAGAAAAATTTAAAAATTTTGCACCCCATTATCAGCTAACCAATTATTCCTCCTCTATGGCTTCCTTCCAAGTTGAGCAACACAGCAGGAGTCAAACAAATGCAAAGAGAAAAGAGCTCAAAGATAAACAAAAGATAAGCTACGAAGGAGGTTACCCCACCCCCACACTTAGAGTGAAGCAATGTCCTCATTGCTGTGGAAGTATTAATATGGTGCAAGCAATCCAACGGGAAACAAAAGTAAAACATATAGTGGTTCAGAGGGGAGTATGTGTAACAGTAAAGAGTGAAAAGGATTTAGAATACTCCCCAGAGAGTCCGTTCGTGGTGTGGTGCACGGTCCACCCCACACTTGAGTTCAGCTGTAGAATTGCGCAAGATGTGCCTGGAAAGAATTTTCTAAACAGCCAGAAGAACTCAAGTTATTACTGCCTCATGTGCTGCCATTCCTTAATGAAGAAAAATAAGAAAATAGACTAATAACATTTTTTTTTATAATATTAGATAAATTATTGAAGCACACAGAAAACTGTAAAGTAAATGTAAGTGTAAGAAAAAGGATAGAGAATCTTCCTGTAAATTGAAAATAAGTGGTGGGTTGCCTCCCACCAAGCTGCTCTGTTTTATAGTCTCAAGCTAGACTCATAAGTCCGATTAATTAGAAGAGGAAGAGGAGTGGGAAGGGGTCCCACAACTTCCTAGAACTAAGTTGCGCAGCTTTCGGAACTTATGCTTCAATCGCCATGGTAGAGACGTCTTTTTAGGTGGCGTCGACTCCGAAACAGAGGAAGAAAGATCCTGCTGTACCTGGACAAAAGAAACTCCAAGCAAGTTAGTAGAAACATCAGCGGGACAAGTATACCTTTCAGACGGGCCCCATTAACTTTGAAGTTTCACCGTTTCATTTCTTCTTTTTCGTAGGCTCCAAATGAATGAAGTAAACCCTACCACCTTAAATGGTCCTGCCCAATGAGATTTAAGCTTTCCTGGAAAGATCTTCAATCTAGAATTGTAGAGGAGCACCCAATCTCCAACTTTGAAGTCACGTTTCTTGATCATTTGATCGTGGAGTTTCTTGGTGCGCTCCTTGTAGATTCGAGCACTGTTGTAAGCTTTATCTCTTAGTTCTTCAAGCTCTGAAAGCTGAAATTTGCGTTTCTCACCAGCAGCAAGTATGTCAAAGTTCAGGGCTTTAAGTGCCCAGTATGCCTTATGCTCCAACTCAACAGGTAGATGGCAAGATTTCCCGTATACCAACCTAAAAGGAGACATCCCGATGGGTGTCTTGAATGCTGTCCTGTAGGCCCAGAGAGCGTCATCTAACCGTAGAGACCAGTCCTTCCTTGAAGAGTTTACTGTCTTCTGGAGAATCCACTTCAACTCTCGATTGGATACTTCAGCTTGTCCATTTGTTTGTGGGTGATACGGTAGTGCAACCTTATGACGTACGCCGTACTAGCCAACAAGGCATCGAATGAACGGTTGCAAAAATGTGATCCCCCATCACTGATAATTGCTCGTGGAACTCCGAAGCGAGTGAAGATGTGCTTTTTTATAAACTTGATCACGGTCTTTGAATCAGCATTTGGCATGGTATGGCTTCAACCCACTTGGACACATAGTCCACTGCCACCAGAATGTATTGATAACCTTGTGAAGAGGGAAATGGCCCATAAAATCGATACCCCAACAGTCAAAAAGTTCGACTTCCAAAATGCTTTGCTGAGGCATCTCATGTCGTCTTGAAGTATTGCCCATGCGCTGACAGCTATCACAACTAGCCACAAAGGTTTGGCAGTCTTTATGGAGTGTGGGCCAATAAAATCCAGACTCCAAAACCTTGGCCGCCGTCCGATGGGATCCATGATGGCCTCCAGCTTCTCTGGAGTGACAAAACTCCAGAACACTAGGTACCTCATCATCAGGGAGACACCTGCGAATTAAGCTATCTGCACACACTCGAAACAAGTGAGGGTCTTCCCAGATATAATGGCGTGAGTCAGAAAGGAATTTCTTTTTCTGAGCATATGATAAGTCATGCGGAACAACTCCAGAAACAAGAAAATTAGCCATATCAGCATACCATGGCTCTTGTACCTTTTTCAAACTGAAGACGGTTTCATCAGGAAAGAATTCATTAATAGGAATACATCGTCAGGAGTTACCATCCGAGAGAGATGGTCAGCAACAACATTCAGTTTACCACTCTTGTCCCTCACTTCTATATCGAATTCCTGTAAAAGAAGAATCCAACGTAACAAGCGAGGCTTGGCCTCTTTCTTGGCAAACAAATATTTAAGAGCAGAGTGGTCAGTGTGGATAATCACTTTACTTCCCCATAAATATGATCGAAATCTATCTAAGGAGAAGACCACTGCTAGGAGCTCTTTCTCAGTTGTTGTGTAGTTTCTCTGGGCATCATCTAGAGTTTTGCTGGCATAAGCAATAACTCTTAACACCTTATCTTTCTTTTGGCACAGGGCTGCACCTACTGCAAAGTCACTAGCATCACACATTATTTCAAATGGCGATGACCAGTCAGGAGAAACAACGATAGGGGCAGCTACCAATTTTTGCTTAATTAAATTAAAAGCAGAAATACAATCTTCAGAAAATATAAATGAAACATCTTTCATTAGCAGATCAGTCAAAGGTTTAGCAATTTAGAGAAGTCTTGAATAAACCTTCGATAGAAACCAGCATGCCCAAGAAACGATCTTACTTCCTTTACACAAGTGGGAGCTGGTAGCTTCTCTATCACTTCGACTTTTGCTTTGTCAACCTCAATCCCTTTAGCAGACACCTTGTGGCCGAGCACTATCCCATCCTTTACCATAAAATGGCATTTCTCCCAGTTGAGAACTAGGTTGGTCTCTTCGCACCGTCCAAGGATAAGATCAAGCTGTGCTAGACAAACATCAAAATCAGAGCCATAGACAGAAAAGTCGTCCATAAATACCTCTATACTCTGCTCAATGAAAGTCTGCAAAGATGGCCTGCATGCATCGCTGGAAAGTGGCAGGGGCATTGCATAAACCAAAGGGCATTCTTTTGTATGCAAAGGTACCAAATGGACAAGTAAAGGTAGTCTTGTCCTGGTCCTCAGGTGCAATAGGAATTTGAAAGTACCCTGAAAAACCATCTAAAAAACAGTAATATTCCTCCCAGCCAATCTCTCGAGCATTTGATCAATAAAGGGTAGTGGGAAATGATCTTTCCTGGTGGCTGAATTCAAACGCCTATAATCTATACACATACGCCATCCAGTGATCTTTCGTTGGGGAATGGACTCACCTTTGTCGTTTATAACAGCTTCAAAACCTCCTTTCTTAGGGACTACCTGTACAGGACTTACCCATGTGCTGTCCGATATAGGGTAAATGATCCCAGCGTCCAGAAGCTTCAACACCTCTGTCTTGACAACTTCCTTCATGTTAGGGTTGAGCCGACGCTGGGTTGTCTGACAGGTTTGTAGTCTTCCTCCATATAGATACGATGTGTACAGAAGGCCGGGTTGATACCTTTGATATCAGCTAGAGTCCATCCGATGGCTCTCTTATGTCTTCTCAGGACTTCAAGTAACCTGCTTTCTTGCCCAGAAGTCAAAGAAGACGAAACAATGACAGGCAATAATTATCATTAGCTAAAAAGCAGTACTTGAGATTAGAGGGGAGCTCCTTAAGCTCAAGTACTGGAGGTTGCTCTATAGAAGGAACAGGTCTTTGGATTTCTTTATCAAGTCTCTCCAAAGGAGGGCGATAAGCATGAAAACCTGGTTTTCCTCTCTCTACATGTGCTAGAGCTGTATTAACATCCATATTAAGAGTTTTATCCTCAACAGAAGATATAAGAACATGTTCTAAAGGTTCAAAATCTGAAAAAGTAGAAGAAAGTATAGAATAAATCTCTCATCAGTAGAAAGTTCACATACCTCGCCATCCTCATCTTGCATACTTACCGACATAACTGAATGAGCTGAAGTAGAACTTAACTTCATCATCTTTTTCATATCAAACTCTATCTTCTCATCTCCGTACCTCAAGGTGATTCTACCATCATGCACGTCAATGACCGCCTTGGCAGTACTTAGAAAAGGACGACCCAAAATGAGTGGGACCTCCACATCATCATCTATGTTTAAAAACAACAAAATCCGCAGGAAAGATGAAGCGGTCAACTCCCACTACAAGATCTCGCACAATTCCCATCGGTTTTATCTCGGATCTGTCGGCCAGCTGGAGTTTAAAAGGGACTGGGTGAAGCTCTCCTCCTTTTACCTTCAAGAAGGTTGCATATGGCATGATGTTGATGCTTGCACCCAGATCACACAGGCCACTTCCACAATCTATATCTCCGATAAAAAGCAGGGAACAATAGGAGTGCCCGGATCCTTCTGTTTTGGGGGAAGTGCTCGAAGTAACGCCGTAGAGCACTCTTCTGTAAGGTGGACAGTCTCCTTGTCCTGCTTCTTCTTCCTCTTTGTTACGAGATCTTCAAAATTTTGCATAATTGGGCATCTCCTGTAAAGCATCAATTAAAGGTATATCGATAGTCAGTTTTTTGAATATACTTAAGAAATTTATTGAATTGCTCATCTAAGCACTTTTTTTCATCCTATTTGGAAATGGAAGCTCTATTCGCTTAGGAGTAGAAGAAGGTACATCAATTTGAATAGAAGATGGAGAAGGAGAAGAATTGATTGGAGCCTGTATCCTCCTCAGAAACTACCAATGGTGGGACCGAAGGCTCTGGTGATTCATTAGAATGGGTGATCTTTTCATCAGTTTGTTGTGCAGTCACTTGTTGTTGATTATCTCCCAGCTGCTTGCCACTTCTTAACATCACGGCTGCGCTGAGCTCATCCTCAGGTTGGATCTCTGAAGATACACCACAATTGCAAATCCTCAAGGCCTTGGCCGTCTCTCTTGGATTCTGCTGAGATTGTGATGGAAATGAGCCTGGCTGCCTTTGATGCTGGTTGTTAAGTAGCTGGTTCATCTGCTGCTCCAGATTTCTCTGGCTATTCATCAAGGATTGGTTGAGAGTTTGTTGTTCCTTCTGGTTGGTAGCCATGGAAGTAATTATATCTTGGAGCTTTTCCATCTTTTCATCAGATGCAGATTTAATAGGTGGCTGGTAAGAGTTCTGGCCCTGTCCCATCTGCATCTGAGGACGAGCTTGATTGTATGGTTGCCTAGAGAAGCCTGGGGGTCCCTGCACATTACTTTGTAAAAGATTCGAATTTAAGGCATTGTTGGGATTACCATACCTGAGATTCGGATGTTGATTTCGGTTCCAGGGCTGTTGGTAATTCCCTTGTCCTACAAAGTTGGCTTCTTCAGCGACCCGTATCTCCTCCAGATAAGGGCATACTTCAAACGAGTGATCACCGCCACAATGAGAGCACAGAGGCTCAGATGAGGATGAAGAAGCTATCCTCTTTACCTGCTGAGAAGGCTGACCGTTAATTAGAAAATCATCAAATCTTTTTACTAGTGAGCTTACCAGTGTGGATTGTTGAGCTTGTGACTCTGCCATCTGCTCCATCCAAGGATCTATATTTCTTGCACCTTTGGCACCCATAGTCATAGTTCTGCCACCCTCGGTGCCCCACTGACGAACTTCTTCTATGTACGTCTCCATGGCCGCCATGAAATCATTGCCGGATCGGTTGAGGATGTTTCCTCCCAAAGCTGATCTAACTTCGGCTTGATGTATATGCTGCAATCCATTAAAGAACGTCATAGATATACAAGTGAGATCTTGTCCGTGATGAGGACACTGTCGGAGCATCTCTTTAAAACGATCCCATGCCTCACAGATAGTCTCAGTACCTCCCTGTTTAAAAGCAAGTAAAGCAGCAACCAAATTCCTAGTTCTAGAAATAGGATAATATTTTTCATAGAACCTGGTTGTCATCTCCTCCCAACTAGTGATAATACCAGAGGGAAGACAGTAGAACCATTTCATTGCTTCACCGGTGAGGCTGCTAGGAAATAAACTCATTCTAGCATACTCCAGGAGACTATCTGAGCACCCAATTTGATCAATATTATTAGAAATCGGTTGACATGATCTAGGGCGTCGTTGGGGTTGGAACCGTCAAATGTGCCTGAGGGCATCTCTCGTATGACCTTGTTCTGATGTGATGGCTTCAGATCCTTCCATTCCTTCATTAATTCAGGTGGTAGCGTAGGAAGAGCTACTGGGCTTCTTCTTGGAATGGCCGCTGGTCTGCTAAATTGCTTCATTGCTTGGCTACCGTTTGTAGGAGTTGCCATTTGTATTTCTTTTGGAACCTCTGTTGGCGTCTGGCTAGCTGAGCGGTACGTTCGATTTCCGGGTCAAGGATTCTGTCCCAATCGAGATGAGTGTCTGACCAAGAACGAGTGTACACCATCAACAGTCTGCAAAAAAAGAAAAATAGATTCCACAAAAATTTAAAAGTAGAGTAAAATAAAATAAAAATAGATAGATACAATAATAATAGTAATAATAATAATTTTTTTTTTAATTAATAATAACCAAGCTAAGGACTAGACAGGAGTCTAGTCCCCGGCAACGGCGCCAATTTGCAAACGATAAATTTGACCTATTAAATACCAAGAAATAATCTTAGAGAATAATAAATCAGAAAACCGTCAGGTTGCAAAATCCTGGTTATTGTAGTAGAGTTTATGGGAACCAGGTATCGAACCGTGGGACTATGTGATAATTATCTAGACTTAGCAAAGGTTATAAATTGAGGGGAATTTTGTTTTGTTCTAAACTGTGAATTATAATAAAGATAACAAGAATTTAAATAACAGCTAATAATTAAAATAACAGAATATAAAAGTGGTTGTGAATATGGAAGAACGGACTCTGGGTTCAGGTTTTACTCGTTTGATTAATTATGCTATTCTACCGGTTTAATTAAGAATAATTTGGCAAAATTCCTTTTATAGTCTTTAGATTTAAATCCTAAATTCTAATGACCTCGTTTACCAGAACATGCAAGGTTTGATCTAAACTCAGGCAAAACACATGTAAACGGCTAGTTAAAAGGAATATAATTTTGCATCTGAGATACTAGATTCATTAATCAGAATAAATTTTTCCACAGACATAACAATTAATATGACCTATCTATTTCTCACGGATCAGTTCAAAATAGATTTCGTAAAGCAATTTAATAAACTCATGTAATTTATTAAAATGCGAGAGAATAACATTAATGTATCAAATTATAATTAATTTAAACCGGTAAAATAAAGTGCACAATTAAAACAAACTAATAATAACCATCTCCCAAAGTATAATTAATCTAGCCGGACATATTAAATAAATGAGCAGAGATGAGAGTAAAAGAAATCATCTGTTTCGCTGACCGAAGCTGCTCCGTTAATCTGATAGACCGGAATAGATTTGAGGTAGATGATAATATACAGAGAATGGTGGGGCGTGAGTTTTGTGGTGGTGGTCGAATGATTTGTGAATTGTAAATGGATGTGTACGTAAGTGAATTGTTTGTGAAATGGGAAAGGTGAAGGTGGGGGCGATGGAGTAGTATGGTGTCGGGTGATTTTGTGAATGGGTTTGTGAATGGAGTGGAGCAAATTGGATCGTGGGTGAATGACTGGATCGTGGGGTGAATGATGGATGATGGACGATTAATGGACAATTTGAGCAGAGTGATTTGCAGCTCTATTTATAGATACGTGCAACGTGATGCAGACAAGTAAGTGAACGGTGCAGAAGTCAAGGGCGGTGAAGTTGGTACGCAGATCTGGAAAAATTGCTGTCAGAGATTTCATCGGGGGCAGAGCAATTGATTGCAGAGTCACGCGTGCAGAAATTAAGGTGGGCGACGTTAGCAATTAATGAAGTAGCAGTTCGAATGCGGCGCACGCGAACGGAGAAGAAAACTGTTCGAAATTTGTGTTCTGTGCGCATGTATGCATGTCCGCCAGGCGGGTTCTGCCTCTCTTGTCCGCTCGAAATCAGGCGGTTGTCTCTATTGCTTCCGCCTCCTTAACATGCGGTAGCTTCTCTGATGTCCGCCACTTAATCAGGCGGTTGTCTCTATTGCTCCGCCTTCTTAACATGCGGTTGTACCACTCTTGTCCGCCAGTTATGAGGCGGACGCCTCTGTCCTGTCCGCCAGGTGAACTCGCGGTTGTGAGTCTCTTGTCCGCCTCGCGGTGGCATGTGTGGAGTCCGCAACTTATCAAGCGGACACGCCTGTTGTGTCTGCGCCCGTCTTGTACAGAGTGTACTCCAATCTTAAATCGGCCCCAGATTCTTCGTTATAAGTCCGTTTTGGTCCCCGTTTGTTGCGTTGGAAAGCTCGTGAGGAGAACTATGCATTTCTGTCATTATTTCCTGATTTTATCATATAAATTGGAATTAGTTCCTACCTAAAGTAAGAGTTACAAAAAGCATAGGATAAGTGTGAGAAGGTGCGTAAAAAGTTACATAATATAATGACCAAGCACCTACAAAACTATATAAATTTCACACTTATCAATACTTATATGGAGAATTAAAATAGAAATTATGTTAAATCAAGGAATTAATTATTCTACATTTATTTATTATATTATATGGGAGTTAATATTTTTATTAAACTAAGGAATAAATATATATATTTTACGCATTTATTAAAAGGAAAAAAGTAGTAACTTAGAGTAAAACAAGGAACTAATAAATTAACACTTATAATAACTAAATATAAAGAGCTTGAATCCTAAGATATAGTAAAAGAAATACTTTATGAAACATACTTGGAATACAGTTAAGGGTTGTAGTAATAAGATAGTTTAAATATAATAAGTTACATAGGGGATGTCTTAGTTAAATTCTAATACAGGTATAGTTATATATATTAAATAAATAAAAGGAACACCTTTTTATAAACCATATATCGGTGTGGTATGCCTAAAAGTTGTTTAAACATAATTAAATACAATTGAATTCTCTAAAAATGTTATGGATAAATCTTAATACATAAAGATATATGTAAATATATATGTATATAAATACATTAAAATAGATGTGGGAAATAATATTCCTTATGATAGTTGTAATAAGTAGAATATATATGTGTTAAACCTTACGTTTTAATCGGTGTGTAATTAAATAGTCACTATTAACTTAAGGGTTTAATTACACAACATAAGCTTGACACGGTCTTGGGTTAACTTACTAAGCCCAAGTCTATGAACTCCAAAAGCCCACTTAATCAATTCAAAGAGAGTTTGGGCCACTCTCAGGAATAAATTCTAAATCGTTCTAAACTAAACGAAATGGGCCTAACAAAGGATTTAGTTAACAAGTCAAGCCCAAATCTTTGTGAGAGAATAATGGTAAACCTGGAACTATTAATTAGTAAGGAAAGAAGGTTGTTTAGTTATAAGTCCCTTAACTAATCGACACTTGGAACACCTTAATTATAGGTTACTATTGGGGAATCACTTATTCGAGTTATTTATTGTTCTTCACATACCAGGTACGATTTCTCGTACTTCGTTACTTTTGCTGATTGACTTATGAGACGTTTTCGAAAAACGCTAACTGACTTTAAGAGGATTTCTAAAAAGGAAATGGTTGTGTGACTAACTCAGCTTGTGTGACTAACTGAGCCTTGAATGTGAAACTTACATGGGTATTGGTTCCTTCTATTTGGTGCCCCGCTAGACATTGACTGTTTAGGGTTTACGCTTCTGCACTCTAGAGGACTGAGTGTGTTTGGTATTGCTCTGGGTAGTTAGTGATCTAGTGAGAATTTTGAAAAAAGGTCAATCTTGGAAATTCTTCTTTCGACTCTGGATATCGTTTCATCCATGAGTTGGTTCTTGAGGTTTCGACGTGTGCGCGCGTCTTCAATGGTAACAGTGAGGGGCTATATATCCCCTGTCCCAAAAAGGGATGTGATAGACAGTGAGGGGCTGTATATCCCCTGTCCCAAAAGGGACATTGTAGACAGTGAGGGGCTGTATATCCCCTGTCCTAAAAGGACGTACTTGGCGGTGGGGGCCATCTCTCCCAGTTGAATTATTCCATTCTTGAGTTATTGGTTCTTGGATCTATCTTTTCATTCCTAGTCCTTTGTGACTATCTGAGTCTTTCTACTCCTAACGGGAATTGGGTTTAACTAAGGAAATGGATGTTCACTAACACATGAAGTGGTTTTGTTTCATTAACTTTACTTTTCTGTTATTAACCTTTATTCCTATTCTGTTAGCTCGATTCGGTGACTTGTTAAATGCCTTGTTCCTCTGTGTGGTTTAAGTGATTGTTTTCCTGCTATTATTTATTTAAGAGTTGTATTATAAGTTTGTTTTTGGAGGATCGTACCAGTTCCATTCCAGGGAACTGACCCACCCCTCTTGGGGTGGGCTGCTTGGTTTTATCTTGCAGGTACGAGTTATTTTACAGGTGGCCACGAAGAGAACGAGTGATTGGGATGGGATTAGGTTTTGAGAGTTTATGTGTTTTATATTTTACTTTTGTTAAGTTTTCTCGAGGTTCAGACCGTGACAGCTGTAATCATTAAGTTGTATTTTGGTGAGGTTTGGTACCGGGTGTTTGGAACCCGATGATCTGTACGTCTTTAGTATTTTATTTCCGCTATAAATATGTTAAATAGGGGCGTTACAGAAATTGGTATCAGAGCGTAGTTACGCTCTGAACCCGAGAAGACAAGCCGAGTGAAACACTTAGATTATAGGTGCACTTAAAACTGGGGAACTGGGGTAGAATTGGGAAATGAGAATTCCAGAAAGGCGTGTGACCCTTACCCCATACTTACTTTACTACTTATGTTTTACTTCACGTACCTATGAACCGTCCTTAGGACGTTATAAATATTTCATTATATTACTACATAGATAGTTAGACTTTACAATACGCCTTCTGAGTACAAAACCGTCATACCAGCTAGATGTCTCGAAGAGGAGGAAGAGGAGGAGCTGGTCCCTCAGGAGGCTATGGACCCGACGCTGTCACCCCGGAGGTCATAGCGCAGATTTTGACAGCTGCATTAGCTCAGCAGCTGGCTTAGATCCCGCACCACCACCGCCACCACCTAATGGTCCCCGGGAGTTCAACTGGCTGAAGGCAGTTAACGACCTTCGTCCTTCAATCTATGAAGGCCAACCAGAACCGAAGACTTTAGAGAAATACATAGACGAGATGCAGAAGGCCTTCACCTCTCTGCATGTTCCAGTGAATCGCCAGGTGGACATAGCGGCCTACTTTCTTCAGGGACCCGCGCATCGATGGTGGCAGACTACTAGAGCCGAGCTGATGCCCAGGCGAACTTTGACTTTCAGGCATTTCTAGTGGCCCTGAGAGCTAAATTCTCTCCATCCTATCTACAGAAGAGGATGAGGAGTGAGTTCGAGCAGCTGAAGCAAGGGAATCTCTCTGTTGCTGAGTACTACAATAAGTCTGTGGAGTTACTTGTTGTCATTGGAGAGGGAGCTTATGCTCCAAGATATCTGGTGGACAAATTCCATACCGGCTTGAACTTCAAGATCATGACTATGATCGGTTCCACCAGAGGGATGACCCTACAGGTATGGAATATGAGTTAGAATTTCTTATACGCAAAGATTCCCCACTTACATATATTGTCACCACCGGAGTTAGCGGATGATGCGAATGATGCGAGAGACCACCATTGCCTACCAGGATTCTGTGTTAGGCAAGAGGAAAGGGGATGGAGAAAGAGGAAATGGAGGGAAATTTCCTAGAACTATGAGAGGAAGGGAAAGTTCTACAAGGGTAGGAACGAGAAGGCCATGGTCCCCTCATATACTAATGCTGAGCCACTCCGCTCCCAGCCATTTAAGGGTGAGATAAATTAGAAACTCCAAAGTGGTTACATTTTATTATCCCAATTACTAATCTTGAAACTGAAACAGGGAACCAACTTACGAGAAAGTTCTTCTGCAAGTGGTGCAAGAAGGACCACCGGGCAAGGATTGTAAGGGCAACCTGGTGGACTGCAACCACTGCGGTAAGAAGGGGCACAGATCGTTCGAATGCTTCCTGAACCCGGATTCCAGGAACTACAAGCCACGCACCGGGAACCCTGCTAGAGCCCCAGTTGCTACCACTACTAGAGGAGGTCGAGGTGGCACAGGAGGTGCTGGACCATCTACCAGCCGCCCTGCCCAGAGCCATCGCAGAGGCCGGGACAGAACTACCCCTAGAGGCCGGGCAAGGCACCGGTCCTTAACATGGTGGACCGCGTCGAGGCAGCAAGTGATGACCCGAGTTCACCTGGTGAGGACTATTTTCCTCATGAAGAGGCTTAGACCCTTATTTCTTTACATTCAGTTGTCTAGTTTTTCGTTGTCAATGTAAAAGGGATGAACTATAAACCCTTCATTTTGTTTGTTTCGAACCTTTCATTTCCAGTTGTGAACCTTGACTTATTTATTTAATGCAATTGTTGTTCAGCTTTCGATATTTGCTTTCCTATTTTGACATATACCACACCCAACATCCCTTTTGAAGCCAAACCACACCCACCAGAGAAGTGTGAGGTCTTGAGACCCGGGATGATCTTACTACGAGAGTACCTGACCCAAGCAGTCCAGTATGCATTGATCCTCAAGATCAGGGAGTTAGGTGTGAAGGAAGGAAATTTTTATACCCCTACCTTCAAGAATGGTTCAACCATGAAGGTGAAGATCATGTGCCTAGGTAAGAAGTGGAACCACACCACCAAGAGCTATGAAGAGGTGGAGGTGGTGCCACCAATCCCGGAGGAACTGCAGACCATCATTAGAGCTGCAGTTAAAGTAGCCCAAGAATTGGAGGAGGTGAGCCTGTCCCAGACCTAACCTCCGACGTGTGCATCATCAACTTCTATGGAAAGGAGGGTAAGCTGGGATGCACCAAGACAAGGACAAGTCGCCAGAGTCCGTCACTAGGGGAGTTCCAGTAGTGTCCATATCACTTGGAGACGACGCGGAGTTCCTCTTTGGTGATCAAAGGAGGATGGACCTTGCTACCAAGATCCTCCTGAAGTCGGGTGATGTACTGATCTTTGGTGGGGCAGCTAGACTCATCTACCATGGGGTGAAGAGAATCAAGCCCAACACAGCCCCCACACCCATCAAACAGACCCATATGAAACCGGGCCGTCTGAACCTAACCTTTAGACAGACCTAGCCTTGTATTTACAGTTTCAGCATTGTAAATTTTAAGTTGCTCAAGAAGCTTTCAATAAGAATGGAAATTCTAAGAATTTTATTGCTTCATTGTAGGGATTGGGAACTCAGGGATCAGGTTGAATGTGTTGAACCAGGCTCAAGCGAAGAGCAATGGAATGGTCATCACAGGTATAAACATTAACCCTGAGTAATTACCTTGGAATGTTACCCAGAATCTTAAAAATATATCCTATAATTTCAGGCATGTTCCTAGTTAATGGAGTGGAGGCCACAGTCCTGTTTGATTCTGGTGTCTCCCACTCTTTCATATCACAAGCGTTCCATGCTAAGATCAATGCTCCACAGAGGATATCTATGACTGCTCAGTCTTGCTGCCATCCAGAGAGCTGATCAAGTGCAGTAAGCAATGGCAAGAATTTGAGCATACACATCAAGGGAGCAGAATTCCTTCTGGATGTCATAGTCTTCCCCGGCATGGGGTTCGACATAATTGTGGGCATGGACACGCTACAGCGGTACCGAGGAAGACTACACTGTGTAGAACATCGTCTCCTCCTAAAGTCAGCTACAGGGATCACCGTGTCATACCGAATGCAACCCAAACAGCCGACTGTGAAGGTTGTATTGGCTTTATCCTTGATGAAGGAGGTGTCCAAGGGTGCTACCGCCTACTACTGTTATACCCAGGACCTGAGGACGGATCCGAAGTTCCAGAGCGATGTCCCTATAGTGTCGGAGTATCCCGATGTTTTTCCAGAGGAGCTACCAGGACTACCACCACTGAGAGAGGTTGAATTCAATATCGACCTCATACCTGGCACGGGACCGATTGCTAAGGCTCCTTACCGGATGGGCCCTGCAGAGATGGTTGAGTTGAAGAAGCAGCTGCAGGAGCTACTGGACAAGGGTTTCATCAGACCCAGTGTCTCACCTTGGGGTGCTCCAGTGCTATTCGTCAAGAAGAAGGACGGGAGTTTGAGACTTTGCATCGACTACAGGGAGCTGAACAATGTCACGATCAAGAACAAGTACCCACTGCCCAGGATCGATGACTTGTTCGACCAGCTGATGAGGAGCTAAGGTGTTCTCCAAGATTGATCTGAGTTCCGGATATCATCAGATAGCTGTAGCTGAGTCAGATATAGAGAAGACAACTTTCCGGACCAGATACGGCCACTACGAGTTCACAGTGATGCCGTTTGGACTAACCAATGCACCCGCGAGATTCATGGATCTGATGCAGAGAGTCTTCCAAGCTCAGTTGGATAAGTCAGTAGTCGTGTTCATAGACGACATCTTGGTATTCTCCAAGAGTCGGGAGGAACACGAGCAACATTTGAGGACAGCCTTGGAGACTCTGAGAGAGAAGAAGCTATATGCCAAGTTCAGCAAGTGTGACTTCTGGCTGGACAAGGTGTCATTTCTTGGACATGTGATCTCAGCTGAGGGAGTTTCAGTAGACCCAGCTAAGATTGAGGCAGTGAAGAGCTGGCATAGACCTCACACTGTGACAGAGGTTAGGAGTTTCCTTGGGTTGGGTGGCTACTATAGACGCTTTGTGAAGGACTTCTCCAGGCTAGCCAAGCCATTGACCTCCCTGATGAAGAATGACAGCCCATTTGTATGGATAGAGGCTTGTGAGGTCTCTTTTCAGGCGCTGAAGGACACATTGACCACAGCTCCAGTATTAGTGATCCCTGAGGGGAACGAGGGATACGAGGTGTATTGTGACGCTTCAGGCTGAGGGATTGGTGGGGTACTGATGCAGAATGGCAGAGTGGTAGCATACGCTTCTCGACAGCTGAAGAAGCACGAAGAAAATTACCCCACACACAACCTTGAGCTCCTCGCCATAGTCTTCACCTTGAAGATCTGGCGACATTACTTGTATGGAGCCACAGTACGGATTATGACAGACCATAAGAGTCTAAAGTACATCTAGACTCAGAAGGAGCTGAACCTGAGACAGCGACGATGGGTTGAGCTACTGGCTGATTATGACATCAACCTTCAGTACACGGAAGGTAAAGGGAATGTCGTGGCAGACGCTTTGAGCAGGAGAGTGTACTTACTCCTAGCTTTGACAGAGACGGCCACAATAGCTGAGGAGATATACGCAGCCCAGGATAGTGATGTACACCTACAGGGCGTCAAGCAGAAGTTAGCAAACGGTATGACTGATGGTCTGAAGTATGAGTACGAGCTAGACAGCGAGGGACACCTTCGAGTCAGAGGCAGACTCTGCGTTCCTCAGGATGCGACAACACTTCAGACCAGGATTCTCTCTGAGGCTCATTCCTCTACATTGTCAGTACACCCTGGAGCCACCAAGATGTACAAGGATTTGAAGCAGTTATTCTGGTGGAGCGGGATGAAGAGGGATGTAGCAGACTTCGTCTCCCAATGCCTCACCTGTCAGAAGGTGAAGTTTGAGCATCGTCGACCAGGAGGCCAGATTCAGTCATTGTCAGTACCATGCTGGAAGTTTGACGACATCAGCATGGACTTTGTGGTCGGTCTTCCTCCAGCTAGAGGCGGACTGAATTCTATTTGGGTGATAGTCGATAGGTTGACCAAGACAGCCAGGTTTATACCTATCAAGGACACATGGAAGGTGCCCAAGCTGGCTGAGGTGTTCACCACAGAGCACATCCGGTACCATGGGGTACTGAAGACGATTGTCTCGGATCGTGACACACGTTTCCTCAGTAGGTTTTGGCGTCAGGTGCAGGAGGCGTTTGGTACTCAGCTACGCCTTAGCACAGTCTTTCACCCTCAGACTGATGGGCAGACCGAGAGGACGAATCAGACGCTAGAGGATATGCTACAAGCAGTTGCTCTAGACTATCAGGGGAGTTGGGTAGAGCGTCTACACCTGGTGGAGTTCTCCTACAATAACTCCTACCACTCATCTATCGGCATGGCACCATTCCAGGCTCTGTATGGCAGGCCGTGCCGGACCCCCTTGTCATGGAGTGACCCTGCCGAGGCAGTTCTGATTGGGCCCGAGTATGTTCAGACTCTGCAGGATGACGTCAGGGTTATCTAGCAGCACATGAGGGCAGCGCAGTCTAGACAGAAATCCGATGGGGATCAGCGCACCAGAGAGCTCGAGTTTCAGTTGGGTGACATGGTTTTCTTACGGGTGTCTCCGATGAGAGGGATATTCAGATTTTGGATGAGGGGGAAGCTAAGCCCTAAGTATGTCGGTCCGTACAGGATTACGGAGCGAGTGGGCCCAGTTGCTTACAGACTAGAGCTACCAGCGGAGTTGGGGAAGGTACACGACATGTTTCATGTATCTCAGTTGAAGAAGTATATGCCTGACCCTTCTCACGTACTGCAGCCAGAGAGATTGGAGATTGAGCCTACACTGAGGTATGAGGAGACTCCTATTCGGATCTTGGACACGAAGGTCCGAGAAACGAGAGGCAGATCAGTCAAATTGGTGAAAGTTCTTTGGGAGCATCATGGGGTTGAGGAAGCTACTTGGGAGACTGAGGACTCCATGAGAGTAAAGTACCCACATCTGTTTACATGATATTCTGCTATCCTGAAGTGATTCACGTTAGTGGCGGTACGAGGGCGTACCTTAGATCTTTTAAGGGGGATATACTGGCATACTCCTCCTTCATTATCTCATCCGGATTATGCCTTGTTGCATTGCTAGTAGAGGGAGAACAGTATTAGTAGTGTGACAGGTGTATGTTTGTATGTAGTTTTACGTTATGGCACGGTAGTATGTCATGTTTATGTTTTGTTTCAGTTTATATCCTTTTTCAGTTTGATTTGATTTTGGTACTCTTGAGTGGAATGTTGAAATGGAAATAAAGGATTGGGTTGGTATGGAATTTCATTGGAATTATTATTGTCTCAGCACACCCGAAG
The DNA here is from genome assembly GCA_023374045.1 of Limonium bicolor. Taxonomy (NCBI): domain Eukaryota; kingdom Viridiplantae; phylum Streptophyta; class Magnoliopsida; order Caryophyllales; family Plumbaginaceae; genus Limonium; species Limonium bicolor. The sequence continues at coordinate 333,464,974 of CM041777.1, read as the reverse complement.
CGGTGTGAGTGCCTATTAGTTGATTGTTAAACTTCGAGGCGAAGTTTCTTTTAAGGGGGATATACTGAAATACCCCTAAATTAATTTAAATTAATTTAGGGGATTTCTTTTATTAAATATTAAATTATTATTATGAATATTAAATTATTATATGGAATTTATATGGGGGATTTCTCCTATTTAACCCTAAAGGAAACAATAAAATATTTAATTATTATATATAATTATATGGTATTATGTATTTAATAATAATATTTATAAGTCAATAAATCTTGGGAAAATTTCTAAACACTCCAACTATATTATAAAGGTTTTAGGAAGTGTTGGAACATTGTTTTGAAACATGAAAGTCAATATAAAATTCTAGAAACCCTAAAGCCTTTTAAGCCTTGCTAGGGTCAACTTTTTGAGAATGGTCAAACCAGCCCATGAAACCTATACCAATAAATAGGTTATGGAAAACCATGAAGATCGATAAAAAGAACGTCAAAAACGGATCATCCTAGCCAAAGTTATGATCAAATGAAGTTTAGAGCCAAAATTTTGATAAAAGCTGGCGTGGCAGGGTCTGCTGAGTCATCGCGCGCCTCGGGATGCGTGCCCCAACACTTAGTCGTTTTTATCCCCTATATTTCCGGTAACAGAAATAAGGTTTTGCCCTATCTTGTGACCTTCATAACTTTCTTATCTTATGGAATTTTTGAGTGTCGTCTTCTTTGTTGCCTTCTCCTACACTTCCTCCAAACAACCATAACTCACACTAACCCTAACTCGTCCTAAATCAACCGGAAAATCGAATCAAAGTAGCCACCCTACAAAAACCGAAACTGCAGTTCCAGTTTTTCCCTCGAATCAGGTAACTTCGTCTAACCATAACTTCTTCGTTACTCAGCCAAATTTCATGTTCTTTAGCTCGTTTTGAAGAGCTCTAATTCCTCTAAAACTTTCATGTTGATGACCTAAGCCAATTCCCAACTTTTTGGAAGAACAAGGTGTCTAAAGTTTCGGTTTCGCCACCACATAAAATCACAGTTTTCTTTCCAGAAAACGCAAGGTAAACTCGCAACTTCTAGCTTTGATTTCTTTCTGTGTGTTGCGAGTTAGGATTAGTTCTTGTTATCTATATATAGAGGTAAGTTTACTCTTTCGATTAAGCCCTTACACATATCCTAACTCGATCTGTGCTGCAAGTTATAGATCCTCAAAGTCGGCCTCGTGAACTGCTCGAAAGTTCGAACTTTTCCAGATTTTTGAATTCGAATTCACTCAATTCGCACAACTCCGGTAATTTTTCTTCAAATTCCTTCAACCATGCTAAACTATGTTACATTATCGGTCAAAACCATGATTTAATTACATCAATTACGCTTTAGATTGAGGGAATTGGGGAGAATCGAATTCGGAAACCATTAGGAACCCTAACTTCGAAACAGAAATCGAAACCCGATGAATATTGCATTATAATTGGGGAAAACGGTGTCATTAGAACCGTAATTTAATTTCGAAACCATAGGAACAAAATCACTCAATTTGGTTCTGTAGATTGTGAGGAATTGGCGAATTGGTACTCGAATCGGGTTTGGGGATAGTTGATGAACTCGGCGATTCTCGGCCGTCCGATCGTAGTTAAAAGAAACGGACGGCCGAGATTAAAACGTTTCAGAATTTAAGTTTATTAAAGTTTTATAAATTTCAGTAAATAACCCTAACTTGTTGAGTTAATTTAAATACCTTCCCGAATGTATTTTGACTTGAAATTTAACCATAGATTCCTTATTAAATCTAGTTTACTTTGATGTAAATTAATATGGTTTTGGAGTTTTTAAACGTAAGTTATGATTTTTGCAAGTTACGGGTTTTCTGGAATTATTTGGCTAAATTAAAAAGATATTTTTATGAAATAAAAATTTTATAATACGTCTAAAATGTTATAGTTACTGTATATTAAATTTGGGAATTTTTGGGCAATGGTAACAGGTTTTAAAAATTGTGTTCATGAGTTTTTCATAAGAATAACTTATAATGTATGGTTTTTAAAGTAACCAAAAATTAAAGTATGGTTGTTAATAAACTTTTTAAGCTGGGAAAAATATGGAACATTAAATTAACATTTTATAACAGTAAGTTTATAAATGTTTTGGTATTAGCTTTTAAGAGAAGTGAAATTATTTACATATATGTATATATACTTATATGGTAGAATTAAAATAGAAACTTATGTTAAATCAAGGAATTTAATTATTCTACATTTTATTTATTATATTATATGGGAGTTAATATTTTTAATTAAACTAAGGAATAAATATATAAATTTTTACGCATTTATAAAAAGGGAATAAAGTAGTAACTTGAAGTAAAACAAGGAACTAATAAATTAACACTTATAATAACTAAATATTATAAGAGCTTGAATCCTAAGATATAGTAAAAGAAATACTTTATGAAACATACTTGGAATAAAGTTAAGGGTTGTAGTAATAAGATAGTTTAAATATAATAAGTTACATAGGGGATGTCTTAGTTAAATTCTAATACAGGTATAGTTATATATATTAAATAAATAAAAGGAACACCTTATTTTATAAACCATATATCGGTTGTGGTATGCCTAAAAGTTGTTAAACATAATTAAATACAATTGAATTCTCTAAAAATGTTATGGATAAATCTTAATACATAAAGATATATGTAAATATATATGTATATAAATACATTAAAATAGATGTGGGAAATAATATTCCTTATGATAGTTATAATAAGTAGAATATATATATGTGTTAAACCTTAGGTTTTATTCGGTGTGTAATTAAATAGTCACTATTAACTTAAGGGTTTAATTACACAACATAAGCTTGACACGGTCTTGGGTTAACTTACTAAGCCCAAGTCTATGAACTCCAAAAGCCCACTTAATCAATTCAAAGAGAGTTTGGGCCACTCTCAGGAATAAATTCTTAATCGTTCTAAACTAAACGAAATGGGCCTAACAAAGGATTTAGTTAACAAGTCAAGCCCAAATCTTTATGAGAGAATAATGGTAAACCTGGAACTATTAATTAGTAAGGAAAGAAGGTTGTTTAGTTTATAAGTCCCTTAACTAATCGACACTTGGAACACCTTAATTATAGGTTACTATTGGGGAATCACTTATTCGAGTTATTTATTGTTCTTCACATACCAGGTACGATTTCTCGTACTCCGTTACTTTTGTTGATTGACTTATGAGACGTTTTCGAAAAACGCTAACTGACTTTAAGAGGAATTTCTAAAAAGGAAATGGTTGTGTGACTAACTGAGCCTTGAATGTGAAACTTACATGGGTATTGGTTCCTTCTATTTGGTGCCCCGCTAGACATTGATTGCTTAGGGTTTACGCTTCTGCACTCTGTAGGACTAAGTGTTTTGGTATTGCTCTGGGTAGTTAGTGATCTAGTGGGAATTTGGAAAAAAGGTCAATCTGGGAAATTCTTCTTTCGACTCTGGATATCGTTTCATCCATGAGCTGGTTCTTGAGGTTTCGACATGCGCGCGTCTTCAATGGTAACAATGAGGGGTTGCATATCCCCTGTCCCAAAAAGGGACATGATAGACAGTGAGGGGCTGTATATCCCCTGTCCCAAAAGGGACGTTGTAGACAGTGAGGGGCTGTATATCCCCTGTCCTAAAAGGACGTACTTGGCGGTGGGGGCCATCTCTCCCAGTTGAATTATTCCATTCTTGAGTTATTGGTTCTTGGATCTATCTTTTCATTCCTAGTCCTTTGTGACTATCTGAGTCTTTCTACTCCTAACGGGAATTGGGTTTAACTAAGGAAATGGATGTTCACTAACACATGAAGTGGTTTTGTTTCATTAACTTTACTTTTCTGTTATTAACCTTTATTCCTATTTTGTTAGCTCGATTCGGTGACTTGTTAAATGCCTTGTTCCTCTGTGTGGTTTAAGTGATTGTTTTCCTGCTATTATTTATTTAAGAGTTGTATTATAAGTTTGTTTTTGAGGATCGTACCAGTTCCATTCCAGGGAACTGACCCACCCCTCTTGGGGTGGGCTGCTTGGTTTTATCTTGCAGGTACGAGTTATTTTACAGGTGGCCATGAAGAGAACGAGTGATTGGGATGGGATTAGGTTTTGAGAGTTTATGTGTTTTATTGTTGTTTTACTTTTGTTAAGTTTTCTCGAGGTTCAGACCGTGACAGTTGTAATCATTAAGTTGTATTTTGGTGAGGTTTGGTACCGGGTGTTTGGAACCCGATGATCTGTACGACTTTAGTATTTTATTTCCGCTATAAATATGTTAAATAGGGGTGTTACATAAGGATCATCCCAAAAGTAGTGCTTCGAGTCAGCGAAGAATTTCTTCCTCTGCTGGTAGGTCAAGTTATGGGCACTACTCCTCTTGCCGAGTAGTTTGCAAGATCAGCATACCAAGGATCCTCCGCTTCCTTGATCACGAAAACAGTCTCATCCGGAAAGAACTCATTTATAGGCACACCTTTATCGGGCACTTCCATGGGGGAGAGGTGGTCGGCCACCACATTTTGCACACCCGGTTTGTCTCTAATTTCGATCTCAAACTCTTGTAGCAACAAAATCCATCTCAACAACCTTGGTTTGGCATCCTCTTTGGTAAAAAAATATTTCAAGGCTGAGTGGTCTGTATGCACAATCACCCTACTTCCCAAGAGGTAAGAGCGGAACTTATCTAATGCAAAGACAACTGTTAGAAGCTCCTTCTCGGTTGTGGCATAGTTTTTCTGAGCATCGTTAAGTGTCTTGCTTGCATAGTAGATAGTTATCAGAATCTTCTCCCTTTTCTGACATAAGGCTGCCCCACGGCATAGTTGCTTGCATCACACATTATTTCAAAAGGGAGGCTCCAATCCGGTGATACGGCTATCGGGGCTGAGATAAGGCACTCCTTGAGAGTGTTGAAGGCCTTCAGACATTCTTCAGTGAATTCGAATTTTGTATCTTTGGCTAAGAGATCACACAGAGGTTTAGAGATTTTGGAGAAGTCCTTGATGAACCTTCTGTAGAAACCGGCATGGCCAAGAAAGCTTCTAATGTCTTTAACCAAGGTGGGTGGTGGGAGCTTCTCTATGACTTCGACTTTGGCCCGGTCAACTTCAATCCCATTGGAGGAGATCTTGTGCCCAAGGACGATCCCTTCTCTCACCATGCAATGACATTTCTCCCAATTGAGTACTAGATTGGTTTCCTCACATCGGGAGAGAATGGCGTCCAAGTTCTCTAGGCAAGAGTCGAAGTTGAGCCCAAAGACCAAGAAATCGTCCATGAAAACTTCCATGCTTTTTTCAATAAAGTCGGAGAAGATGGCCATCATACACCTTTGGAACGTTGCGGGAGCATTGCATAATCCGAAAGACATTCTTCTATATGTGAACGTTCCATAAGGGCATGTGAATGTAGTCTTCTCTTGATCTTCCAGGGCTATGGAGATTTGGAAGTACCCTGAGTAACCATCAAGAAAGCAATAAAAGTCTTGCCCGGCTAACCTCTCTAGCATTTGGTCGATGAAGGGCAAGGGGAAGTGATCTTTCCTTGTAGTCGTGTTCAACTTCCGGTAGTCGATGCACACTCTCCAACCGGTTGTTGTTCTTTGGGGAATTAGCTCACCCTTTCATTCGACACCACCGTGATTCCTCCTTTCTTTGGTACCACCTGGGTCGGGCTCACCCATTGACTATCGGATATGGGGTAGATGACCCTGGAGTCGAGTAGCTTTAGGATCTCCTTTTTAACTACCTCCTTCATATTCGGGTTGAGCCGCCTTTGAGGTTGAATGAGTGGCTTGTAGTTATCCTCCATGAAGATTCGATGAGTACAGAAGTGGGGATTGATGCCCTTTATATCATAGATTGACCAACCAATTGGTTTCGAAGCACCTTCAACAAACTGTCCTCTTGTGCACCTGTGAGGGAGGAGGAGATAATGACAGGTAGATCACAAGGTTCAGTCAGATAAACATATTTTAAATGAGAAGGTAGAAGTTTCATCTCCACGGTGGGAGGCTTCTCGACCGAAGGAGGTATTCTTTGCTCGCTTATCTCTAGTGGTTCCGGTGGTGGGTAGTGCGTTTTGAAGTATCTTGGAGCTCTATCCAAAGCAGCTACCATTTCATTCACCTCTAGATCCATCTCCTGTTCATCATTAGACTCAAGCAGAGCAAAACTCAAAGCATCATAATTAGAGTGAGGGGGTGGATTATTTTGCAAAATGGAGTCGACAACATCTATTACAAAAATAGCTTCCGCATGCGCAGGTCTTTTCACTATCTTAGACATGTCAAACTCAAGCTTTTCATCATGAAGACGCAAAATAATCTTCCCTTTTTCCACATCTATCAAGGTCCTAGCAGTTCTTAAAAATGGATGGCCCAAAATCAAAGGGACCTTGACATCTTCTTCCATATCAATCACTATGAAATCAGCGGGGAAAACAAAGGTTCCCACAGTCACTAGCAAGTCCTCAACTTTTCCTTTCGGAAACACTAGAGACCTATCAGCAAGTTGTAATTGCACAGTAGTAGGTGTGCACTCTCTAATCCCAAGTTTATTAAAAATTGAAAGTGGCATGAGATTTATACTAGCTCCTAAATCACATAGACCACTACCGCAATTAAAATCACCAATAGAACAAGAGATGATAGGCAACCCAGGGTCTCCAAGTTTCGGAGGAGGGTGCCTTAGTAGGACCGCTGAAATTTCTTCAATGAGATGCACCGTTTCAGCTTCTAGCAAAGATCTCTTGTTTGTGAGAATGTCTTTCATGAACTTTGCATAGATGGGCATCTATTTCAAAGCATCAGCAAAAGAAATGTTAATTGTCAATTTCTTGAAAATACTTAAAAACTTCCCAAATTGCTCATCTAAATTCTTTTCTTTGAGCCTATTCGGGAAAGGAAGTGGAGGGAGATGTTTAGCAAGAGTGGAAGAGATAGGTAATTTAGGAGACTCCTTCTCCTTGGAAATATTTTTCTATGGAGATTGAACTTCCTCAAGTATCTCTTGGTCTTCCTCTTAAGTTTCTTGTTTTTTATTCTCTTGGTCATCAATTTCATCTTGGGGAGAGGGTTCTTCTAGGAGCCTACCGCTTCTCAAAGTAACTGCCTTAGCTTGTTCTCTTGGGTTAGGCTTCAGTTGGCTTGGAAAGGTGCCCGGTTATCTCTGAGCAAGTTGTTCTGATATTTGATCAACTAGAGTTTTAAGGCTCTGATTAAATGTCATCTGGTTAGTGCAGACTGTATATTTGAGAGAGGTTGGAACTGGTGTATTTTAAACAATTGAGAAAGAAATTAATAACTCAAATATCCTTCGGGCTACAAACAAAACTCGGTCGCAGTAGTATAGAAGACAGAAGTGGCCGGGGTCAAACCGTGGGACTTATAGCGAAATAATATAGTACCTAAGCTTGTCACAAAAAAGGGGAGATAATTGACTCGTTTTTGTAAAGTAAAACAACAAATTAAATTAACTGAGTGGAAGATAAATTAAACGGGACTCCGGGTTCAGGTTTATATAATCTGATTAATTATGTTATCTCTACCGGTTAATTATAATAGTTTGGCAAAAATTTATGTTATTATCTTTAAAGACTAAATCCTAGACTTGAAAGACTCGTTTACCAGAAAATGCTCAATCTAATCTAGATTTGAGCAAAACACATGTAAACAGATTAAGTGCGAGGAATTATATTTTGCATCTGAAATTACTAACTTATTTTATCAAAATAAGTTTTCCACAGATTTATTGATTAATTAACCTGTCTATTCATCTCTGATCTGATCAAAATAGACTTTGTAAAGCATTTTAATAAATTCATGAAATTTATTAAAAAGGCGAGAGATAAACTTTAATCGTAACAAACTGTATTTATTTAAACCAGTAAAAATATAGATTACATAATTAAACAAACTATAATTACACCTTCACCCGGAGTAAATCCTCTTAGCCCAACATAATTAAAAAGACAGAATAAGAAGTAAAAGAAATCATCTGGGATAGATAATTAATTCAGCTCCACTATCTTGACTGCTAATATTTGGACAGAGGTTGGACAGAACAACGGTATGGAAATGAAATGTTTTTATGGGATGAAGTGTTTGTATGGAATTTATGTCGATAATATGTGAATGAGATGTATGATTTTTTGGAGAGTTTTATGATATTTTTGTGGAGGAAAAATGGCATAAGTTTGGGGTGGAATGAGATGTATGATTTTTGGAGAGTTTAATGGTATTTTATGGAGGAAAAATGGCATAAGTTTGGGGTGGAATGAGATATATGATTTTTGGAGAGTTTAATGGTATTTTTATATCGAAGATTAGGATGTACATTCTGGTGCCAAGGTTGTCGGAAACCTTGATTATTACTCACAAAATTTGCTTCCTCGGCTGCCTTCAACTCTTGTAATTCGGGGCATTGCTCGTAGTCGTGTGGCCCGCCGCATTGCGTGCAAGAAGCATCAGGAGTTGATAGGGATAGAGGAGCATAGCCTGGAGGGGTTGTAGATGATCGAGATATCATCGACTTTGCTTGGTGGGAGTAGGAATTCATGCTCATCTGCTCAACTACTTTCTGCAGGGTGCTTACTTTTGTTGTCTGCTGGGCATTGCTCTCCATGAGTTGCTCATGGCTTTTCATCAGCTGGTCAAATTTGTTGTCACTTTCCCCTACTTGGTATAAACCTAGAGTGCCGCCTCTTGATCTGCCCGAGGCCCAGTCTCTGATCTCTTCACAGAGAGACTCTATGCTATTCAGAAACTGTTTTCCTGGCTTTTTCAGAATGTCAGACCCTAAAGAGGATAATACCATTGTTCTGCATGGACCGATTAAGCCTTTGTAGAATAATTGTGATACTTGTTCTTTCGTCAGACCATGGTGAGGACAAGTAAGTAGTAGTCCTTTGAAACGGTCCCAAGTTTCACAGATGTTTTCCGACCCTGGCTGTCTGAAATTGTAGATTTCAGCAATCATTTCCAACGTTCGGCTCGGGGGCAGGAATTTGTCATAGAACTTGGTTGCCATTTCATCCCAAGTACCAATGGTACTTGGTGTAAGGCTGTGATACCATTTACTTGCGTTTCCTGTCAGACTGTGAGGGAATAATGACAGCCATGCATACTGGAGTACTACGTCGGTTGCAGTCAGACTGTTTGCATGCTGCAGAAACTTGGTGACATGCAACAGGGCTTCGTCAGGATTGGAGCCATCGAACATGCCCAACTCCTTTACACATCGGATCTGATGATATGGCTTAAGCTTCTGCCACTCATCGTATTCGGATGGGGTAAGGTGGGGAAGGATGATGGCGGGTTGTTGACCTTGGTTAGACGGCCTGTTGATGTTTCGAACTGTAGCTGGAGTAGATGACATATCTGCTTCCTGGTTTGATTCTATCTCTGTGGTGGTTATGTTTTGTTGAGATCGTCTCTGCCTCAAAGTGCGCAGAAAGGTTCTCTCGATCTCAGGGATGTAGCTACCTGAATGATTGTTAAAATTGTCTGGAAGGCTTTGTGATCGAGTAACTGGCATTCACCACTCAAAACAGAAAAAAGAAACTCGTGATGTGAATAAATAAAAATAGAAAGAAATAAAGAGGGGAATCTAAACAACTGAAAAGAAACAATTCAATAGAATAAAATTAAGAACTTTTTTTTTAAACAAGAGAAAATAAACCGAAAATAAATAAACATAAAAGAAATAAAAATAAAAGCAGTTAAAGTAAATAATAAAATTAAAATAAAGAAAAAGGACAGAATTTAAATTGCAGTAATTTAAATTACAGAAAATAAAGAACTGGAATTTAAATAACAGAATTTAAATGTTAGAAATTAGATGTTAGAAATTAGATGACAGAAATTAAATTACTGAATTTAAACGACAGAATTTAATTGACAAGGGTATTAAAATGACAGGGAAAATAAAGAACTGGAATTTAAATAACAGAATTTAAATGTTAGAAATTAGATGTTAGAAATTAGATGACAGAAATTAAATTACTGAATTTAAACGACAGAATTTAATTGACAAGGGTATTAAAATGACAGGGAAAATAAAGAACTGGAATTTAAATTACTGAATTTAAATGTTAGTTAGTTAGAGTACTGGAATTTAAATGTTAGAAGTTAGATTGCTGAACACTGGAAATTTAAATAACTGTAAGTAAATAACATAAATTAATAGAAGTAAAATAGACAAACAACAAAATAGTATAAACAGAATATTAACAGAATAAAGAAAATAGAATATTATAATATAACAGGTGAATTATCCGGGGCTTAGGGACTAGAATAAATCAAGTCCCCGGCAACGGCGCCATTTTACAGACTGTATATTTGAGAGAGGTTGGAACTGGTGTATTTTAAACAATTGAGAAAGAAATTAATAACTCAAATATCCTTCGGGCTGCAAACAAAACCCGGTCGCAGTAGTATAGAAAACAGAAGCGGCCGGGGTCAAACCGTGGGACTTATAGTGAAATAATATAGTACCTAAGCTTGTCACAAAAAGGGGGGATAATTGACTTGTTTATGTAAAGTAAAACAACAGATTAAATTAACTGAGTGGAAGATAATATTAAACGGGACTCTGGGTTCAGGTTTATATAATCTGATTAATTATGCTATCTCTACCGGTTAATTATAATAGTTGGCAAAAATTCCCGTTATTATCTTTAAAGACTAAATCCTAGACTTGAAAGATTCGTTTACCAGAAAATGCTCAATCTAATCTTGATTTGAGCAAAACACATGTAAACAGATTAAGTGCGAGGAATTATATTTTGCATCTGAAATTACTAACTTATTTTATCAAAATAAGTTTTCCACAGATTTATCGATTAATTAACCTGTCTATTTATCACTGCTCTGATCAAAATAGACTTTGTAAAGCATTTTAATAAATTCATGAGATTTATTAAAAAGACGAGAGATAAGCTTTAATCGTAACAAACTTTATTTAATTAAACCGGTAAAAATATAGATTACATAATTATACAAACTATAATTACACCTTCACCCGGAGTAAATCCTCTTAGCCCAACATAATTAAAAAGACAGAATAAGAAGTAAAAGAAATCATCTGGGAAAGATAATTAATTCAGCTCCTTTATAACTGCTAATATTTGGACAGAGGTTGGACAGAAAAAAGGTATGGAAAATGGAATGTTTTTATGGGATGAGATGATGTGAGGATTTATGTGGATATTATGTAGATGAGATGTATGATTTTTGGAGAGAAAATTGGTATTTTTATGGAGGAAAAATGGCATAAGTTTGGGGTGGAATGAGATATGATTTAATGGGGGGTTATAGGTTTATTTATAGTGAAAATGGGGTAGAAATGAATGGGGTGTCGGTGTGAAAAGATAAAATATTATTTATCTTTTCACACCCATGTCGATGCACCTGTACGCTAGCAATTTATGCCTGTCCGGACCGCTGTCCGGACCATACTGGTCCGGACATGTCGGTTTTTGTATGGTCCTACGCTGGCATGTATTGGTCCGGACCAGCTGATCCGGACACTGGTCCGGACCAAAATTCATTTGCCTCTAGAATATTCGTTTTAGCTCCGATTTGATCCCCGTTTGTTGCGTTGGAATCCTCATGAGTAAATCTACTTAATTACATGGATTTTTCCTACATTTAACATATAAAATGCATTAGTTCATATCAAAACATAAATCTTAGGAAAAAACGCATAATAAGTGGGAAACATGTGCTTCAGATATTGCAATTCATAAGGTATTTAAACCCTAAAAGTCTATATGTTTTGCACTTATCAGTTAGCATTGAAGGCCTCCTGCTCGGTGAACTTAGTTTGGGCGGTAGTCATGAAGTTCATCGTCATATTTTGCATGTTTTACATCATGGCTTCCATCCTAGCCAAGTTACCATCAGAAGAGGAGGAGGATGGTTGTTGTTGTTGTTGTTTGAATCCCGGCGGGCCACCTTGAGGTCTATACCCCATTTGAGAATTGTTTGCTTGGTGTGGCCCTTGAGGTTTATAGCCCATCGAGTTGTTGGAAATATTACTCGGTCCTTCTTGGGTGGAATCATTGTTCCTCCATGAGAAATTAGGATGATTTCTCCATGGGGCATTATTGTTGTTATAGTTGTAGCCGGGGCGGTTGCTAACAAAGTTGACATCTTCTTGTTCCTCGATGTAACTTCTTCCTTCACAAAAATGGGTCTCATGGGGACCCGCACATATAGCACACCCCTCTGTGGCTGAAGTGGAAGATGATGAAGCTACAGATTTTGCATTCTCTTTTTGGGATGTAGCAAGCTTCTCCACCATCTTTGTGAGTGAGGATATTTGGGCGGAAAGGTGATCGGATGGTTCGACATGAAGTAGACCGGCCGCTCTTGGAGTTCTTCCCTTATTTCTAGCCCATTGCCTCATGTTGCTAGTCATTGTCTCAAGAAGTTTCATTCCTTCTTGAGGGGACTTGGTCATGAAGCTACCTCCCGCGGATGAATTCACAAGCAAACGGTTCCCATCGTCAAGCCCATTAAAGAAAGATAGGCATAACGAATGATCGTCCAACCCATGGTGGGAGCAATTCATTAACATTTCCTTGAACCGGTCCCATGCATCGTACAAGGTTTCTCCGGGCTCTTGGTAGAGTGTATTAATCTCTCCAATCAGTTGCCTCGTCCTACTAGTCGGGTAGTATTTGGCAAGGAACTTTTGAGCCATTTATGCCCATGTTTGGATCGATTGGGGCAGTAAACTTCTAAACCATCTCGACGCGGAGTTGGATAAGGAATGGGGGAAGAACTGCAACCGGATTCTCTCCTTTACCGCACCGGTTTTCCCAAAGGAATTGCAAAAGTCAAGGAAAAGACTTAGATGGTTCGGAGAGTCATCCGGGTTTGCTCCACTGAACTTTCCTAAGTCCCGGACTGCGGTAATGAAATTAGTCTTGAAGACCCATTGTCTCGCTTCCTCCGGTGTCAACACTGGGAGGACTATAGCCGAAGGCCTCCTGTGAGCCTCGATTTTAAACCCTATCCTATGTTGATTAAAGTTGATTAGGATCTAGTCGGGTTTTAGGTCCACTTATAACCTAAGATTAATAACTATGTCATAAAACAATAATTATTAAAACCTAAGCTAGCTCACTGGAACCTATTATGAGTCGCCACCTAATTTTAACCTAGATCAAATTAGGAAAGGAGAGTTCGGGTTCGGGGGCTTGATATTCGACTTAATTAGGGTTCAAATTACTTTCATTACCCCTAGAAGTCGTTTTTCCTCTACTTAGTTTAATTACGGCTTATTACGAGTCGTTTTTAACCTAAGTGCGCGCTTCTGTTTTTTATTTTTTAACGTTTTTTTTACAGAAAATTAAAGTGGAAATTAAGATACCTAAACTAGGGTTTCGGAGGCAGAATTAGGTCAAATTTTGTTTCCGTCCGTAGCTACGGACCTAATGTCCGAAACCACGGACCCTAATTAACCTAATTACACAGAAAAGTCGAATTTGAACAGAAACAAGATTTTGAAAAGTCCGAGGCCACGGACAGGACGTCCGTGGGCCCGGACATGTTTTATAAAACCCTAAATTTTGAAAATAAAAATATCCCGCCACAGTCCGGGGGCGTCCGGCTTTCGGACAGAGCGTCCGGGACCCCGGACATAGCGTCCGTGGGTGCGAACCGACCTCGGACGGCGGCGTTGAGGCAGTTCCCGGCGGTGTTTTGGCTCAAAATTTATGGGTACGTAGCCTGAAAGATTCTAAACATGTTAGTGATCAAAAGTTTTCAATTTGACTACGAATTAAGGACGAAACTTATTGAACAAGTTAGTGGACAGAAACACAAACAAACCTTAATTCAGAAGCAAAGAAAAGTCAGTTCGAATAGGAATTTCAACCAGAAGCGTATTGTGATTAGTGGATTTAAAGAATTCGAATTCTAACCTGTTTTGGTTTCGGGATTTGGTTGTTCCTTCACATCGGGAAACTTCGAACGCGTCGTTGATAGCCGATCCGGTTCAACCTCGACCCGAGTTTCTGATGTCTTCTTCTCTGTATGATTAAGGACGGTTTGCTTCTGTTTTTGTGGTGTTTTGGTGCTTGGAAGTTCAATAGGAGAAGAAAGGATGAGTTTTTGGTGATTTTGGGGTGATTTCTGCAGTGTTTCGGTATTGATTTGAGGCTTGGAAGTGTAAAAACGTGGGAAGAAGGTTTGTGGCTGTGTTCTCTGACTTTGGAGGTGTTCTCCTCTGCCCTAGGTCGTTTTTTGGAAGGCCTTTTATAGAAAGAGCATGGCCAAGTTGATAGAACAAGATTTTTATCTAAAACCCTGATTTTGTGCTCTAAGAGAATCTGATTTTTTAAAACGTGCTACAGGTTGATAAAAATTCCGAAATTTTAACCAAAGATAAAAGATGATTTTTAGGAATTTTGAGAGTTGGAATCAGGTTATTTCGATAAATAATCGATTAGATAAAAATCTTACAATCTGGAATCTCCCATAATTCATAACTTACGATTGGAAAGTCGAAATAACGGAATTCCAACGGCATTAGTCTCTAAAACTCATCCTCTATCTTGTGTTAAAATTTCATGACATTTTGTTTTGACTTCGGTATTTTCCAGAGGAGAGAGAAAATTGCAAAAATGATTGAATTTCTCTTTTAAATTTTGGGATAAGGTTCCAAATAAAATAATTTCAGGTTTATGACTGTATGTAGTCATGCTAACCATGTGACAATTTTATTTTAATTTTGAAAACCCTTTTATTTCTATTTTGAGGTTATTTCATGTGTTAATTATTAAAGAAACTAGCTTATTAAAAGCTTAATTTCCAGAATAAATATTATCAGAAAATCATGAAATGCCTTTCATAATGACTATGATATTTGGAAGTGTTTGGAGATAATGAACAAGTCATATGAAAATAGAAAATCCCGAGAATGTCCTTGGAAAATCCTGCATTGGTGCATTTTGACCATTTTGCCCTTTGTAACACGTATGCCTTAGAGACCACTCCGAGGGGGTTGAAATTTTGGGTATAACACCTCCCTTCGGTATTCGGCTGGTGGTAATTAGAGAGGGCTCGGTGTTGCTGCTGCCCATTATTCTCAATTTCGGGTTGCTCTAGATCCGCCTTGTTTAAATCTCTTATGCGTCTTCTTAGAGTGCGCTCAAGTTCGGATCTCAGACTAGCAAGCGGGGAGCCACTAGAGCGAGTGCTTGGCATACACAGAAGAAACACAAGGTACCTAATCAATCACAAGAACAACCAGCACTTCAACTTAGCAATAGAAAATATGAACAAGGATAGGATAAAACAACAAAAATGAAAACACAATCAAAGAAAACAAAACACTAAACTAAAATAAAAACAAAAACTAAAATACCGAAACTAGGGAAATTGATGGAATTAATTTCCCCAGCAACGGCACCAAAAACTTGTTGTGCAAAAACTATATAACACGGTATATAAATAAATGCAAGGAATAGGCAAGTGCACCTAATCGGTGTAGTACAACAAGTGTCATATCCATAAGGAAATTGGTCCTAACTTCCTAGTCTCGGTACTAGTAATTGAAATGAAAACAGTAAATTGGGGTTTAGCCGGCGGCAAGCTTGATTGTATTGGTTGAGAAATTGCAAGAAAAACAAATAAACTAAAGGTGATAGTTTAATGGATTGGATGGAGAAGTACTTTGGGAATTTGGCAATCACCCCAACTACCTAGATATGCAAGCAACTCTTCTTATGCCATAGTTGTCTTTTAGAACAATGATAATAACCCTCTAAACCAAAGATGAGTTACTTCTTACTTAGTTAATTTTAGCCTTCAAAATCAATTAGGGCTAAACTCACTAAGTAGCATTAAGCAAGTTCTAGAACAAAGCCCCAAATTATACTCACTAATCCTAGGAGCTTAAGTCAAGAGTTCTCTCTCAATTTGGTCACAAACCCTAACTCAAAACCAATTTGTAGATAGGGTTCACCACAAATGCACTCAAGAGATCAATTTAAGAACATTGAATGATAATTAAGAGAGAAACAACTATATTAAGGCATAATCAAGATTCACAAGCACATTCTAGGGTTTGGGTTCAAAAACCCATCCCAAAGCACAATAGAGTACTACTCAAGCATAGAGGAAAGAAAAACTAGAAAAGAGTAAGAAGAAGCCATTGTTGGAGCTTGGAAGCTTTGGAGAAGGTGAGCTCTTCCTTCTTCTCTTCTTCCTCTTCCTTCTCCTCTTCTTTCTCCTCCTTGTCATTTTCTCTCTCCTCTTATGTGTGTGGAAGTGTAGAATGGAGGGAAAATGAGCCAAACCCCCTCTTTTCCCGTCTTTAAAACAACTTACTGGGCAAAATCTTGTCCGGACCGCCCCACAGAGGCAGTCCTCTAGGGGCGGCCCATAACAGAGACGATTCAAGCATCCGGAATCAACCGGACCGCCCCTGTACAGAGACGATTCAAGCATCCGGAATCAACCGGACCGCCCCTGGGGCGGTCCACACCATAAGTGCTTTTTCTGCATCGAAATTGTCCCGTTTGATCCCTCGCCTTTGACACACTCCTCGGGGCATTAAAGCTCAACTACAAAGTCTTGAGAGTCTCCCAAAAATCATTGCTCAAGTGAGCTTTTACCTATATTTTAGTCAAAACTGTATGAGTTCAACTATATTAACGAAATGCTCTATAAAGTGGTGAAATAGGTCAATAGTTGCACGAAATAAAGGTAAATAAAGACCTTATAATTACATCATTTCACCACTTATCAGGTTTAGGTGCTTAAAGCACATTTTTACCTTAATTAGGTCTTAAGCTTGCTTCCCCCTTGAATATTAAGTTTTAACCGAGATTCCCCCTTCCCTTTGAACACCAAATCATTCTAGATGAGTGGATGGAAGTGGTTGGAAGTTAGCTTAATGGAAAGAGGAAGAAAAGATGAAGAGAATGACATATAACATGTTTTGAATGTTTACCTTATGCCATGGGAGTTTATCTTTGAATTTGGCTGATTCCTAGATCAAAAATGAAGGAATGGAGGGTCTGGTTGCTGAACCCACGTTTGGAATGGGGTGAGAGGAAAGAGAAAGAGTAAAATAAGCTCATAAGGTAAGATTATCTTACTTTAGGTAATAGTCACTTATGAATCATCCTTAGGTATTTTGGGGCTTGCTAAAGGATAATAAGGAAGCCTTAAACAGTCAGCAATGGATGGTCAAAGTCAAGGGCATTGGCTTGACCATTGACTAGATTAAGAAAATAAGTGTTATAAAAGTACTATTCACAAACCAATGCATATATTTCTGATTGTTTTTGAAAAACTTTGAATTAGACCTTCTAATATGGTAAATTGTAGTACATTAGTATAACAAGGTGTAATCCAGCCCCTAACACCACTCAAAACCCACTTAGAAGTCAATTTTCTCAAAAACGTGCTTTTAGGAGTTTAAAGCATAATTTGTGTTTGAACATGTTTTTGAGCTTGGTTTTCTTTGATAATGGTTTTATTGTGTTCCTTACTTAATTATAATACTTAGGAATCCACTTTTGATCCTAATTGAGGTCATAAAATCTCTATGGTCTCTTAAAGCACATTTTTGGCTTTACCAATCTTAAGGCATGTTTTTGCCTTGTTGAGATCTTTAGATTGTTCCCCAATGGTATTAAGATGATTATAGTCTTCTTATATCATTAATGTATAATTTAATTAAGTTTTAGAAGTTAGGGGTATTTCATAAGTTAAGTAAAGATTCAAGGTTTGAGAAAATAGAGTTTCTAACCTATTTTGATGGCTACAATAGATCGTTCCTTCACAAAGGGATTCTTCGATCGATTCGTGAGGAGTAGATTTGGTGAGACTGTGACTTTGGCTTCTGGACAACCTTTCTTGATGGTGTTTACCACGTTTTGGTTCTAGTTTTGTGGGGGTTTTGATGTTAAGAAGTTTGATGGGAGAAGAAAGTATTGTGTTTTGGTGATTTTGAAGTGATTACAGTATGACAGTATTGAAAAACGGGGGAGGCAAGTTTGAAGAACTTGTTTTTGACCTTAGAAGGGTTGGTTAATGTTTAGGTTGTTTGGGAAGGGTACTTTTATAGAAAAGGGTTAATCAAAAGATAAAAGAATTTTTTTATCGAAAACCTAAAGAAAATCTGAACTTATTAAATAGGTTACAGATCGATAAAAATCTGAAAATTAACCATAGATAAAGGAAGATTTTTATCAATTTCAAAAGTTGGAATCAGGTTATTTTGACAAATAACTGATTAGATAAAAATGTTACAATCTGGAACCTTCCATAATTCATGACTAACTATATTGAAAATTTGAAATTGTGAAATTTCAATAGGGTTATTCTCTAAATATCATGTGTTAAAATTTCATGACATTTTGATTTGATTTGGGTATTTTCCCGAGGAAAGAGAAAATTGGATGAATGTTTGAATTTCTTTTAAAAGTTTTGAGTTAAGGTTCTAAATGAAATTTTTCAGGTTTATGATTGTGTGTAGTCAGGTTAATCATATGACAATTTTATTTTAATTTTTGGAGACCTTTTATTTCAATTTTGAGGCAATTTCATATGTTAATTATTAAGAAAATTAACGTATAATATAAATTAAAAGCTATATTTCCAGAATAAAAATTATATGAAAATTATGAAATGCCTTTCATAATGGCTATGATGTTTGAAAGTATTTTGAGATGATGAATAAGTCATATGAAAATAGAAAGTCCTGAGAATGTCCTTGGAAAAACCCGACTTGGTCTATTATGACCATTTTGGCCTTGCCTTTATATTTATGCACTAGTGCCCTCCCCGAGGGTTAAATTTTTAGGTATAACACTAGGTTAATTATGCTTTTCCATTTCTACTGTTTTGCATGCATCCCATCAGATGAATTTGAAACCAACTGAAGGTCTCTTTTTAGGCTAAGTTTGCTTTCGTGAAGTTTCACTCTTCCTCTTTCTATTTTCCACCCCATTACCTTGTGTTATTCTTCGTTCGCCCCATGATCTCTCTCCCTTCTCCTCTTTTTGTTAACTCTATTACCGAGTCTTCTCACCTCTTTCCTTGAATTTGGTTCTTCTGCTTTGATACCCGATGAAGATTTTTCAGTATACGAAGCGCCATATTAGTGGATGACTGATGCCTGCTAGGCAAGCTGTTCTTCCACTCCTTGCTCAGCCCTCTCTCATTGGCAACACACCTTAGCCCAAGCTGGGATCTCCTTGGGGACATTCGTTGTGCTAGGGTTAGGCCAAATCTATTTATCTTTGAGTTCGCTGATAAGAACGCCATGCATGCTGTCCTTTTTTGTGGGTCTTGGACTATCAATGGAGTGCTCTCTGCCCTTCAAAAAGTTGATCATGGATCTTTACGGGAGGATTATGAGTTCCCTTGGATACCTTGATCGGTCCATATTTTCAATCTTCCCAAAGCCTCATGCAATATTAATGTTGTAGCTTTGGTTGCCTCCAAGTTTGGAAGCTTTATTGGCATCATGGATGACCCTACACCGGTTGGTTAGTTTCTGTTACATCAGGTTTAAGGTCTTGCTTAACACCAAGACGCCAGTACGGCACTCCTTTCCCTATAAAATTGACGGTGCGAACTTTGTTTTTCCTATCTCATATGATGGAATGTTGAACATCTGCTCCAATTATGCCCTTTTCACCCATGCCACTGGCTAATGCTCAAAACCTAACCCCTTAGAGGTGTGAGACCATCCATATGGCAGCTGGTTATGTTCATAAGTTTATATGTCCACACCCAAATATCGACAAGCTCTACATGACCAAAATGAGTTAGCGGAGCCTAATTCTCTCAATGCTCAAGTCGCTGCTCCTGTTGAGGCACACCTCACTAACTCCGTAGAAAGCCTTACCCCTCACTACCCCAGACAAAATCCATGATGCAAATAGGTGTACAAATGACTACCTTCTAGGTGAGAATGCCCAAGAAGAGGTTTGGGATCTCAACCTACCGGAGACCTTGGTTTTAAAATGCGTGATGTGCTCCGATGCGATGAGGTTCCAGAAGCGATGCGTGATGCATGAAGCGTCGATGCGAGCGCATCTCGTTTATGATGCGATGTATGCTAAAAATCATTTGTAATTTTTTTAGACTACATTTTGTAGATATAAAGTAATATTTTGACATACTTGAATAAAAACATCCAAATACAAATCTAAAGTAATCAATTGTCAAAGTATCCAACCAAATTGATATCATTTTAATAAGTGTTTGTCTTAAAATAAAAAAATGAAGCCAAACACGTCTTAGCCTCAATAGCGCATCAGGCTCGCATCGGAGCGCATCCTCGCATCGGAGCGCATCGGGACACATCACGGCCGCATCCCCAATATCACCGCCTTGCGGCCACTGATGTGTTTCACCACTAGTATCGCCTCCAAAACGCATCAGGCGCGCCCGATGCGCGCATTTTAAAACCAAGCCGGAGACTGAGTGGGAGGGAAAGAAGATTTCGGCCGTTGCCTCTACCTCACAAGCCAGCAACCCCATGATGGTGATGGTTCTTAACTCTTTGCTCTTGCCTTCTTAAGGATTAGCCATTAGTTTTGGTTCTTTTGGGTTTTGAGTATCTGGCTCTAGTTGGAATGTCTTCTTTAATAGTTCATTGTATATCCTTCATAGTCTACCCTACTTTTGTCTAGTTATCGGTATTTACTAGTTGTCTGTCCTTGTCTTGCCCTAACTCCTGCTCGATGTGGTGCCTAACAGCCCTTGCTTACATTGCAATAGCCCATGTTGCCTCTTTTGCCCCTATAGCTTTGCCTATCCTATGCTGCTGGAGGTAGACTTGACTGACTCTATTGTGTTATAGTCACTTTTCTAAAATCTACTTTAGTCCTACTTTTGTCGCCCTATTGCAGCTAGATATCTCTAGTCTGCTATTGCTAGTGAAGTATATGTTCTAGTCTTGTATTCTTTGGGTTGCGCTTATGTTAAGCTTTTAGTTATCTTAGTGATTTTAGGACTGTAATTATCTTGGTCTTAATTTAATAATCTACTTATTGCAATAATAATAATAATAATAATAAGGGAAAATTACATCACACACCCATAACGTTTGGCGAAATTACACAGCCCACCCACGAGGTTTCAAAAATTACTTTGCCCACCCATGTGGTTTCCACAATTTTACATCCAACAATTTTTCTAATATTTGATCAACTTAAAAGATGGTTAAATGATATCCAAATTTGATGAAACTTTATATGGACGATATTAAAGTGTTATATTTTGGTAAAACGTGAAATCCAATGTTTTTTAAGCTCATATATGATTCGTGGGACCCGATGAACGTGTCTCATGTTTCATTGGGTCCCACAGGTCATACATGACCTTAAAAAACTTTGGATTTGACATTGAACAAAAATATAATACCTTAGCATCGTCCATGTAAAGTTTCATCAAATTTGGATATCATTTAACCATCTTTTAAGTTGATCAAATATTAGAAAAGTTGCTGGATGTAAAATTGTGGAAACCACATGGGTGAGCAAAGTAATTTTTGAAACCTCGTGGGTGGGCTGTGTAATTTCGCCAAACGTCATGGATGGGTGATGTAATTTTCCCTAATAATAATAATAATAAATAGTGGTACAGACATCCACAATGGTGTGGATTCCACCCATAATGTTAAAAGAGAAAAAAGAAAATGATGAGGTGGAGGAGTGAGGATGTGAGAGAAGTTCTTAACTAACACACCCTCTTTTTAGAGAACCTAGGTAGATAAGAGAGAGATTGTGAGAGGAGATAATAAAATAATATTTGTTGGTGGGTGAAATCCATTTTACGTAGTGTCTATTTACAGATCTGTCGGATGTATGGAGTAGTACTATTTACAGATCTGATAATCTTTTGTCTATAGTTTCATCCTTTTTTTCTGCCAAAGGAAGTAAATGCAAACAAATATGGGTGGGGGACGGACAACGGTGGTGGGAGTAGAAGTCAGTACTCAGTATTGTGGTTTTGTCAAACTGCCATGAGTCTCAGCTGTCGTCTTCATCATCATTCATCATTCCCCACCTTCTCCATTCACTTCTCTCTCACAACCGCTGTCTCGTTTGTATGGTTATTTGCACACCAGTTTACTGTCATCGCCCTCCCGCTTCCTTTCCTCCCCAAAATTGCTTTATTTTCAGTGTCGTATCAGCTGTCCACCATTGCTACTGTCTTCATCCCCTAACCTCCTTGCTTTTGAGTTGCTAGCTGGGCAAAGGAGGGGTAAAAGGATTCTTTCTGGTAAGCTTGCAGTTGCGATTCTTTCTTTTCCAATTCCTTTTCAGGCTTTTAGTTGTATTACTACTTTCGCGGATAACAATTAGAAAAAGCCTTTAGATTCTCTTGGTACATGTCACCTTCACTATAAATTTTGGCCCTTTTTCTTCTCCGTTTCCTTTCTTCATAAAGCCAAACTGAAAAGGACTTTAATTTGATTCTTCCTCCTCCCTGGCAACCCTTTTCTGAATACCTTAATCCTGCCTTTTTTATGCCCACCAATTCTCACCTCCTTCCCTGTGAGCAGCTAGATTTTTGGTTTATTATAATCATACAAAACGGGGTTTTGCTGCATCCAGAATCATTTTTGACCCAGTGAATTTTGGCTGCCAAGAAGATAATCTCATTCTCATACGCAGTTCTTTTCTTTTTTTTTTATTGTTGGAGAAACTTCGTGCTTGGAGTGTTATCTTCGCTTTCTTCGTTTTTCTCATTCTTAAATTTTCAGCGGGTTGACGGGTATGCTTTGACTTTTTATTTTGTGGGAATTAAAGAGTCGCGGTTTCGCTTCGTGGTTATGGCGGCTCATTCAGCGAGTTCGGCTTCAGACGGATATCTTGAATTGTTGGGTGGGCTTTAGGCTGGTGAGAAAATAATTAACCATCCGCCCTCCATTATACTGGTCCAGAATACCAGTCTGATTTCTGCAACAACTGATTTGTCTGAAACACCCTTGAACTCTTCTGCTTAATTTCATTTCTATATGCTCCCTTTTTAAAGGGAATCAGCTGAACGGAGTTGGAAAATCTCTTGATTGTGTATGTGTTTTGCATTCTTTCTTTCTGCAGTAATGTCAGCTAAGTTTGTCCATTACCAATCACAGAAATTTTGATGTAGCAAACATGAGCGCTCCAACATAGCTCAACCGCCTGCGTACGGAGAATACCAGTTTTGACAAAAGTGGAAAGTTTGGTTAAAATGGAGAACAATGGTAGAGCGAAAGAGTGGAAGGAGGCGGCTAGCATGATGCTCCCTCCAGGGACTTCTCTGTCTGATCAAGTGGACAATCCAGAGTATTCAATAGCTATAGAATATAAAGGTCCTTTACCTCCACGAGAAGCCCCCAGAATTCAACCATTGGATGTAAGTGCACGTTCAACTTCCGCACCGGTTGCTCAACCACTTTCAAATTCACAAATGCGAGGTGAAGAAAATCGTGGGGAATTGCTAGTTGATGGTTCTTTTCCTGTTTCTTCCATTGCTCAAGTCAGAAGTTCTCCTTCTGAAAGCCCTAGGGTTTCTGCCAGCACTGAATCTGTGGTGTCTGTATTGCAAAATCCTGAAGTTTCTTCTTCAGCCTCTCCTTCAGCATCTCCGACCTCTGCCCATGACGTCGGAAGTAATTGTTCTAATGATCAACAAAGTCATGAGGAAGTGAGGAGAAACCAAGTGGTCACGTTTACTGATGTTGATAAGTCCGAAAGGAAAGATGGTAGTGGGGAAGAACCATTGTACTTCCCTGATTATGTCGGTGTTTCCAAGGAAAAGAAGAACAAGAAGAAGACAATGCAAGTTTGTTTCAGATGTGGTAAAGGGAAATGGGAAAGAAAGGAGACATGCCTCGTTTGCGATGCTAAGTATTGCAGTAATTG
Organism: Limonium bicolor; assembly: GCA_023374045.1. Lineage (NCBI taxonomy): Eukaryota > Viridiplantae > Streptophyta > Magnoliopsida > Caryophyllales > Plumbaginaceae > Limonium > Limonium bicolor. The sequence goes on along the minus strand of CM041777.1, from coordinate 333,441,065 downwards.
TGTGCTTAGGGTGATGGGTTCCATGCCTGAAGGGCGAAAGTGTGTTACGTGCATTAAGAAACCGATTGAAGAATCAAAGAGACCCAAACTTGGGCAGCGTTCAAGAGTCTTGTCACGGTTGCTTAGTCCCCTGGAGGTGAAGCAAATATTGAAGGCTGAGAGGGAATGCTCTGCCAATCAACTGAGACCTGAGCAGTTGATTGTCAATGGATACCCTTTGAAGCCTGAAGAAATGTCTGACTTGCTTAGTTGTCCCTTGCCTCCTAGAAAACTGAAGCCTGGAAAATACTGGTATGATAAGGAGTCTGGTCTTTGGGGAAAGGTGAGTGCATCTGGCTCTTGATAATGTCTTGTTCTGCATCTTGTGCAGATGTTTTCAGATGTTGATTGTGGAATTTATGTGTCAATTTCAGGAGGGAGAAAAACCTGAACAAATAATAAGCTCGAATATAAGCATTACTGGGAAACTTAGTCCAACTGCTAGTAATGGGAGCACTGGAGTTTACATCAATGGTCGTGAGATCACCCGGCTTGAGCTTAGAGTGTTAAAGGTAGGGATTAGTAAAATGGAAGTTTGTCTGTAAATACTTTTATTTATTGTATAGTTTTGTTTTGTTTTTCGATCCCTTTAGATCTAGTGTGCATGCTAAGAGCCCTCAACTATGGTTCATATGATATTACATGCAATAGCCTTTGTGAGGATTTATATGTTGATAAGTTCACAGAGCCTCACTGTGCTGATTAAACTAAAATTGTAATAAAACCTCTGAGTAACATCAAGGTAGTAGAACTCGTCATAAATGGAACTTGAGGAAGTAATGTTTATGTTTTGCTGCCACAACTCTGTGTTTCTTGGATTTACTTCATGATCATCTTGGTTTATAGCTTTCCTGATTTGGCTACCTTTATCTCTTTGGTTCTGTACCCTTTTGTGGCTCATCATGCAACCTGGTCCAACATCATTGTCTTGGTGTGAGCTCATGTTGATACTGCTACAGATTCCTTTAGTACCTGTTCTAAATTTCATTGTAGAAAAGATGGAAGTTCGGTAGACATCTCATTGATACCCTAGGTCTGTTGCCCAACAACTAATTTTATGTCATTGATGTAGCTGGCAAATGTACAATGTCCACGTGAAACTCATTTTTGGGTCTATGATGATGGCCGCTACGAGGAGGAAGGACAGAATAATATTAGAGGAAACATTTGGGAAAAGGTAATGAGCAGTGACCTTGATTTTCATCACTACACGGCTTCATACCTAGCTTCATTTTTTTTAACCTGTACAATTTTATTGCTAACAGGCATCAACAAGGCTGGTCAGTTCATTGTTCTCTTTGCCTGTTCCGCGTGGTCAAACTTATGGAAGAAGAGATGAAGGAAGCCATTACTCTGTTGTTCCTAGCTTTCTAGAGAAGAAAAGAGTTCAGAAGCTCTTACTTCTTGGGCTTGAAGGATCTGGAACTAGCACAATTTTTAAGCAGGTAGAGTTGAGCGCTGTGCACTTTTGCTCTTTTTCCAAAGCATTGTAGTTATAAGCTATGAACACCTCGGTGTCAGAAATTTAGTCAACCTTTATTATTTTTGGGAAATGCATAGGGATGTATATGCTGTGTCTCATGTTTTTTTGTAGCACCACCATAGTCATAGACAAATTCTGATAGACTGATTTTGTTGAATTTTCAGGGAGAATCTAACGTATTTGTCTTCGTTGTGTTTGTAATCAGGCTAAGTTCTTATATGGAAGCAGGTTCACTGAAGGAGAACTCCAGGATATTAAACTAATGATTCAGAGCAACATGTACAGATATCTTAGCATCTTATTGGATGGACGGGAGCGCTTTGAAGAGGAAGCCATCTTGAAGCTAAAGACCCAGAGTGTCGAGGAAGAAAATACTGGAACAGGTTTAAACTAAAACCTCAAATTTCTCCATATACCTGCAAAGTGTATCCCTCAGACCTTTTGAAAATGTCACAAAAGAAAATGAATCCCATACCATTGTCGTGGTTACTGCATATATGTCTGCATATTTATTGGTGCTGGATTGGAAATAGTTTGGAACCATATCCATCTATATCGATTTTGAAATACTGGTTGAACAAGTATTCGTGGACAAATGAATGTTTGGCATGATGGTTTACTTGTTCTTCGTGTTTCTAGGTATAGAAGGTGACTGTGGGGACACCCTCCAGTGTATCTACTCCATCAATCCGAGGTTGAAACATTTCTCTGACTGGCTCCTTGACATCATTGCCACTGGAGATTTGGATGCATTTTTCCCAGCAGCGACACGGGAGTATGCTCCTTTAGTTGAGGAGCTATGGAAGGATCCGGCAATTCAAGAGACCTATAAAAGGAAGGAAGAGATCCAGTTCCTCCCCGATGTTGTGGAGTACTTCTTGAGCCGGGTAGGTGAATGAGACATGATTTCATCATTTTTTTGATTATAACTTGTGCATTTAAATTTCTAGAAGGGAAGAAAGGTCTTCCACAACTGTGCTTAATTGATGTCCAGGATTAGTTCCTGAAGAGGCTTATTTTGATTGTTGATGGTTGATGAATGAACCAGGCTGTTGAGGTGTCAAATAATGAATATGAACCTTCGGAGAAAGATATACTGTATGCAGAAGGAATCACCCAGGGTAATGGCTTGTCCTTTCTTGAATTCACTCTTGATGGCCACAGCCCAATGTCAGAAACCTATACAGATAACTTTGAAGCTGCTGCTGCACCATTGAGCAGGTAAAGAAAACTCATTTTGGTCATAGATTCGAATCATTTTTTGGAAGATCTATGATGGACTACTTCGGGTTTTGTTATGTGATATAAGTCGTATGAAATGGACGAATGTCTTCACTGCTCTGATATAAGTTTCTGCAGGTACCAACTTATCAGGGTTAATGCAACAGGGATGACAGAGGGGCGCAAATGGGTTGAAATGTTCGAAGATGTAAGGGCTGTCATCTTCACAGTCTCCCTCAGCGACTATGATCAAATGTGTCTTGCTTCTCCTCTTGAGAGTAATGTCGGTGGTAGCGGAAACTTATCCCTGAAAAACAAGATGATGCAGAACAGAGAGCTGTTTGAGATGATAGTCACCCACGCCTGTTTTGGTGAAACGCCATTTGTTCTTATCCTGAACAAGTACGATCTCTTCGAGGAAAAACTGGGTCGGGTACCATTATCAACATGTGAATGGTTTGAAGATTTTAGCCCAGTTCGAACCTCGACCAGCAGTCAAGCACTGGCTAATCAAGCTTATTTCTATGTTGCAAAGAAGTTCAAAGACCTGTATTGTTCGATCACGGGGAGAAAGCTGTTCGTATGGCAGTCAAAGGCTCGGGATCGGATGAATGTGGATGAATCGTTCAAGTATGTTAGGGAGGTTCTTAGATGGGAAGAGGAGAAGGATGATAACTATGGTGGGGCTGAGGATTCTTACTACAGTACAGATATGAGCTCTTCGCCATATGTTGTGGCGGAGGTGTAGGACATGCTCGTCTCTAGATGTATTTACTGGTTGATAGAGAATTGAAAGTATGATTCATATCTGTTCATATTATTATATTTACTGGTGTGTTCATGATGGTTGTATTGGAATAAATTGGTGATCGCTTCGCTTCCGATGAAAGTTCTGCACCAGTCCAGTTTCGTGTTATGTGATTCCCGATTCCCCATCTTGTAAAGAGTGTTGGAATAATTAGCATGAAATGGTGCGTTGAGATTCTAAGTTTCTTGCAACCTTCTCTGCACTTTAACTCAAATTGAGAACATTGATATGCATGCATTAGCAATCAATTAGGTCTAGCCTCTCTTGCACATGCAGCAATGCAAAGTCAAAGTATGAACAATAATTCAAAAGGCCCATATCACGGATGACAAGGAAACCAATATATAGAATTTGGGTTGCCTGCAACGCAGAGGAAAACAGAATTGATAGTACCATCCAGCAAAGGGGGTCAACCAAACATCTGAAATCATCAAGATGAAGAAAATTTCAGTATATGAATAAAGTAGTGAGACTAAACAACACGGGCATTTCTCATCATATAACAGTGTCGTACTCAAAAAAATGATGCTGCTACCATTATTCAGAGGTGGAAAGAATCGAGTACATCAGCTCCGCTCGTTACCAATGCAATATAAAATGCTATAAGAGTTTGATTCGTCCCTTTTTCTGTACTGAGGGGGCAGGACTGCATCAAGGAATGTCTAGGTTTATCCACAATCCATTCCGTTCTTTACTTTTTTATGTTTTGTTTCCTAAAACAAACTGTTACAAAAGATGAATAAAATGTACACTTATGATATTAGGTCTGGTGTTTCAGCCTCAAAGGATTTCAAGGCAGTGCGCACTTTCTCCATCCAGTCATCAAGCCTACGCAGCAATGAATTGATCTCGGTAATCCCCAAAACTCTCGGTTGAACCCAGGAAACATAGACTGATCCCTCGACTTGATCAATGATTCCTTCAATAAGGTGGACCTGCAATTATCGGAGCCTACCATCCGTGTGACCAACAAAAATTCTAAAAGAATTTCGGACTTTATTAATCGTCATTCTTATACTTGCACCAGATCGAATATAATGAAGCCAAACCTTTTTATATTGTTTTGAAAAAAAAAAAAGAAACATAAAACATGAACCCCAAATTACTTCAACCAAATATTTAGAGGATGTCTTCTCTACGTCAGCATCTAATTACAGAAAAAATTGCTGGATATAAATCAATTCATTGTATAACATACGACAAGATCTTGAAGGGACAAATTTAGGCAACCACGCCCTACTTTAGGAAAAGGGTAGTCCTTTATTGAACCTAGCTTCACCCCTTATACTAGGCCAACTACCCTCCCTTAAAAACCTCCATAGCTAATGGTAGTATGTATGCACAAGACTTGAACCTATGAGCACACACACATAGCATTGAGTTAATGCAGTATCAGTCCATTGATAACATGTGTACAAGTTTGCACATGTGTGAGAAAAAGAGGTGAGGTAGGGGGGGGACAGCTTACAGAAAGGCTCTTTATAAGAAGATGCTCAGCATCCTCCACGGAAAGTCTAGTGTGCTCAGCAATGAAACTCAACGGGATCGTTCTATGATCAAATGAGCGGCTGCCGAAGATCACATGTGTTAGAACATTATGCATTAAGGTACAATGTTCATCATCCATCTGTACGCCCTGAGAAATGGGCGACTCATATGTTAACATGTCCTACAAACCTGAAAATGATTTCCATCAAGCAAAAATTTTAATTTTTTCCAAGAGCTTCTTCTTGTTGGCCACTAATGCTGGCTGTAAATTCAGAGCCTCTCGGTGTACAAGGCAAAGTTCCCGATATCTACGGAGATTGCCAGAGTTCAATGCCTGTAGGATATAGTACATCCATTCTACCTCTGTACCAAGTAAGCTCTTAACCTGCAAGAAATTGGGAAACATAAAAAAAGTGATACATCAGATCAAATAGTCGCGAGTGACTGACATAAACTTAGAATAACAGTCTACAATAGGTCACAGAATAAAAAAGCGGACTCAACGTTATACAAAAATATTTATACATAACAGAAGTTTCATTTCCTTTTTTTTTTTTTGGTTTGGGGGGTGGGGTGGGGTGGGGTGGGGTTGCATGAGTGGTAAACTTAATTAGAGTGGGGTCTTACAATTGGATGGGTAAGCAGCTCTCTAAAGTTGTAGATATCGTCTCCCAATAGTGCAGCCAGAGATAAATCATATGCCAAGTCCTGGGACAGCACAAAATATCAGCGGATGCAACGTATATTCACGGAGCAAAAAGTTGGTTCTCCCCAAAGTCCTCCAACACATGAACACTACAAACTAATAGCTTCTACACTAACATCATCACTTCCATAGCTCCACAGAGAAGTATTGCTGGGTTGAAGAACATGTAACCATACCAACTCTACAACAACAACATCAACATCTTATTCCCAAAACAATTGGGGCAGGCTATCATGAATCAATAATCAAGTTGGAGCAAAGCTATAGACATAAAATAAAGAAAAACACAAAAGAACAGAAACATGTAAATGTGACGAGGATGGGAGAAGGAGTAGAGGAGGAAAACGGAGTTATCAAAACAAGGTGAAAATTGTTAACGTAGGATAGTGAATATACCAAGAAGATGAGAGTAAATGAAAAGCATATTTTCAAAGTAATGAGTACAAGAAGAAAATAATGCAATATTGCATACAATTAAGCACTTGAATGCTGTCTCTTTATTCCACATTCTCTAAAAACATTCTCTCATCTATCCTGAGTAAACATGTCATCTTGATCACTCTAGCCCATGTCAGTCTGGGTCTTTCTCTTCTCTTTCCTCCCTCCCTCCTCTCTCCATATCTCAATCCATCTAACTGGTGCCTCCCTCAGTCTCCTACTCACATGGCCAAACCATAGCAATTGAGATTTATGCATCTAATCTTCAATAGATGTTACCCCCACTTTTTGTCTGATTGTCTCATTCCTCATACTATCTTTCCTAATATGCCCACACATCCAACATAGCGCACTCTTCTCTGCCACACTCATCTTTTGAATGTGCTTTACCGCGCAACACTTGATGCCATACAATAGTGCAGGCCTAATTGTTGTGCAATATTACCCTTTATCCTAGATTTAACCATACTAACTCTAATTAATGAATATAGTTGTAATTATTTACTGTGCAGTAAAGTCATCATTTCACTAACAAGCAGCTGTCACAAGATTTTAAGCATGCAAGACAACAGGATACCGTCTTCATGTTGCAGTTCTGAAACTAGATGAGAGACTTGAAGCAAGACACTTTTGTTCTTCTAAATTGTTACTGCCAGTCATGTAAATGGTATGAAAGCTAACTACTAAACAGCTTTGAAGGCTCCAAGAGTGAGAAAAAAAACAAACCAGCTTAAATGTATCGGAAAGAGAATCCACTGAAGTGTATGCAAGGTACAGAAGAGCACTCTTGTAAAATTCAGCAAACTCTTTGCGTGATTTATGGTATTGGGAGGAGAGCCAATAGTAGCTTGCATATACTGATGGATCGATATCAGTCATGTTGTCTAGTGTAGTCTTTCCTTCTACCAAAATGTTCTTGCATTCTCTTTGTTCACCTTGACCAAGCTTTAACATTGCAATCTGCATCTTTATGTATAGTACAGGTTCCTCTATGCGTGACTCTTTCGTTTCACAGAGCTTTTCAATAATTCCTTCTAGATAGGTAACTGCAGCTTCTTTCTCCGCATATTGTCGAGAAACAGTGACAGCCAAATGGGCAAGCTTGAGCTGGTTGATCTTTGTCTCGAAATGCGTGATAAAATTGTGATACAATTGTATCAGAGAATCGCCTGACTGAAATCAATTGACAACGTCACATGTTGGCTTGCATACATATTGTATAATTAACAGACACTGGGGAACATATAACATCAGAGAATCGTTTGTTAAATCACAATTTGGTCTGTTCAAGTTAAAGTCGTCCAACTGTCATATGACAAATGCCCTGCCTACAAAACCTAGTCATCTACAAGCATGGCGGAGACAAAGGGATGGGGTACAGCCCCAACTTTATTAAATTACACAAAATTATAGTGTAAAAAAAATTTTTTTAATAAAAGACCCCCTAATGTTTTATAATTTTGTTATGTCCCCTGGTACAAGCAACAGGAATGCTATCAATATGCCAGATAAAATCTTAAACAGTCTCTCAGTGAGGAAAACCTAATCGAAATCTTGAATTATCAGACATCTCCTAACTGACAATACCATCCCCCAAAAGAAAGTGTATGAAGGCAGCGTTGATGAAGAGTTCCTGAAACACGTATGATATGTCGATGCGCAATTCTATTCTCTCAACTCAAGTGGGCAATGGTCGGAGCCAGACTTATGTTTGTTCTTGTCTAGCTCCAAGCATTATGAGCAGGTATCCAACCTATAAACAGAAACTAATTTGATTTAAATTATCCTGGACCTCGTCCATTGTTAATTGCTAACATTTCTAGCCCCTAATGTAGATACCAAAACACCGAGCTTCCAAGATTCTCGTCAGCCCAAACTAAAACCTTAACTTACGAAGAAAAATTCACTAATCGTCAACCAGGGGACACTCAGACCCCTACATTACTTCCCGCGATAAAGACTCGCAAAATATACTTTACATCGAACAGGAAAAATCAATCGATTCCCGCTCAATTCAAAGTCATTGATAAAAACGAGCGACGCAGAATTTCTTTCTAGACAACAGAACATGAGCAACGGATTTCTTTCCAACCATATGAAGAAATAGCGAAGCACCAACCTGAAAAACGGCGAGTTTAACGAACTGCTCCAGTTTTAGCGTGAGCTGATGCCACAGCTTCTTAAAGTACAGATCTACCAGTGAGTCGTACCATTCGGATAGCTCCGGATGGGCGTTTCTTTGCGATTCCAGGAACTGAATAATAGCAGACATGCTTCGGTTACTTTTTGCACCTCCTCTTTTTGTTACAGTCTTGTAACAACTCTGTATTCTGTTCTTGCAAACCGTAAGAGGGAGGAGAATTACAATCACGCATAGAACATGATTTGGTAGAGAGAAAGAATGAATGAATTCTGGATTATTGTATTGATGTCTTTCTCAGTAAACAATGTACGTATTTATCTGTTTACATTTGCCAACTGTCACACTAATAACCAACTCAACAAACTAACAACCAGCTCAACAAACTAACTAATTGAGTACACTTAACAAACTAACAACCAGCTCAAGGTTCAAAATTAAGATATCCACGAACAAAATCATAATAGAGTTCCCAATTCTTCTTCCGGAAGATCAGTCCACTTCACTAAGATTTTGTAGCAGCTTTCCCTTGACGATTTACCATTTTGTGCTCCAAAATATTCTCTGGTTCGTGGGGTATAGTGTCAGTAGTGAAAGAGGGTAACTGGGCAGCAAAAGAAACATTACCAATTCTGTGGAGATGTTCGAGAATTGCATCTTCAATTATTAGAATGTATGTTTTAATGAATATCTGTATATGTTTGTATGACCATCTGTACAAGTTTTTCCCTTAAATGTACAGGTTTTAATCTAAGGATGTACATATTTAATGATTCATACAGGTTTATGTGATCATTTGTATGTTTTTAATGCGAGGATGTACATGTTTTTACGTGAGTATATACATGTTTTAATGAACATTTGTACATGTTTGTATGATCATCTGTACAAGTTTTCTTTTACGCTATGTGCACTATAACCTATATCAGCGTCAGTTTTATTTTATTTTCTTTTTAATTTTATTTTTATTTTTACTTCTCAAATCAGCATATATGTAGCCAAGAACGCGATGTAGCTAGACTGGTTGTCTCAATAATCCTGTTTAAGTGCAACCCAAATCCGGCTGTTTAACAACTTAGAATAGAAATACAACTTGACAAGCTTAACAATAACTAAATAAAATTTAAATTATTAATACCGCTAAGAAACTATAAGTTTCAAAACACTTAATATCTAATTAATATCAACAATTGAATTATAATTATTATTATTTTGAAATAAATTATAATTACCTACATATTTCATTACTAATGGCCTATACGAGTTGAATTTGTCTAACCTGAAGTGTCATATAGTTATTAAATGGGACAACCAAATATGATTAATAATCATGCAAAAAAAAATAAATCATAACTTATAACTGTTAATTTCAAGTTAGTTTGACGTAAATGACAACTATCAAATCCATTCTTGACTCAAAATTGTAGTTAATAACTTGAACTAAATTCAATACACTTTTTCAATTATGACACAAAAGTCGAACCAGAAGTAGGTATAAGACCATCAGGAGTGGAATTATTGACGTTTTCGTTGCAAATTTTTCTATCCTTTTCATTTACTTTAGACACGTTCGGACTTGTCAAGATTTTATCTTACTATGGTTAACTAACACCAACTACATATCTGTTGGACCTCTTAATATAATTGTTCCAATAAAAATTTAATATTTGTCACATTAATCTGCTAAAAAAGTAAATCATGATGATGAAAGAATGCCTGTCACCTCTGATGAAACGCTGTATTGCCGCTAAGGGTCCGTTCGGACTTTCAGCTTTAAAGGTGGGTGGAGAAGCTTTTTGATAAAGCTTGGTGTGGTTAACTAATGTGAGAATGTGAGGTTGACATGTAACTATGAATCAGATTTTTGTCCAACCACAATTTGACATTTGTTTCAAAACATTTTAAAAATGGATTAATGTGCAAATCGCTGGGAAAGAATGCACCCTAAAGCTCACCGTGGTTGTTCTGTCACGAGCTTTATAATTTTAGGAACATTAAGCTAATGACAAGTGTCACTTTCATATTCGTTCTTTATATTGCTGAAGCTCACTTCTTCAGATCAACTTTATTCAAACGCAGAAAAGTCTACATTTAAGATAAAGTTAAGATTAATATTACAAGAGAACCAATTACAAGTTGACTCATATGCAGGTGAAATATATTAATCTTTAAACGCTATAAGCGAACAGACCATTAACTACAACCATATGTAATTACCTCTGACTATTATTATAGTGGTACAATTTCTATATATAAAAAATATAGTTAGTGTAAACTTATACTTCATTAACAATTTAACATCATAATTCAAAGTGTACATTTATATATACATATGTACATTTTTATGTACCAAATGTACAGTTCAATATACTTTTATGTTGTCATCTATCTCTACATCAAGATGTAACAAAAAAACTGGATTAACCAAGGAACAGTACTAGTTGGCAACAATTTGGTTTATACAAGGTTGGGATAAAAGGAGTGGTATGAACTTTCTAAACAAGCACAATGCAGTTCTTGAGTTTTCTTTACTAATTGCTCACTCGTCTACTTGTTTTTTAGTCAGCCGACACAACCAAGGAAGGTGCCAACAATGGTCGCGGCTCATATCCTGCAATGGGATTGACGCAGCAGTGCTGCATTGAAGCAAGTGCGCGTGATTAAATTAACGCAAGTCAGGCGGCAACATGCATTCTAGTTTGTTTTTTTATTTGTTTTATTATATTGTATACTTATCTAGTTTTGTCACTATTATTTTTATCAAATAATTCATTTTTTAAAAGTTAAATTCTTATGTGAATTTGTATAAAAATTATATTTATTGTACTGTTTATCTATATCATCTTATAATGGATTTTGAAAACCTTAAATTACTAAAGTATATTCCCAAATACTCTTAAGACATGTTTTTTTAAGTTGGTAGGTTAACTGTTTGAAAGAAACATGTTAGCCAATTAAAAGAGTCAGGTCAACCAATTTAAAAAGTTTGGTTAACCTTTTTTAAGTAGATGGTTAACCAATCTAAGGTGCCAAGATAATCAATTTAAAGAGACCGATTAACTACTTTAAAGAGTCCAAATAACTAATTTAGAGAGACAGATTAACCAATTTAAGAAGTCAGATTAACCTTTTTAATTAGATGGTTAACCAATCTAAGGAGCTAAGATAACCAATTTAAGAAGACTGATTAACTACTTTAAGGAGCCCAATTGAAATACCCCAAACCTAGGTATGTTGTTTGAACATTAAAATATGGTATATTAAGACTAAAAAGAGTCTTAGAAACATTAGTAAACAATTTAAACCATAGAAAACACAAATAAATGCCTTAAAGTCAATTAGGGCTAAAATGTGCTCTAAGCTTGGAATAAGCTTGGTTAAGACCTAGTGAGCTTACCAAGACCTTATTTATATACTAATGAACATATTAAACCAATTACCAAAGAAACCCAAGCTTGAAAACAAGTTAAAACACAAAATGTGCTTTAAGGAGTCTTAAAGCACATTTTTGAAAAATTGTCTTGTAAATGAGTTTTGAATGGCTAAATGTCCATCATTACTCTTTAATTAATATGTGTACTACTTAGTATCACATTTGGAAGTCTATATCAATGGGAAATCAAAATTTTCACATCTATGTGCCTTGTTTTAGTGAATAGTAACTAAAATAAGCAAGTTTATAACATAAGTCAAATAAGTAAGTTAATTGGTCAACAAGGACTAAAACACCCCTAAGAACATTAAGGGGGCCGGTTTTCTTAGTGGTGAGTCACCACTCTTGTTAGTTTGTTAAACAAATAAAAGATGACTACTTAGGTTACTATTTACTTTAACTACAAATATCTCCAAAAGCAAACTCAAACTTCATTCTCTCATTTCCCTCTTCATTTCCCACGGTTCCAACCTCTCTTCTATCTCTTCTTCATTCTCCATTCACGGTTTTGCAATAGTACCACACACAACTCCATCTTTGACCTCTTATATCTCCTAGCTCACTTTGCCAAATCAAAATCTAAGACCACCATTCTCTTTGTCTCATCAAGCTCTTCATTCCTATCTTCTCAAAATTCCAAGAGCTCCATTTCGGTGCCAAGAGGAATCTCCATGGGAGGAGCTTGAGCTCATCTTTTCACATATTATTGTTCTCCTTTGCTTCTGGGTAAGGAAACTCAAAGAAAAACTCCACTTCCTTCATGTTTTTTATGTTGTCCGAAAATCACCACTAATGGTGCCCTTACCTTGCTTTGTTTTAGCTTCATTTGAATCTTCCAAGGGCTTGGTGGAGTCCTCTCTTGCTAAATATCCACACTCTCTTTTGTATCCAAGGTAAAACAACTATCTTAATGTTTTAAAACAATGTATAATCTAGGGTTTACAATGAGATGAAGCATAAAGCTTGTATACTCATTTTATCATTTGTATAATGTTTAGAAGTTGACAAGCAACTAAAAGCCTTGCCGATTTAGTCAAGGAAACAAGAAAGAAGTTGTGAGGAAAAGAGGTAAATGTGCTAACCTAATGTGGTTTAAAGTCTTATGAGAAATGAGCTTATGTTGCTTATTAAAATGATCTAAGGAGCCAATGGTGAATGACTTAGTAAAATGTTCTCAAGGAGAACTAGTAAAAAGGCATATGTGTTGTTGAGTGTATTTGCAGGTCAAAGGCAAATATATATTGTGGAAATTCAGTGTTTATGGTTGTGCGTCTTAAGGGCCTAAGAGCCATGCTATTTAAGGGCCTAAGTGCCATGCAATTTAAATTATGCACTATATTGTGATGTAGTGTCAAATGAGTGAAGTTTTGTGTACAAGAATGTTCTTGATGGATTTTAGTGTTCTTGGATGTTTAATGGTGAAAACAATGTGTTTTGGCTTGGTAATGTTCTAGGAGAACCCATGTCGAAATTTAGATAATGTATAAGAAGTTTTAGGTGTTTAAAATGAGTTTTGGGAGGTAAGGAAGTGTTTGAAAGGTTAAGTGTACTACTAGTGAAAGAAATATGCATTAAAGTATTCTAAGATGTAAAAAGGGCTTAGGCAATATTTTAGAGGATTTAGAGTGCAAATGAGTGTTTTGGGATACTTCAAGATCATGGTGAGATTGTGTTTAGGACTTGTGTAATGTTGGTGAATAAGGAAGAAGTGATTTGTTGCATGGAGGAGCTATAAACTTGTAGAGATATTCAAGGAGTTTGGTTAGGAAGAAAAGATGCTTGGGAGATGATGTTGTAGTGGTGAGAAAACATTTGGGAATAGTGGAAGTTATAGGTATGAGACATCACTTAGAAAAACTAAGGAGAAAACATTATAAGTGTTAGAAATTTTTGTAAGAAATGAGTAAGTATTTAAGGAGATGGAAAATGGGTTTTAAGGATATTATGTGAGGGTTTGAGTGTGTAATACCCCCATCCCACATCGGGATATGAGTAGTATTGTGAGTTCCTTATATGCAAACACATGGGTTGACTACAACAACAGGCCTTCCACTTTTAAGCCCAAGTTAGGATTGAGGGCCTAAAGTGGCTAGTTTTCAAGCCTGGATGGTTTGAGAGCTAGGTTGTTGGACAGTTACCCATATGGGGTGTTACAGAGTGTGCCAAGTGGTGTTGGAAAACATTAGAGGGCTTGAGGAGAAGTTTGGAGAGGATTTGACAATTTTTGGGAAGGTTCTGGTGACGTCCGACCCAAGTTTGGGTCGGACGGCCTCTGTAAGACACCAGTAAGTGGTTCTCGAATGGTCCGACCCAGAGGACTTGGGTCGGACATGGGTCGGACGGGTGAGTTTAAAAGACGGTAAAGTTTCTGGAATGGTCCGACCCAGAGGACTTGGGTCGGACATGGGTCGGACGAGGTAGAATTTTCAAATCCGAAAGTTACTGGAAGGGTCCGACCCAGTTGGTTGGGTCGGACGGTGGGTCGGACTGACCAAAACTTAACAAAAAAAATGGAAAAGAATATGACTCATGTAGTTAACCCTAGGGGGTATAGTGAAGGTAATCTAGGGTAAGTTTAGGCATTTAAAACATGTCATATAATCATGTAAAATACTTAGTAAAATTTGAAGTTAAGTAAATTAATTAACCGACGTTATTAATTATGTATAGGAGTGGCCTACGGTGGAAACAAATCGAAGCAAGGACCAAGGTATGGTTTTCTTGCAGTCTGTTGCCTACCGGTTTACACCGGCTTGTGTGTTGGTTGTTTTTCTGTGTGTTTATGATTTATAAGACTTAATCATGTAATGAGTTATAGTTGTTCATATTATTGTGATTTATGACGTGACTCATTCCCCTTGTGTGTGTCTAACATGACTTACCGCTTGAATGCGAATCGTTGTTAAGTTCACTGTTGAACTTCTAACAAGTGCTAACTGGGGAGTGAGGAATCCGGTTGTCGGTCATGCATGTAAGTTTAAGAGTAGATATCTGTATCAGATTCGACTCTTATGTTGTTAAGATTGTTCTCCTTAATTTGGCGTTCGATCTCCCACTAGCTTCCTCCAAAGCTTACCTATTCTGACTTATGATTGGTTTAGTGGGAACATGTGTTTGTGTGGTGTGTTCGGGTCATTATATCCGAACCATCTGTGACTTAAATTACTCGTTCGAATAACAGAACGGTAATGAGTGTGTGTAACGAGCTTAACATGAGAGTGAACCATTCTCTAGGCTTCTTATGTTGTTTAACCTTCTTGGTTTGTTGTTGTGGGAAGTGTACCCACTTTGTATGTGGTGTTGTGCTATGCAATATTGTTGCTATGCCATATGTATATGTTATGTGTTAAATGAATGCCATGTCATCATGACAATTAGTTGCATGTATCCCGGTAGCCGATGGCCTGCGCGTTAACCATACCAGCCAAGGGTTGCTGACCCCCTCGGGGGCTCCATATTTATACTGCAGGATGAGGATCGAGGAAGCAGAGTGGTTGTAGATCAAGGTTATGTCATACTTTGATTATTTTTGGATGGTAGGCCCGGGGTGCGCCTGTGCTCCCGTGGCGTTGTATTTTGGCACAGTTGTATTATAGTGACGATCGTTACAGTTGACAGTGGAGTTTATGTGTACAGTTTTCAGTGACGGTTTGTATTAAATACTCGGTATGATGGTTATGTATATATGTATGGATGTTAGTACCTAATGCTCGGGAGACTGATCGTCAGACCGGTACACTTGTATTCGTTCTGCCTTGTTAACCATGTGGGTGGTTGACGGTGTTGTAGCACCGAATCGTTTAGTTATTGTTTAGTTATTTTTCCGCTGCGATTTCATTTAATGTTAAGTGCGTAGTAGGGGTGTTACAAAAAGTGGTATCAGAGCGAAGTATCGCTCTGATGACTAGAATACCGAGCTTAGGAATATACCGAGTTAGGAAACCTAACCACAATTACTTAAGTGAGCAGTTATGGAAATGTTAACCACTAACTAAGTGTGGAGATACCTTGTTGTCGGGGAGACGTTACAACCGTTAGAACCGATAAGTGTGCAAGCACAATGCTAATGAATGTTCGTGTGAATTCAGATGTCAGGTAGACCACGAGGTCGAGGCCGCAGGCGCGGCATTGGTGATACTGGGAACCAGGGGGAGAACCCTACGGCACAAGTCATGGCCGATGCTGTAGCGGCCGCCGTAGCCCAGATGGTCCCACAACTAGTAGCTGCAATTCAGCAGGGGCAACAGCCCGAAGTTCAACCACCACCACCACCGCCGAGACCAGAGACCAACTGGGTCAAGGCATTGGCAGACTTGAGACCCCCGTCGTTTCATGGGGACCGACCCACGTAAGCTGGAGGCGTACATCTTCGAGTTGGAGACCGCCTACGAGACCTTGGATGTGCCTGCTGGGGCCAAGGTCCGTCTTGCCGCTTACTACCTGAAGGGATCGGCACAAAGTTGGTGGAAGCTTGTGAGAGAGGACCGGATGGCGGATCCTCAGTTTGGTTGGAGAGAGTATACGGCTCTGCTGCGAGCCAAGTATTATCCTGTGCATGTACAAGAGGCCAAGCGCCTAGAGCTGGATAGCCTGAGGCAGGGGGATAAGATGTCGGTTGATGATTACTACACCGCTTTCACCGGCCTTATACACCTGTTACCGGACCTGGGATACTCGAACCGGGTGCTGGTAAACCGTTTCTACAACGGTCTCAGCCACCGTCTTCGCTAAGGGATGGGGCCAGCTGAGTATACTACCTTGCAGGTAATTAGAATACAGTGTGATGTGAATAAGTGTAGTCCATAAGTGAATATTAATGTGAGTTTGTGAGTATGTTTTGCGTGGCATGACTGACATCCTAAATACAGGAGTGCTATCATGTCGCTGCTAAGGTTGAGATTACCGTCCGTCTGAGGGACGAGGAGAATGCGCACAAGCGCAAGGCCACGAGCGAGGGCCAGAGTCCGCAGGGGTACGGGGGAGGAAAGAAGAAGAAGAAGCCTTATCCCCAGCCCCAGAAGAGTCAGCACCAGGGTGACAAGGGCCAAGCCCAAACCACCACAGCTGAGGAGCCGCTGAAGCTCACGTATGCATATGCGGCGAAACCCCTACGCTCTTACCCGCCTAAGGGTAATTATTTAATCATGTGTGACAAGTTGAAGTGTATGTTGTTAAGTTATGAAGTAAGTACTGATTGTGTACTGTGATAGCAGCTAGCGCGGGTTCTGGACCGGAGCGCCACTACTATTGTAAGTGGTGTAACGGAGACCACCCCGGCAAAGACTGCAAAGGAAATGACGTGCAGTGTCGCTACTGCGAGAAGTGGGGTCACCGTGACTATGAGTGTTACCGGAACCCCAACAGCAGAGTCAACAAGCCCAAGGGGCAGTGGAAGGGTAAGGCCACAGCGACCATCGATGGCCCGAAGTCGGCTAACCAGCCACCCACAGATCAGAGGAACACTGATTCCCAGAAGGGGAAGGGGTCGGGACCTAGCAAGGCCACCCTGCATGTGGTGGACCGGTCTGAGGCGCCAGGGCCCTCTACTAGACCAGGTACCGCCTAAACTGTTGAGTGAAATAAGTGATTGCATACCGCATTTCATGCATGTGTGTTAGTGAGTCCAAGTGTACTACCATGTGAGTAAAGAATTAAAGTATAGTGTGAAAGTCACCTAATTAGATAATTCTAAACTTAAAGGAGCCTTCAATATTTGTTATCCAATCCCACCCACACCAAACCCTGAAGAAACCACCATCAACATCACCGATTTTCCAATGGAGCAATGTCAGGTCATCCAACCAGGTATGATACTCTTAAATGGATACCTGACACCGGAAGCACAAATCCACATCATCAGACGATGCAATGAACTGGGAGCAACACCCGGAGGTTTCTACACACCCGAATACCCGAGTGGATTGAGAATGAAATTGAAGATGATGTGCATGGGTAAGGACTGGAATCCTTACACCAAGACATATCAAGAAGTGCGAGCTGAAGATGGGGCAACGGTACCGATGATACCTGAGGAGTTCCTTGTGGTCGTTAACCACGCCATGGGGATTGCTCAGCAAGTTGAATCAGATTCAATACCAAGTGTTAAAGCAGACTTATGTATTGTGAACTTCTACCAGAAAGGTGGACGATTGGGTTTACACCAAGATAAGGACGAGTCACCCGAGTCTCTAAGTAAGGGAGTACCCGTGGTGTCTTGGTCCATTGGTGATACCGCAGTGTTTATATATGGCGAGCAGAAGCGTGCTGATCTCGCAAAGAAGTTAGTGTTGAAATCAGGAGATGTACTAATCATGGGTGGGCAGTCAAGGATGCTATATCATGGCATCAGGAAGATCAAACTGAATACCGCACCATCGGCAGTGATCAATGCCACACACATGAAACCCGGACATTTGAATTTGACCTTCAAACAGTTTTAAAGCCTTGTGTGAATCATGTAACATGTTAAGCCAGTGTATGTTAAGGATGTTATATATGTGTTAGATATGTCAACAGTGTAAGCCAACATATGTTGTAAAGAGTGTGTTAATGAATAAAGTGGAGTTCTTTGAAGTACGTCAACCGTGTTGTTACCAAATACTTATAAGTTGCCAATGAATTAGGCTGTGCACTCGGAACGGGAGGTATACTGGGCGTTTGTAATAAGGCAGAAGCCGGCAAGAGCGGCACAATCCTCACCGGTACCTTTCCAGTCAATGGCGTGGACGCTTCGATCTTGTTCGACTCCGGAGCCTCACATACATTTATTTCGCTATCTTTTGCGAAGAGGCTGGGGTTAGAAGGTGAAGAGATGCCAGACTTTCTAGTCACTCTCCCGTCGAAAGAGCGGATCAGGTGTACCCGCTACCACTGAGATGCTGTTGTACGAATTCATGATGAAGAGTTTCCGATTGACTTGATAGAGTTCGACGGACTTGGTTTTGATGTGATTGTCGGGATGAACTGGTTGGAGCGGTACAAGGGCAGAATCCTGTGTGCTGAGCATCGTCTGCTTCTTCAGAGTCCGTCTGGGGTTACAATATCTTACCGCCAGAGGCCCAGGGAGCCTTCGACTCAGATCATCACCGCCATGGCTATGTATCGTGAACTACGATGAGGGAATGATGTATACCTCTGCTATGTCCAGGACATAGAGAGAGACCCAGAGTTTAGCCCAGATGTGCCGGTAGTGTCGGAGTTTCCTGATGTATTTCCTAAGGAACTGCCGGGCATGCCGCCATCACGGGAAGTTGAGTTTGAGATTGATTTGGTTTCGGGCACCGGACCAATTGCGAAGGCGCCCTATCGTATGGCTCCAGCAGAGATGACTGAGCTCAAGGAGCAGCTGAGATACCTACTCGACAAGGGATTTATCCGCCCTAGCGTTTCACCATGGGGAGCGCCGGTCCTCTTCGTGAAGAAGAAGGACGGTAGTCTCCACCTGTGTATTGACTATCGTGAGCTGAATGCAGTTACGGTGAAGAACCGTTACCCTTTACCACACATCGACGACTTATTTGATCAGTTGAGAGGAGCATCAGTATTCTCCAAGATAGATCTATGATCCGGATACCATCAGATTTCCATCCGTGACAGTGACATTGAGAAGACAGCATTCAGAACCAGATATGGACATTATGAGTTTACGTTTATGCCGTTTGGTCTATCCAATGCACCAGCTAAGTTCATGGACTTAATGAACCGCTTGTTCCAAGACCAGTTGGACAAGTCAGTGGTAGTCTTCATCGACGATATTCTTGTGTACTCGAAATCGAGAGGTGAGCATGAAAGCCACCTGAGAAATGTGTTACAAACATTGAGAAAGAATCAGTTATATGCTAAGTTTTCAAAGTGTGAATTTTGGTTAGACCAAGTATCCTTTCTTGGTCATGTGATTTCTGAGGCCGGGATCACTGTTGATCCGGCAAAGATTGATGCAGTGCGCACCTGGCCTAGGCCGAAGACAGTTACCAATATCAGGAGCTTCCTCGGTCTGGCAGGATATTATAGGAGGTTTGTGAAGGACTTCTCCAGTGTCTCGAAGCCGATGACTTCCTTGATGAAGAAGGATGCTCCATTCGAGTGGACAGATGACTGCGAGAGTTCTTTCCAGAGCCTCAAGGATGCTCTGACATCTACACCAGTCCTGACTATACTAGACGGTCTAGATGGTTTCGAGGTCTATTGCGACGCATCAGGCAGAGGTATGGGTTGTGTGTTGATGCAACACGGGAAGGTCGTAGCATACGCCTCCCGACAGCTGAAGAAGCATGAAGAGAACTACCCTACCCACGATTTAGAACTGGGTGCCATTGTCTTCGCCTTGAAGATATGGCGACATTATTTGTATGGGGTAAGTGTGACAATTTATTCTGACCATAAAAGTTTACAATACTTGTTCACTCAGAAGGAGTTGAACATGAGACAAAGAAGATGGGTCGAGTTCTTAAACGACTACGACATCAATTTACATTACAAAGAGGGTAAGGCAAATGTGGTAGCTGACGCATTGAGTCGCCGAGCACACTCTCTCCATTCGCTAGTCTCTCATACTGGCTTGGTTGAAGAGGTGCGGAGTGCTCAGATGACGGATCAGTATATGTTGGAGATCAGACAGAAGCTTATTGATGGCACATTCGAGGGTCAGAAGTACGACTTCCGACTCCACGATGATGACCTGATTAGGCTCAATGGCCGACTGTGTATTCCGAGGAGTAGCGCTGAGCTGAAGGAGCGCATACTGAGTGAATCTCATTGCTCTACGACTTTGATTCACCCCGGAGCTTCAAAGATGTACAAGGGTATGAAACGTTATTTTTGGTGGACTGGAATGAAAAAGGATGTGAATGAATATGTATTGAGGTGTCTCACTTGCCAAAAGGTCAAGTTTGAGCACCGACGGCCTGGTGGTATGGTACAGCCAATGCCAGTGCCTGAGTGGAAGTTCCATGACATTTCAATGGACTTCGTAGTAGGGCTTCCGCCTACAAGGGGAGGTCTGAATATGATTTGGGTTGTTGTTGACCGACTGACCAAGGTGGCTCGATTCATACCGATGAAGGACACCTGGAAAGTGGCAAAACTAGCAGAGCTCTTCGATAGAGAGATTGTAAGACATCATGGGGTACCGAAAACAATTGTGTCTGACAAGGATACCAGATTCCTCTCAAGGTATTGGAAATCCACAAGGGAAGCGCTTGGTACCGAGCTGAAGCTAAGTACAGCGTTCCACCCACAGACAGATGGTCAGAGTGAGCGCACCATCCAAACACTTGAGGATATGTTACGTGCATGTGCACTTGATTTTCAGACCAGCTGGATTGATAAGTTACATCTGATCGAGTTTAGTTACAACAATAGTTACCATGCTTCGATCAAGATGTCTCCCTTCCAGGCATTATACGGTAGACCATGCCGCACGCCGTTATGCTGGGATGAGTCGAGTGAGACGGTCATTATAGGACCAGAGTATCTGGAACAAGTTCAAGCAGAAGTACGCCAAATCCGGGCTAACATGAAGGCAGCTCAGGATAGGCAGAAGTCATACGCCGATGTGCGCAGATGTGACCTGGAGTTCTACGTGGCCGATCAGGTATTTCTTAGGGTATCCCCCATGAAGGGAGTATTTCGTTTTGGCCAGAAAGGCAAGTTGAGCCCAAAATATGCGGGGCCTTATGTTGTGACGGAGCGGATCGGCCCGATAGCTTACAGACTTGATTTACCCACCGAGCTGGGCAAGGTACATGATGTATTTCATGTGTCCCAGTTGAAGAAATATATGTCTCATGTGCTTCAGCCTGAAAGGCTAACCTTAGAGCCGACCATGCGATCAGTGGAGACTCCGGTACGGATCCTGGATACTAAGACTCGAGACACTCGCCATAAGTCTGTGAGACTGGTGAAGGTTCTCTGGTCTAACCAGGACGTCGAGGAGGCCACTTGGGAGCTGGAAGATAAGATGAAGGCGAAGTACCCGTCATTGTTTACTTCTTAGTATTTGTATGTATAGGGTACGGGGCGTACCCCTATTTTAAGGGGGGGTAGAGCCGTTTCGGTTATATGTGTACGACATGTATTTAAATACATCGTCTATGTTATGTTGTTATGTTACAGACCGTTGTGTCTGAATGATGTTGTTGTATGGACCCTGTGTCCGATGTTATGTAAGTATGACCGTTGTGTCTGAATAATGTTGTTGTATGGACCTTGTGTCCGATGTTATGTAAGTATGTTGTCAATGTTGTTATGGAAGTATTATTTATATGTATTCCCGTGTTCTAATATTTAGGATATGTGGAAGTATGAACTTTGAGGACAAAGTTCTTTTAAGGGGGGTAGATTGAAATACCCCAAACCTAGGTATGTTGTTTAAACATTAAAATATGGTATATTAAGACTAAAAAGAGTCTTAGAAACATTAGTAAACAATTTAAACCATAGAAAACACAAATAAATGCCTTAAAGTCAATTAGGGCTAAAATGTGCTCTAAGCTTGGAATAAGCTTGGTTAAGACCTAGTGAGCTTACCAAGACCTTATTTATATACTAATGAACATATTAAACAAATTACCAAAGAAAACCAAGCTTGAAAACAAGTTAAAACACAAAATGTGCTTTAAGGAGTCTTAAAACACATTTTTGAAAAATTATCTTGTAAATGAGTTTTGAATGGCTAAATGTCCATCATTACTCTTTAATTAATATGTGTACTACTTAGTATCACATTTGGAAGTCTATATCAATGGGAAATCAAAAATTTCACATCTATGTGCCTTGTTTTAGTGAATAGTAACTAAAATAAGCAAGTTTATAACATAAGTCAAATAAGTAAGTTAATTGGTCAACAAGGACTAAAACACCCCTAAGAACATTAAGGGGGCTGCGGAGGGTGATTTTTCGGTATGAGGGGGGGTCTATCTAAATATGATCTGGCTAAGAAGCCTAGATCCTAGAACATGCCATTCTGTGGAGGGTGATAACCCGTTATTTTGGCATCCCTCAAATACCTACTCTATCGTCCGTCTTTCCCAGAAAGCGTAAGGGGAATGCTAGTGAGCACTACACCCGCTCTCAATGGGCTCCACGCGGACTTATGCCTCTATAAGACGGAGTTGACTAGAGTCGCCACCTAGTTTGACCTATGATAACTAGGAAGGAAGATCGGGTTCTAAGAACCGTAATTGACTCTGAGATTATTACCTATGGATAGGACTTATCTGGTCATGTCAGAGATTCTGTGTGGGTTCGCACTGGGTTACACCCCTTAGAAGTGGCAACGACCACGACTTCGGATTGGTGCCCGAGGAAACCTCGGTCTCCAATTGTTGGGATTGCCTTCTTTCAAAACCTTATTAGAGAGATTCAATTTAAAGCCAAAGGATAGGGGAGTAGATGATTTTGAAGAGTTTGAAGAAATAGGCTGGTCTTGAACTATTGGTTCGTGAGAATAGTCAAAGGGTTGAGAGGTTTTGATTATTTTTGAGGGGATTAGATTTGTCTCGGCTTTTGTGAGGCTAAGGGCATTTTGGTCATTCTTGTGGAGTTAAGGGATGTTTGGATCACTTGTTAGAGTTGAAGAGTTTCCCGGGTTTGTTGGGTTCATCTTTTAGAATGGTCGAATTTTTGAGATGTTTTGGGAAATCAAATGGGTTGAAGAGGAATTCGGGTTTTAAGGATGATTGAGTATGGAAGAGGATATTTGGTTTGCAAGTATTCGGGTTTTGAAGATGTTTCGGGTTTCTGGGAGTTTTCAAGAATTGGAAGTCCTATGTGACTTAGAGTTGGTTCAGAGGAGGGTTGAGAAGTGTTTACGGGTCCTAGTGCTCTAATGGAAATGTTGGATTGGTTTTACTCAGAATTGTCTCTCTTAAAGTTTTTAAGACAGAAAAATCATTTTTTTGTAAAAGGGCGGATAATCCCAAGGGATTACCCTATGTACCCCCTCGAACACGACACTTTATTAATGGAAAGTGCCGAGGCTCGAAAGATGGGGCAATGAATTTATGTCGAAAGATAGGATTTAGAGAGAAACACCATGAATGAGATGTTATCGGTCAAACCCTGATAACGTCTCTAACTCCCGGGTTTAAAACATTAAAAGCCGAAAATACAGAAATCGAGTAGAAGGGAGTTAGACGATTCTAAAATCCCGGCTGCAACTAGGAAGGTCGTTACTTCCCTAGCACCCCGCCTTGCAAAAATCTAGGCTGCAATTAGGGGAGGTTTGTCACCCTAATGCCCCACCTAAAGAGATCCAGACTGCGACAAGGGAGATCACGACCCCAGTGCCCCGCCTCGGATTTTTATTTTGGAAAGGAAGACAAGTGATGTTCTAACCAGGAAGGAAATGTTTTGGAAGGGGTTAGACATTTCTTGTTCCAAAAAACGGTTTATCTGAGTTGAAAACTAAATTTGAAAACTTTCGAAGTTGTTCGGGATTCTCGATGAGGAAACACTGATTTTGAGAAATGTCTTAGGAGAAAACTTTTTGTATATGTGAGAAGAACTTTCTGCATTAGAGAAGAGTTTTCTGTGATGTGAGAAGAGTTTTTCCTTTAAAATTCCACAAAATGGTTTCTTTGAAAACCTGATGAGATTTGAATAAAATGATTGTTCAAAATTTGAGAAAGAAGAATTTTGGGATTTTTTGAATTAAGGCTGAATAATGAGAAATGTTTTTGGATTTTTGGAGTTTGGATGGAATCTACAATTTGAGTTTGAATGAGATTTACAAGATGAGTTTGAATGAATTGAATGAACTGAGTTTGAATTGAAAGAATTGGGTTGAATTGAAATGGATTTGAATTTGGGTCGAGATTGGAAGACGGACCAGGTCAAAGTTGGGCTTGGTCAAAGTTTAGGGTCAAGGTCAAGGTTCGGGCCAAGGTTGACATTTGGATTGGTCAAAGCAGGACCAGGTCAAAGCTAGGTCAAGGTCAAAGTTTGGGGTCAAGGTCAAGGTTCGAGTTAAGGTCAAGGTTCAGGTCAGGTCAAGGTTCGGGTGGGTGAAGGTTCGGGTCAAGATTGGACATGATTAGGCCTTGGTCAAAGTGGGGTTGGTCAAAGTTGAGATTGGTCAAAGTTAAAGGTCAAAGTTGGGATTGGTCAAAGTTAGGGGTCAAAGTCAAGATGGGTCAAAGGTCAAAGTCGGGATGGGTCAAACTCAAAAGTCAAAGTCAGACCGGATTGAACTTTTGGGCCAATTGTGATTTGGGCCTTGGGGTGATTGAGCTGTGGGCTGAATTGGGCTTTTGGGCCGGATTGTTATTTTGGGTCAAGATTTAAGATTGGACCAGAATGAGATGGAATTTGTATTTGAAATTGAATTTATTCTCTCTTTTTTTTTTGGTAAAGTTTTTATTGAAATTAGGGATGGTTTGGGATAGGCTTTAAAAGTTTGGAAGGTATTGTTCCCTACAAAACAAATCAGAAATAAGCTAGCTGTGGGGTACCTTCAAAGGCTTACAAGAGATCTTCAAAGTTTTGGAAGATATTATTCCCCACAAAGCAAATCAAAAATAAGCTAGCTGTGGGGTACCTTGCAAGACTTATCAACAAAATGGGTGACCTATAAGGCTTTCTAGGGCTACATGCTAAACCAATCTAACAGTTTATAAGTCGAAACTGACAAATAAAAAATGTTCAATGTATAACAACAACCGAATATGTATAAACAAGCATTCAAGAATATGTACCAAAGATAGACAGAAAAAAATAATCAAATCAACAAATACACAAAATAATGAAATCCAAGACTATAAGAGATAGCACAACGAATAGACAAATTACAACTCATGATAAGAATTAAAGTGTTGAATTAGAGAGAGCTGCTATGGGGGGTCACATCGACGCCGCCTCACTCGAGCTGAAGGAGATCCGAAGAGATACACCAACCGTTTTTCACGTTTGAAGGGAGGCTCCAATAGTCCTAGCCAAGGTCCAGCTCCTTAGTCCCCGATCAGTTTCCCGTCTCTCAAGCAATATGTACATGCCATAGAACAAAGACAAAGAAACATGAAATTAGTTAGTAATGAAATGTAGGAGGGTTGGGGTGTGTGCAATGGGATCATACGGCCCCTCTCAATGAGAGGAAAGGGGGCAATTTAATTATCTCCCACACCCCAACCGAGAACACAGAAAAGAGCTTCAAGCTGCCAACGAATGCTATGAATTGTAAAATAAATCAAGCACTGGGTTGTTGCTACTCAAATTAATTCGTCATCCTAGATTAGACTCAAACCAAAGTGTAGTATCAAAGAGGTGAAGTTGTGAGTCATGTAGGATCATACCTAGAAGGGTTTATATCATTTCCCTCTAAGATGAAAAAATTAATAAGGAACATCCAGCCAATGAGTGATTTATGTACAATTATAGCATAGGGCAACTATCACTCGATTCTATGTTCTTATCTAAGCGCAAAAGGGACAAGTCATGTGCTAGTTTCAATCTAATTTCCAAACCAGTATCAATGCGCAAGGGACAATTAAATATGAAAGACGATTGAAGTATAGTAAGGAAAGGTTGAAAGGATAAATTTCTAAACCCATGAGAAGCCACCATGAAGCATCAAGTCTACAAGCTCGGTCTACAAACGAGGCTCATGGTCAACTTCAAGTCCAACTATCGCAACCCAAATCCCACAGTGCCAAGTTCGAAGTCCGCCAGTCTGGTCTAATGCAAGAGCCACTGTCAAATTTTAGGCTAAAAAAATCCCGTCAAAGTGTCGTGAGGCAAAACAAAAGTCAGTCAAGAATCGCTGATGGGTCATTCATGATCAAGCCAGACCTCAAGGTTAGATAGACAACAATCACATATGATAATCTGAGAATAGATACAAACATGAATGGGATCGAATCATAGCTCACACTAAATCAGCCACTAACCAATGAGATTAACAAATCTGAAACTCTTTGAGATCGAATAGATCTTTCAAAGCTAACACTGCAGAATATTAACCATCTCGTACAGGGCCAAGCAATAAAATTGAGCAAAATCTGAATTTAACAAGGACACAAACGCATCGAATGACTACCTCAGCTGACCAGGAAGATCCAGATAAATTTGATGGGTACTCAGGTTGACACACATACCCATCGTAAAGCTCCTAATCTCAGAGGTAAACTTCAGCAATAATTTTCACAAGTAACCCAAAATAATATAACGAGAACATAACTTGAGGAGGAAAACTGATTTCGATGATATTAATCCCAGAATCCACATAGTAGCAGAGACTCCCAAAGGCCGGGAAGAGATTCACGGACTGATATAAAGCTTCTTAATGTCAAGGTTTTAGCCAAAGGGAAAAGTCAATAACTAGAAGCTGGAAGATGTTTCCTCAGCCGGAATTAACAACAAGCACAGGGGGATCGAAGGAACCCTTCAGGTGGCCAAACATACCCGTTCCGGATTATGAGAAGACGAGTTAAATCGAGCGTACCATGAACGAGCATAAATCAAACCCAACCGACATCAGGAAATTGCAAAAGGGCCAAATAGTGGTTTAATGAACACAGTTGAGCACAGAACGACCATTGGAAAGTATGAGATCCAACCAAACCTCAAATCGTGCACGAAAGCCAGTAAACAAGAACAACTAAATAATCTGAAATTTGTACCGACACCAGAGATAGGCGGTAATACCAACTGTGGTGATTTCGATAAGCAACAAAGGAGAGCTCCCTGCAAAATTAATAGCTAACACGACACCAACTAGACAGTCAGAAAATAGGTTAGGTTGTAAAAATAATCAGACAAACACAACAGTATGTGTAAACCGCAAGTTTGCTCCGAGAAGCCATGGGAACAGCACACAACATGCTCCCTTTCAGATCAGGTTCACAGCAAACAGCACACCCACAAAATGTGCAGATCATTTCGAACCTCTAAAGCAGGAAATTGAGAACGTATAATCACCGAAACAGAAACATGGGGCACTCAGGCGTACCCAGAGTAAGTAATGTCAAGTATTAATCAGTTAGGGTAACCATAGACAACTGAATTAACAGAGGGATGGTTTGTGTAGCCAATCGACCAAGCGGGTTTAAAACAGTGGTGGATGTTCCATAAGCGTGAGGAAGACGACGAAAGAAGGGCGAGGCATGTACATTCCTCATTCATCAGTTAGGTTGAAAAATTTGCAAAGTTGAAGAGAATGAAGGATAGAGCATGGATGCTCTTGTTCGCCAATTTGGTTGCAAAATTACTGGCAGAGTGCGTGTTTCCCATTTCGCTAGGGAGATTGGTAAATCACGAGAGAAGAATGAAGATGGCGCTGGGCTTGTGGGTTCTTTGCCACCAGTTTAGGTTGCAAATTACCGTCGACGAAGAGATTGAAGAGCACAGAATTTGAATTTTCCTGCTCGCTAAGTGTTTTTCGTTTCGGTTGGAATAATGAAGGAATTTGAGAGGAAGAAATAAAAGGGAATGGCTGCAAAGAGGTAGGTGGTCCTCTAGATTTGATTTTTGTTTCGCGATTTCAGAGGTGAGGTTGGGGATTATTTGAGCTTCTTCTTTGCTTTGGAGATTGAATACCGGAGGGAGATGAAACGAGATAGGAAGGGAAAAGATTGTTGTCTGTATGAGCAGAAAGAGTTGGGTCTCTGAAGAGTGGAAAAAAGAACGATTCCGAGACAAAGATGGGAGGAGGCGGCTACCGTAAGAAAACGGAATCCCCTGCCACTGTAGGGGTTCTTGTTGTCTTCTAATGAAAAAGGGTGGATTTTAGGGTTTAGGAGATGGGTTGGATTTTAATGTGGGCTTAGGCTTGGGTTTGGGTTTTGGGCTGTTGGGTCTGATTGAAGAATGGGTTAAGATCAAGTTTTGGTCTGCCGAAAAATAAAAAGGAAAAGGCTCACCACAATAGTGCTTCATATAAAAATGACGGAAAGAAAACAAAAGCTATAACTTGACTCGAGGAAAATCATCAGAAACGTTAATGTTTTTTTTTTGAAATGCTTTGAAAAAGATTATAAAATGATGGTTTCGTCTTAGCACGCACGCTAATATGTTTTGAAAAAGAAAGGTGACGACCTCTCTTATTATTTTAGAATTTGCTTTATGGGGTGAGAATTTTTGGTGTCTACAGATGGCTCCCCTTGATTCAATTCTGCAAGCCCTTGCAGAATTGGATCAAGGTTGACGGGGCGCCAAAAATTCTCACAACGGTTTATGGTGCATTGGGATGCGGCCGTGAGTGTATGAAGACGATTGAAAGTACGAGGACTTATGACGAGCCTCAGTTAGACCTCTTGATATCTAACCCTAGGACTTATGACGAGCCTAGGATACTGACAATAGGGTTGGCTTGGGGTGCACGAGGACTTATGACGAGCCTCAACTAGACCTCTTGACATCTAGCTATAGGACTTATGACGAGCCTATAATGCAATTGAAAGTACGAGGACTTATGACGAGCCTCAACTAGACCTCTTGATATCTAGTCATAGGACTTATGACGAGCCTGTGATACTAAAAATTTGATTGATTGGGCTGCACGAGGACTTATGACGAGCCTCAACTAGACCTCTTGACATCTAGCTATAGGACTTATGACGAGCCTATAATGCAATTGAAAGTACGAGGACTTATGACGAGTCTCAACTAGACCTCTTGACATCTAGCCATAGGACTTATGACGAGCCTATGATACTAACAATTTGATTGATTGGGCTGCACGAGGACTTATGACGAGCCTCAACTAGACCTCTTGACATCTAGCTATAGGACTTATGACGAGCCTATAATGCAATTGAAAGTACGAGGACTTATGACGAGCCTCAACTAGACCTCTTGACATCTAGCCATAGGACTTATGACGAGCCTATGATACTAACAATTTGATTGATTGGGCTGCACGAGGACTTATGACGAGCCTCAACTAGACCTCTTGACATCTAGCTATAGGACTTATGACGAGCCTATAATGCAATTGAAAGTACGAGGACTTATGACGAGCCTCAACTAGACCTCTTGATATCTAGTCATAGGACTTATGACGAGCCTATGATACTAACAATTTGATTGATTGGGCTGCAGGAGGACTTATGACGTGCCTCAACTAGACCTCTTGACATCTAGCTATAGGACTTATGACGAGCCTATAATGCAATTGAAAGTACGAGGACTTATGACGAGCCTATAATGCAATTGAAAGTACGAGGACTTATGACGAGCCTCAACTAGACCTCTTGACATCTAGCCATAGGACTTATGACGAGCCTATGATACTAACAATTTGATTGATTGGGCTGCACGAGGACTTATGATGAGCCTCAACTAGACCTCTTGACATCTAGCTATAGGACTTATGACGAGCCTATAATGCAATTGAAAGTACGAGGACTTATGACGAGCCTCAACTAGACCTCTTGACATCTAGCCATAGGACTTATGACGAGCCTATGATACTTTATGGAGTTGTACGAAACTCGCTGCTTTTAGTGGTTGATTTGAGGATAACTTTGATTGTGGATTGATTTGGGATTGAATGCTTTTCGGTTGCTCTTGTGAGGGATGTGATAGTCGAATGTTTTTTTTTGTTGATGTGGCCCTTGACTTTGTCAGTGTGGGACTTGTGTTTCGGTTTTGTCTTAACAGTCTCGCCCGATGTGCACTATAGTTTCGGGATTTGGTAGGATTCTTGGCTCCAGAATTTCGAGATGACTCCGGTATGGCTCCTGAGTTTTTGGTTTTGGTTTTTGTGATTTTGTGATTGGTTTCTGAATGGATGGTTTTTTGTGAATGAGCGACTTTGGGAACTCGGGGGTTTTGATATGGCCGAATGGCTTTGATATGATCAAATGGCTTTGGTATGATCGAATGGCCCCGGTTTGATATGTGACTCCCTTGTGAGCAAACACTCTGGGATGGTTGATGGGTTTGGCTTCGATATGATCCGAGGGCTCCGGTATGATCGATGGCTCCGGTTTGATATGTGACTCCCTTGTGAGCAACGACTCTGGGATGCTTGGTGGGTTTCAATTCGAATGGGGATTTTCGGGATCGTTGGTGGATTTCAATTTGGATTGAGATTTTCAGGATGGTTGGTGGGTTTCGACTTGTTTTGGATTTTGAGTCGAATGGTGGGTTGATGTGATTGGTGGATTGTGTTGTGTTTGACATTTTTTTTTGTTATGGATGAATGGTTTTGGTATGAATTTTGAATCAAGTGGTGGGTCGATGTGATTTACTGTGGTTGACAGTTTTTTTGGTTGCAGATGAATGGCTTTGGTATGGATTTTGAATCAAGTGGTGGGTCGATGTGATTTACTGTGGTTGACAGATTTTTCGGGTTGCCGATGAATGGCTTTGGTATGGATTTTGAATCAAGTGGTGGGTCGATGTGATTTACTGTGGTTGACAGTTTTTTTTGTTGCAGATGAATGGCTTTGGTATGGTCAATTACGGCTTTAGGTTCTTCGAGATGGCTCCGGGATAGCTCGTGATGGCTCCGGGGAGGCTACGGGATGGCTTCATTTAATGATAGTGGGGAACAAAAGGGGAACTTTCTTTTGAGATGGTCGCACCCTGCGGGCTGCCTACGTACTCAATTCCGTATTGAGATCAGACCTGACGTAGTTCGAAACTCTACAAGTAGGGGCTTGGTGACGAAATGACTCCAACATGATTTGAGGAAGCTCTCGTATTGCTCTCGAACTATTGGGAATGGCCCCTGTGTAGCTCTAGAGATGTCTCGATGTCTGAAGATGACTCCCTTATGGCTCCAGTTACTATTCTCTCATGGCTCCGGGGTGGTTTTCATGTGGCTCCAGATAGCTCTTGAATGGGTCGATGTAGCTCGGTGATAGCCGGGGGTGGCTTCGAAGAGGCTAGATATAGCTCGATGATGGCCTGGGATGGCTCCGGAGAGGCTAGATATAGCTCGATGATGGCCCGGGATGGCTCCGGTTGACATCAAAAATTACGCTTCAACAACTGCAGCAATGAAATTGACTTTCAGCGAGACTAGGTGTTCTTACCAGTCAGATGTTGAAAATGAAGTGGTTATGATGCATGCAAATACTAAATGCTAGAAGAGATGCAAAATGCATATGCAGTTTTTGGAGAGAAGGTACGGTCCTATCTCTATTAATATGAGGCTTACGAATATAAGACATCTTCGGTTCGATCTTGAGTGATTGTTGAACTGGAATGCGTGAATCACTTTCCTCTCATGGAGGGATGTGGGTCAATCTCTCGTGAGTATGGCCGTGTGTGCTAATGTCGTGATGATACTCTTGATGCTCAGAGCAGTATTTTCCTGAGAATTTCTTTTCGAGGCTATGAACTTTCCATTCCTCACAAATTCCTCACCTGCAATGGGGTAGGCTGATTATGATTTGGTAGTTTAATCGAAGAGTCACTCGCACTCTAAATACCTTGTGAGATTAGGTCACATCATTCGCTCTCACGGTCCTCTTTGGTATGATGGGACATGTTGATAACAAGTACGAAGCTTATGATTCATGTTTCAGATCCGGTACTTTCAGTTAACGCTCATTAACTTATGAGTCAGAGGTCTTTATTGGGTTGTAACAGGGCTGAGGGGTATGATGTATGTCACACGGGACTGTGGGATTTATTTAGGAATTGTGGAGCTTTTGTGCAATAGAGGACGTGTTTCGCCTTTGCCATGGGTGGAATGATTGGACAGGTTTTGCTAACCTTTTATTGGTTTCTACGGGACATCATTGGTCCTTCTGATTTGGATTTCTCCTTCTTGCCTCTTCTGGTGTTCGATTTGAACTTTTTTCTCATTTTGTTTTTTGAAATTGCATTTGGCTCATCAACTTTCTCAACCGTTCTCTGCTTTGTATTTTGGCTTTCAGCTTTGGAGTTGCATAGACTCATCGATCTTCTTGAACATTTTCGGTGTTCTTTTTTGGTGTTTGGCTTTGGAGTTGCATTGACTCACTGATTTCTTTGAACATTTTTGTTTATTGTTTTTGTGAAAGATGGTGGGGGAGAGACCATGGCTCTGGCTCCTTCGAGATCCTCTATTGCAAGGGTGAGTAAATATGTGTATGTGAGTTGGCATGTTGTGGAGTTCGCAGAAAAAAGTTTATCGTGAAAGGCTCAGCGGGGCTCACTAAGGGATTATGTACAGGGCAGTCAAAGCTTTTTGGTTTTGTGAAGATTTTTATTCCTAAGTGCCTCGTCATTCTCATTAGTCAATGATTGTTTTCTTATTATTCTCAGATCTTTGCATGAATCACAGTTCGTATCCTGTTTATCGACATTGATCTCACTATGTATTGTGCCTCTCCATGTGCTGAAGGAATGCACATGTCGCTCATGGTTTTACCTCTTTGGACTCGCTCTATCTTCCCTCATCGCTCAATGGATTGTCCAAAACATTCATTTGAAATTCAAAGGAAAATACCGCTCTTCGCACACTACTCACTTGGTTGTGGTGCTGACTTTGATTGGACCCTTGTACTCATTGACGGGTCGAGAGTTAAGTGGTTCATGCACTCCGTTCAATCAATCTCTCATGATTTTCCCGAAGATGTCGTTTCGATATGGGAGTATGCAAATGCAATTATCTACCATGCGATGTATTGTGGTAATATGGAATTACCATGTATAGGATGCACGAAATGTTGAAAATGATGAATTGGGATGGTTGACTGAGTGTTTTTTTTGTGTTTGTTTTGTTTTTGGATGCAATGCATGAGTGGTAAGGCTATGACTAGTCTCGCTTGAGCCGAATTCGGCTTGCGGTTCATGAAGCTCATCCCGTCATTGTAAGCCCTGAAGAAGGTGAAGTTGTTGGATGTGATGTGAGAGAAGTTGTTTCAAAATGGTATTTGGTCGATGATTGGCTCCTGGGATTTTGAAATTTTAGGGAGTGACAACTCCCGCATGGTGATCCCCACGACATGGAAATGACTGCACTTTTTTTTCCTTTTCTCTTATTCTGGTCACTGGTGCCCATAGTGATTCTGGATTTGGAAAAGGCTCGAACTCCCTGGTGTTCTCCACTATCCCACTGAAGATTAGTTTGGAGGTTGACATATTGGGATGAAGGCTGGTGTGTGGCAAGTGACGATGAAACACGTGCGTGCATGATGCTCGTGAGTGTGAACGAGATTCATGTATGGCTGATGATTTTGAACTGGCTATAAATGCATGACCCAGGTGTCATGAATGCAATGCATGTTTTTTGTTTTGTGCTCGATTGCATTTGTCGACGTTGTTTATTTAGGGGATGCCTCCTGTAGATACCATGAATTTTCACCTCATAAAGCAAGGTTGATGAATGGCATATAACAGTGAGGGGTCGCTCCTTATTCGTTCTTTTCGTTATACGTGCATGCCAAAAGAAACCAAGTTTTGGAAAAACAATTTTGAAAATGTGTGTTTTCCAAGTGGTGGATTTTCTCAATATGATTTTTGACGCTCGGTCATTCGCAAATAAAATAGGGAGTGGGGAACCCTATACACATTGATCTAAAAAAATTCAAAGGGATGTATAAACCTATACATGTAATCTATTCAGAAATGGACGAGAGAGAAAAGAATAATAGGGGAAGAAACCTATACATCATCAATCCTAAAAAAGTCATTAAAATGGGGAAGTGTTGAGCTGGACTTCTACTGAACTCTTCTGGTCCGTCTTTGGGATTCTGGAAGACTGCTCGCGCTCGGGCTCCTGGTTGGCTGCTCGCTCGTCTTCGGGTTCTTGACCGGCTGCTCGCTCATCTTCGGCTCTTGACCGGCTGCTTGTTCATTTTAAGGCTCTTGCAGCGGAGCGGTACTGTATTTAAATGGTTGGTGTTAGTCTGATTTTCAACAGTTTGAACTCGAATCAGTGTTGCTGACCTTCATGTTGCGTGACTTGGGTTGGTTCACCTTTGATTTTGTATTCAAATGGTTGGTGTTAGTCTTCATGTCGCTCGGTTAGCTTCCCGGGTTGGTGCGCCTCTGGCCTTCAGCTCGATCCGCGTAGTCGATCTTCATGCTGCTTCACTTGCTCCGACCAGAGGAATGGGGGATGTATTTGAGAAAGGAAAGATGAATGATCGAACACAAAATTTTATGTGAAAATCCACCACTTTTGTGAAAACACGAAATGACTAGTACGCTCCACGGTAATGACTGCTGCTCTTGAAGGTGGGCAGAACTTCAAAAATAGCGGGTCATGACATGGGGACTAAATCATTTATTTTGAAATACATTTGTGAAAATCCACTTTGAAAATTGTTTTCGAAAACCATTAAGAAATAATGTTGGTGAAGAATGTTGTTTGAAATTCGTTTGTAGAAAGTAGGTTTTTCGAAATCTATTTCTGAAAATCGTTTTGGAAATAACAAGGTTTTAAAGGATGAAGTGACGGGTTTTTAAAACCCCAAATGTTTGGGAGCAAAACTAAGGTGAGACTTTAAATTGAACGAGCTTGTAAAACCTCTTTAAAAGATATGTGAAAGAGAATTCCGAACGTTCTAAAACGGACTGGTTTGAAAAAGTGGTTTGCACACATGTATAGCATAAAGTAAACCGTGGCTATATTTGATGTGGAGCTGTAAGTGTTAATGTTGGGATAATCACTTTCCAGGTCAATTATGATTCGTTTCACCGGGGGAACCATCGTCCCTTCACTGTTCATCTCTCGGGTTTTTTTCTCTGCTATGCCTTTGTGGGACACGTTATCAAGAAAGTCCGGAGTGCTTAAGTTCGAAAGGTCAGGACACCCGAGATGATAAGGAAACATACGCCACGGCCAGTG
The DNA here is from genome assembly GCA_023374045.1 of Limonium bicolor. Taxonomy (NCBI): domain Eukaryota; kingdom Viridiplantae; phylum Streptophyta; class Magnoliopsida; order Caryophyllales; family Plumbaginaceae; genus Limonium; species Limonium bicolor. Next base: position 333,405,584 of record CM041777.1, on the reverse strand, counting down.
ATGATCCGACAACACCCCACTTTTCGGGAAACTCGGGGAAGTATTTGCATGGGAACGGGTCTCTCGTCACCTGCACGGTCAGGTGTGTCTAAAGTCCAAATTATTCACTGACTACGTTGTGCCATGTATGGGTATCCGGTAAATACGGGATCCTCTATGGACGTATAGTCGTGATATGGGCTTTAGAGACACATGTAGTGCAGAGGAACAATCGAGGACTGAGCCCATGCAATCTTCAGAGTAAGGCAAAAGGTGAGGTCAGACGGGGCATACAGGGGGGTGACTTCCATAAACCCGTCTTAGACACCGGACCAGGTAGCTGGACACTGAAGGCTCAAAGTTCACTATATGCTGGCATCGACTCGGATAATGGAGGATAATTTTGGATCATGAGCTCAAGGCGTCGGTCAGAAACCTTACCGCCCCGTGGGTTTTGTTCACTCATAAAGTGACCCTATCTCATGGGGAATCAACCGTGGACCGGTTGGGGATCCCGTGACATCGTGGATAAATCGGGTGACACAGAGGAATGCATGTCCTAAGCTACCCACCCCATGCACCCACAATTGTAACATAAATATGAAAGCAGTAAATGAAACAAACGAAGTTAGCACCGACCTATTCGCTAAGGGTTTTTATCTTGAGATAGTGATTCCAAATTGGTTGTTTATTAACCTAAAGGGAAGTTAGCTTCATTCAGTCCTAAGTGTCTCTTTCTAATCGTGAGCTAATTATTAACCAATTGTTGCAATGTTTGTTGAGGATCTAATATGTCCTATCTGTCCTCATCAGATACACTCTAAGTGTGGAATAGAATAATCCTAAAGGCTTTGAAATGAATCTCTTGAATGTTTTGAAAGAAGTGGGGAAGTCCCGACGATTTTGAATGGAGTTCAGTCTTCCTTGAGATTGAGAAAAATTTACTCAAGTTTTCCCCAGCAGATTCGCCATTCTGTGGAGGGTGATTTTTCGGTATGAGGGGGGTCTATCTAAATATGATCTGGCTAAGAAGCCTAGATCCTAGAACATGCCATTCGTGGAGGGTGATAACCCGTTATTCTGGCATCCCTCAAATACCTACTCTATCGTCCGTCTTTCCCAGAAAGCATAAGGGGAATGCTAATGAGCACTACACCCGCTCTCAATGGGCTCCACGCGGACTTATGCCTCTATAAGGCGGAGTAGACTAGAGTCGCCACCTAGTTTGACCTATGATAACTAGGAAGGAAGATCGGGTTCTAAGAACCGTAATTGACCCTGAGATTATTACCTATGGATAGGACTTATCTGGTCATGTCAGAGATTCTGTGTGGGTTCGCACTGGGTTACACCCTTAGAAGTGGCAACGACCACGACTTCGGATTGGTGCCCGAGGAAACCTCGGTCTCCAATTGTCGGGATTGCCTTCTTTCAAAACCTTATTAGAGAGATTCAATTTAAAGCCAAAGGATAGGATTGAGTGTGGATTGGGGAGTAGATGATTTTTAAGAGTTTGAAGAAATAGGCTGGTCTTGAACTATTGGTTCGTGAGAATAGTCAAAGGGTTGAGAGGTTTTGATTATTTTTGAGGGGATTAGATTTGTCTCGGCTTTTGTGAGGCTAAGGGCATTTTGGTCATTCTTGTGGAGTTAAGGGATGTTTGGATCACTTGTTAGAGTTGAAGAGTTTCCCGGGTTTGTTGGGTTCATCTTTTAGAATGGTCGAATTTTTGAGATGTTTTGGGAAATCAAATGGGTTGAAGAGGAATTCGGGTTTTAAGGATGATTGAGTATGGAAGAGGATATTTGGTTTGCAAGTATTCGGGTTTTGAAGATGTTTCGGGTTTCTGGGAGTTTTCAAGAATTGGAAGTCCTATGTGACTTAGAGTTGGTTCAGAGGAGGGTTAAGAAGTGTTTATGGGTCCTAGTGCTCTAATGGAAATGTTGGATTGGTTTTACTCAGAATTGTCTCTCTTAAAGTTTTTAAGACAGAAAAATCATTTTTTATTGTAAAAGGGCGGATAATCCCAAGGGATTACCCTATGTACCCCCTCGAACACGACACTTTATTAATGGAAAGTGCCGAGGCTCGAAAGATGGGGCAATGAATTTATGTCGAAAGATAGGATTTAGAGAGAAACACCATGAATGAGATGTTATCGGTCAAACCCTGATAACGTCTCTAACTCCCGGGTTTAAAACATTAAAAGCCGAAAATACAGAAATCGAGTAGAAGGGAGTTAGACGATTCTAAATCCCGGCTGCAACTAGGAAGGTCGTTACTTCCCTAGCACCCCGCCTTGTAAAAATCTAGGCTGCAATTAGGGGAGGTTTGTCACCCTAATGCCCCGCCTAAAGAGATCCAGACTGCGACAAGGGAGATCACGACCCAGTGCCCCGCCTCGGATTTTTATTTTGGAAAGGAAGACAAGTGATGTTCTAACCAGGAAGGAAATGTTTTGGAAGGGGTTAGACATTTCTTGTTCCAAAAAACGGTTTATCTGATTTGAAAACTAAATTTGAAAACTTTCGAAGTTGTTCGGGATTCTCGATGAGGAAACACTGATTTTGAGAAATGTCTTAGGAGAAAACTTTCTGTATATGTGAGAAGAACTTTCTGCATTAGAGAAGAGTTTTCTATGATGTGAGAAGAGTTTTTCCTTTAAAATTCCACAAAATGGTTTCTTTGAAAACCTGATGAGATTTGAATAAAATGATTGTTCAAAATTTGAGAAAGAAGAATTTTGGGATTTTTTGAATTAAGGCTGAATAATGAGAAATGTTTTTAGATTTTTGGAGTTTGGATGGAATCTACAATTTGAGTTTGAATGGGATTTACAAGATGAGTTTGAATGAATTGAATGAACTGAGTTTGAATTGAAAGAATTGGGTTGAATTGAAATGGATTTGAATTTGGGTCGAGATTGGAAGACGGACCAGGTCAAAGTTGGGCTTGGTCAAAGTTTAGGGTCAAGGTCAAGGTTCGGGCCAAGGTTGACATTTGGATTGGTCAAAGCAGGACCAGGTCAAAGCTAGGTCAAGGTCAAAGTTTGGGGTCAAGGTCAAGGTTCGAGTTAAGGTCAAGGTTCAGGTCAAGGTCAAGGTTCGGGTGAAGGTTCGGGTCAAGATTGGACATAATTAGGCCTTGGTCAAAGTGGGGTTGGTCAAAGTTGAGATTGGTCAAAGTTAAAGGTCAAAGTTGATTGGTCAAAGTTAGGGGTCAAAGTCAAGATGGGTCAAAGGTCAAAGTCGGGATGGGTCAAACTCAAAAGTAAAAGTCAGACCGGATTGAACTTTTGGGTCAATTGTGATTTGGGCCTTGGGGTGATTGAGCTGTGGGCTGAATTGGGCTTTTGGGCCGGATTGTTATTTTGGGTCAAGATTTAAGATTGGACCAGAATGAGATGGAATTTGTATTTGAAATTGAATTTATTCTCTCTTTTTTTTTTGGTAAAGTTTTTTATTGAAATTAGGGATGGTTTGGGATAGGCTTTAAAAGTTTGGAAGGTATTGTTCCCTACAAAACAAATCAGAAATAAGCTAGCTGTGGGGTACCTTCAAAGGCTTACAAGAAATCTTCAAAGTTTTGGAAGATATTATTCCCCACAAAGCAAATCAAAAATAAGCTAGCTGTGGGGTACCTTCCAAGACTTATCAACATAAATGGGTGACCTATAAGGCTTTCTAGGGCTACGTGCTAAACCAATCTAACAGTTTATAAGTCGAAACTGACAAATGAAAAATGTTCAATGTATAACACAATCGAATATGTATAAACAAGCATTCAAGAATATGTACCAAAGATAGACAGAATAAAAATAATCAAATCAACAAATACACAAAATAATGAAATCCAAGACTATAAGAGATAGCACAACGAATAGACAAATTACAACTCATGATAAGAATTAAAGTGTTGAATTAGAGAGAGCTGCTATGGGGGGTCACATCGACGCCGCCTCACTCGAGCTGAAGGAGATCCGAAGAGATACACCAACCGTTTTTCACGTTTGAAGGGAGGCTCCAATAGTCCTAGCCAAGGTCCAGCTCCTTAGTCCCCGATCAGTTTCCCGTCTCTCAAGCAATATGTACATGCCATAGAACAAAGACAAAGAAACATGAAATTAGTTAGTAATGAAATGTAGGAGGGTTGGGGTGTGTGCAATGGGATCATACGGCCCCTCTCAATGAGAGGAAAGGGGGCAATTTAATTATCTCCCACACCCCAACCGAGAACACAGAAAAGAGCTTCAAGCTGCCAACGAATGCTATAAATTGTAAAATAAATCAAGCACTGGGGTTGCTACTCAAATTAATTCGTCATCCTAGATTAGACTCAAACCAAAGTGTAGTATCAAAGAGGTGAAGTTGTGAGTCATGTAGGATCATACCTAGAAGGGTTTATATCATTTCCCTCTAAGATGAAAAATTAATGAGGAACATCCAGCCAATGAGTGATTTATGTACAATTATAGCATAGGGCAACTATCACTCGATTCTATGTTCTTATCTAAGCGCAAAAGGGACAAGTCATGTGCTAGTTTCAATCTAATTTCCAAACCAGTATCAATGCGCAAGGGACAATTAAATATGAAAGACGATTGAAGTATAGTAAGGAAAGGTTGAAAGGATAAATTTCCAAACCCATGAGAAGCCACCATGAAGCATCAAGTCTACAAGCTCGGTCTACAAACGAGGCTCATGGTCAACTTCAAGTCCAACTATCGCAACCCAAATCCCACAGTGCCAAGTTCGAAGTCCGCCAGTCTGGTCTAATGCAAGAGCCACTGTCAAATTTTAGGCTTAAAAAATCCCGTCAAAGTGTCGTGAGGCAAAACAAGTCAGTCAAGAATCGCTGATGGGTCATTCATGATCAAGCCAGACCTCAAGGTTAGATAGACAACAATCACATATGATAATCTGAGAATAGATACAAACATGAATGGGATCGAATCATAGCTCACACTAAATCAGCCACTAACCAATGAGATTAACAAATCTGAAACTCTTTGAGATCGAATAGATCTTTCAAAGCTAACACTGCAGAATATTAACCATCTCGTACAGGGCCAAGCAATAAAATTGAGCAAAATCTGAATTTAACAAGGACACAAACGCATCGAATGACTACCTCAGCTGACCAGGCAGATCCAGATAAATTTGATGGGTACTCAGGTTGACAACATACCCATCGTAAAGCTCCTAATCTCAGAGGTAAACTTCAGCAATAATTTTCACAAGTAACCCAAGATAATATAACGAGAACATAACTTGAGGAGGAAAACTGATTTCGATGATATTAATCCCAAGATCCACATAGTAGCAGAGACTCCCAAAGGCCGGGAAGAGATTCACGGACTGATATAAAGCTTCTTAATGTCAAGGTTTTAGCCAAAGGGAAAAGTCAATAACTAGAAGCTGGAAGATGTTTCCTCAGCCGGAATTAACAACAAGCACAGGGGGATCGAAGGAACCCTTCAGGTGGCCAAACATACCCGTTCCGGATTATGAGAAGACGAGTTAAATCGAGCGTACCATGAACGAGCATAAATCAAGCCCAACCGACATCAGGAAATTGCAAAAGGGCCAAATAGTGATTTAATGAACACAGTTGAGCACAGAACGACCATTGGAAAGTATGAGATCCAACCAAACCTCAAATAGTGCACGAAAGCCAGTAAACAAGAACAACTAAATAATCTGAAATTTGTACCGACACCGAGAGATAGGCGGTAATACCAACTGTGGTGATTTCGATAAGCAACAAAGGAGAGCTCCCTGCAAAATTAATAGCTAACACGACACCAACTAGACAGTCAGAAAATGGGTTAGGTTGTAAAAATAATCAGACAAACACAACAGTATGTGTAAACCGCAAGTTTGCTCCGAGAAGCCATGGGAACAGCACACGAACATGCTCCCTTTCAGATCAGGTTCACAGCAAACAGCACACCCACAAAATGTGCAGATCATTTCGAACCTCTAAAGCAGGAAATTGAGAACGTATAATCACCGAAACAGAAACATGGGGCACTCAGGCGTACCCAGAGTAAGTAATGTCAAGTATTAATCAGTTAGGGTAACCATAGACAACTGAATTAACAGAGGGATGGTTTGTGTAGCCAATCGACCAAGCGGGTTTAAAACAGTGGTGGATGTTCCGTAAGCGTGAGGATGACGACGAAAGAAGGGCGAGGCATGTACATTCCTCATTCATCAGTTAGGTTGAAAAATTTGCAAAGTTGAAGAGAATGAAGGATAGAGCATGGATGCTCTTGTTCGCCAATTTGGTTGCAAAATACTGGCAGAGTGCGTGTTTCCAGTTTCGCTAGGGAGATTGGTAAATCACGAGAGAAGAATGAAGATGGCGCCGGGCTTGTGGGTTCTTTGCCACCAGTTTAGGTTGCAAATTACCGTCGACGAAGAGATTGAAGAGCACAGAATTCGAATTTTCATGCTCGCTAAGTGTTTTTCGTTTCGGTTGGAATAATGAAGGAATTTGAGAGGAAGAAATAAAAGGGAATGGCTGCAAAGAGGTAGGTGGTCCTCTAGATTTGATTTTTGTTTCGGGATTTCAGAGGTGAGGTTGGGGATTATTTGAGCTTCTTCTTTGCTTTGGAGATTGAATACCGGAGGGAGATGAAACGAGATAGGAAGGGAAAAGATCGTTGTCTATATGAGCAGGAAGAGTTGGGTCTCTGAAGAGTGGAAAAAAGAACGATTCCGAGACAAAGATGGGAGGAGGCGGCTACCGTAAGAAAACGGAATCCCCTGCCACTGTAGGGGTTCTTGTTGTCTTCTAATGAAAAATGGTGGATTTTGGGGTTTAGGAGATGGTTGGATTTTAATGTGGGCTTAGGCTTGGGTTTGGGTTTTGGGCTGCTGGGTCTGATTGAAGAATGGGTTAAGATCAAGTTTTGGTCTGCCGAAAAATAAAAAGGAAAAGGCTCACCACAATAGAGCTTCAAATAAAAATGACGGAAAGAAAACAAAAGCTATAACTTGACTCGAGGAAAATCATCAGAAACGTTAATGTTTTTTTTTTTTGAAATGCTTTGAAAAAGATTATAAAATGATGGTTTCGTCTTAGCACGCACGCGAATATGTTTTGAAAAAGAAAGGTGACGACCTCTCTTATTATTTCAGAATTTGCTTTATGGGGTGAGAATTTTTGGTGTCTACAGGGGCCGGTTTTCTTAGTGGTGAGTCACCACTCTTGTTAGTTTGTTAAACAAATAAAAGATGACTACTTAGATTACTATTTACTTTAACTACAAATATCTCCAAAAGCAAACTCAAACTTCATTCTCTCATTTCCCTCTTCATTTCCCACGGTTCCAACCTCTCTTCTATCTCTTCTTCATTCTCCATTCACGGTTTTGCAATAGTACCACACACAACTCCATCTTTGACCTCTTATATCTCCTAGCTCACTTTGCCAAATCAAAAACTAAGACCACCATTCTCTTTGTCTCATCAAGCTCTTCATTCCTATCTTCTCAAAATTCCAAGAGCTCCATTTCGGTGCCAAGAGGAATCTCCATGGGAGGAGCTTGAGCTCATCTTTTCACATATTATTGTTCTCCTTTGATTTTGGGTAAGGAAACTCAAATAAAAACTCCACTTCCTTCATGTTTTTTATGTTGTCCGAAAATCACCACTAATGGTGCCCTTACCTTGCTTTGTTTTAGCTTCATTTGAATCTTCCAAGGGCTTGGTGGAGTCCTCTCTTGCTAAATATCCAAACTCTCTTTTGTATCCAAGGTAAAACAACTATCTTAATGTTTTAAAACAATGTATAATCTAGGGTTTACAATGAGATGAAGCATAAGGCTTGTATACTCATTTTATCATTTGTATAATGTTTAGAAGTTGACAAGCAACTAAAAGCCTTGCCGATTTAGTCAAGGAAACAAGAAAGAAGTTATGAGGAAAAGAGGTAAATGTGCTAACCTAATGTGGTTTAAAGTCTTAGGAGAAATGAGCTTATGTTGCTTATTAAAATGATCTAAGGAGCCAAAGGTGAATGACTTAGTAAAATGTTCTCAAGGAGAACTAGTAAAAAGGCATATGTGTTGTTGAGTGTATTTGCAGGTCAAAGGCAAATATATATTGTGGAAATTCAGTGTTTATGGTTGTGCATCTTAAGGGCCTAAGAGCCATGCTATTTAAGGGCCTAAGTGCCATGCAATTTAAATTATGCACTATATTGTGATGTAGTGTCAAATGAGTGAAGTTTTGTGTTCAAGAATGTTCTTGATGGATTTTAGTGTTCTTGGATGTTTAATGGTGAAAACAATGTGTTTTGGCTTGGCAATGTTCTAGGAGAACCCATGTCAAAATTTAGATAATGTATAAGAAGTTTTAGGTGTTTAAAATGAGTTTTGGGAGGTAAGGAAGTGTTTGAAAGGTTAAGTGTACTACTAGTGAAAGAAATATGCATTAAAGTATTCTAAGATGTAAAAAGGGCTTAGGCAATATTTTAGAGGATTTAGAGTGCAAATGAGTGTTTTGGGATACTTCAAGATCATGGTGAGATTGTGTTTAGGACTTGTGTAATGTTGGTGAATAAGGAAGAAGTGATTTGTTGCATGAAGGAGCTATAAACTTGTAGAGATATTAAGGAGTTTGGTTAGGAAGAAAAGATGCTTGGGAGATGATGTTGTAGTGGTGAGAAAACATTTGGGAATAGTGGAAGTTATAGGTATGAGACATCACTTAGAAAAACTAAGGAGAAAACATTATAAGTGTTAGAAATTTTTGTAAGAAATGAGTAAGTGTTTAAGGAGATGGAAAATGGGTTTTAAGGATATTATGTGAGGGTTTGAGTGTGCCAAGTGGTGTTGGAAAACATTAGAGGGCTTGAGGAAAAGTTTGGAGAGGATTTGACAATTTTTGGGCAGGTTCTGGTGACGTCCGACCCAGGGGGCCGACCCAAGTTTGGGTCGGACGGCCTCTGTAAGACACCAGTAAGTGGTTCTGGAATGGTCCGACCCAGAGGACTTGGGTCGGACATGGGTCGGACGGGTGAGTTTAAAAGACTGTAAAGTTTCTGGAATGGTCCGACCCAAAGGACTTGGGTCGGACATGGGTCGGACGAGGTAGAATTTTCAAATCCGAAAGTTACTGGAAGGGTCCGACCCAGTTGGTTGGGTCGGACGGTGGGTCGGACTGACCAAAACTTAACAAAAAAAATGGAAAAGAATATGACTCATGTAGTTAACCCTAGGGGGTATAGTGAAGGTAATCTAGGGTAAGTTTAGGCATTTAAAACATGTCATATAATCATGTAAAATACTTAGTAAAATTTGAAGTTAAGTAAATTAATTAACCGACGTTATTAATTATGTATAGGAGTGGCCTACGGTGGAAACAAATCGAAGCAAGGACCAAGGTATGGTTTTCTTGCAGTCTGTTGCCTACCGGTTTACACCGGCTTGTGTGTTGGTTGTTTTTCTGTGTGTTTATGATGTTATAAGACTTAATCATGTAATGAGTTTATAGTTGTTCATATTATTGTGATGTTATGACGTGACTCATTCCCCTTGTGTGTGTCTAACATGACTTACCGCTTGAATGCGAATCGTTGTTAAGTTCCACTGTTGAACTTCTAACAAGTGCTAACTGGGGAGTGAGGAATCCGGTTGTCCGGTCATGCATGTAAGTTTAAGAGTAGATATCTGTATCAGATTCGACTCTTATGTTGTTAAGATTGTTCTCCTTAATTTGGCGTTCGATCTCCCGCTAGCTTCCTCCAAAGCTTACCTATTCTGACTTATGATCGGTTTAGTGGGAACATGTGTTTGTGTGGTATGTTCGGGTCACTATATCCGAACCATCTGTGACTTAAGTGACTCGTTCGAATAACAGAACGGTAATGAGTGTGTGTAACGAGCTTAACATGAGAGTGAACCATTCTCTAGGCTTCTTATGTTGTTTAACCTTCTTGGTTTGTTGTTGTGGGAAGTGTACCCACTCTGTATGTGGTGTTGTGCTATGCAATATTGTTGCTATGCCATATGTATATGTTATGTGTTAAATGAATGCCATGTCATCATGACAATTAGTTGCGCGTATCCCGGTAGCCGATGGGCTGCGCGTTAACCATACCAGCCAAGGGTTGCTGACCCCCTCGGGGGCTCCATATTTATACTGCAGGATGAGGATCGAGGAAGCAGAGTGGTTGTAGATCAAGGTTATGTCATACTTTGATTATTTTTGGACGGTAGGCCCGGGGTGCGCCTGTGCTCCCGTGGCGTTGTATTTTGGCACAATTGTATTACAGTGACGATCGTTACAGTTGACAGTGGAGTTTATGTGTACAGTTTTCAGTGACGGTTTGTATTAAATACTCGGTATGATGGTTATGTATATATGTATGGATGTTAGTACCTAATGCTCGGGAGACAGATCGTCAGACCAGTACACTTGTATTCGTTCTGCCTTGTTAACCACGTGGGTGGTTGACGGCGTTGTAGCACCGAATCGTTTAGTTATTGTTTAGTTATTTTTCCGCTGCGATTTCATTTAATGTTAAGTGCGTAGTAGGGTGTTACACCAGTTAACCAATTTAGAGAGACAGGTTAACCAATTTATGAAGCCAGTTAACCAATTTAAGTAAACCGGTTAACCAATCGAAGGACCCAAGTTAACCAATTTAAGAAGACCGGTTAACTACTTTAAAGAGCCAAATTGACTACTTTAAGGAGCCAAGTTAACCAATTTAGAGAGACAGGTTAACCAATTTAAGAAGCCAGGTTAACCTTTTTAAGTAGACCGGTTAACCAATTTAAGGAGCCAAGTTAACCAATTTAAGGAGACCGGTTAACTACTTTAAGGAGCCAAGTTAACTAATTTAGAGAGACGGGTTAATCAATTTAAGGAGACCGGTTAACTACTTTAAGGAGCAAGGTTAACCAATTTAAGAAGACAGGTTAACCAATTTAAGGAGACAAGTTAACTACTTTAAGAAGCCAGGTTAACCAATTTAAGGAGCCAGGTTAACCAATTTAAGAAGACAGGTTAACCAATTTAAGGAGTCAGGTTAACCAATTTAAAGTGACATGTTAAATAATCTAAGGATGCACATCAATCAATTTAAAGAGACATGTTAACATATATACGAGAAAGAAATTAAATGTTTATTACACCAAATAAGTCTCAAGTTTCCTATAAACAACCCATAAAGGTAACTCGTAAGAGATAGTAATTATTTGTTGAGATCTCTCAATTTTGAAAATGATTAATTTATATATGCTAATATACAATATAGGTTTAGAAATGTACTATGTATAATCTAACTCAGGTAGATAGTACTCATTCGTTAATTAATATCTGTCGTTATAGGATGTTATTCTTGTTCAAAAATATACATCATTCTAGCTTTTTGACACACTTTTTCCCACTTTTAACCCTACTATTCAACACAAAAGTAATTATTACTCCCTTCATTCAACAATACCTGTCATTTTAGAAATTTACACACTTATTAAAGAAAGTAGAACAATGACGCATGTTTCTCTACTTTTTACTTTTCTATTTAGATAATAATTACTTTTGTGTTGAATAGTTTAATTTCCTGTGTTTTTGTTTTGCAAATATAGATTAGTTTGTTTACAATAATAAACAATAGATTCATGAAAATAAATATCATATAAATGAAATATTATTATATTATGATATATTTTATAAAAACAAGTTCAGCACATTGTAATGATTAGTATTATCTAAAATACTAGTGGTAATTGCAATTCAATTTACTTTACTCTTCACAATTATAATTATAATTATACATTGTTAAAGTCTTCTAAAATTTAAACTATTTGAATTTTTAAAAATAAGGGATAATATATAAAAATATAAATACGTATATTAGTTTATTTAAATATATCCCATATGTTTGTTTCAAAATAAAACATATATATATGACAAAATATGAAAACATGGAAAAAAGGCTAACTTCTAATTATTAGTACCATAGGAATAAGCCTAATCTGATTAATTAATTAATGTTATAACCATTTCTAAAAACACTATAAAAAGAAAAAATAAAACACAAATTTTCTTTTTTAAAAAGACAAACACGTACGCTTTCGGTATTACAAGTTGCAGCACTCCTGCAGAATTATATATGCAGCACATCAGCTGCGCTCGCCAACAATCTTGGCCTTCTTCAGCCATAAAACAGAGAAAAATATCCTACACCTTTATTGCAGTGACATTTGTTTCCAAAATTTCATGGGATTTCTATAGACTTTATATTTTTTTGAAAACCTTACTATTTCATTAACACCAAGAAAGCAAAGTGTGTGAAATACAGTTGTAAATTAACAGTCCTAACATTTAAACTTGGAAACTGTTGAGAAGGAGGCTAAAACGACTAGCTGCTAATTGCATCATATCTGGACGATTGGTTATCATTACCCTAGATATAATCATGGTTGTTCAAGCACTTAAAGCTAACAACACATTGTTGCAGCTTTGACCTCGTACAACAAACTGGTCTTCAAAGACCTTCATCCCTTGATCATGTTTCATCATTGCAATGCTATTGAAGCACATGTTAGATTTACACCCGGCAATTTCGACCCAACCCGAAACCCAACCCGAGTCTAACCCATAATTTTACGGGTTAGGGTCTTGATTATTGACTCGTTTCTTTTTGGGTTGAGTTAGGTAATAAGCTCATTTTATGGGTTGGGTTAGGGTAGAGACCCAAACCCACGACCCAACCCGAAATCCGAAAATATATTTATTAATAATAAATATATATATATATATATATATATTATATATATATATATATATATATTATTTTCAGACCAAACTATACATTAGACTTAAATAGAAAATATATTACGAATCAACCTAGTCTAGTTGGACTTTCCAACCTTTAAAAATATCGCACAATTCATTACATTAATTAAACAAACGGCCCAACTAGCTTTTCATATCAAACAATTTTTTTAGTTTTTGGCATCACATCTTATTTGTTTAGTTTGACTTAACCAGCTTTGCAGTCGCTGATGTGAAGATAACTAACGATGTTGTTTTTTACAATTAATTGTTTTAGGTTTTTTTAAAATGATACAACAACACTGGTATGTTTAGATGACATAGAATATTCAGCAAAAGTATGATATATATATATATATTTGTGATTGATATTAGCAGGATAAAATTTATGTCTATTAAGTTCTAGAAGTAGCTACTGTATTGTAAAAAAAGGGGTCTATCTTATGTAATGCTATCCAGGGGTTGCGAAAAGTAGCTTCTGTACTTTGAAAAGTAGTCTATCAAAGTTCTTGATTACTAAATTTATACAATTTTAGCTCATATATTTTGACATTTATGACTGTGTTAAATAATATGGGGTATTGTGTTTACATTAAAAATGGGTTAGGTAGGTTGGGTTAAGGTTTGAGTATTTTAAACGGCTTGGGTTGGGGTCATGATTTTTTGACACATTTATTTTTGACTTGGATTAAGTTAATGATATTTTAAATGGGTTGGAATAGGGTTGATATCAACCCGGCCCATCGACCCAAATTTCTAGGTATAGTTAGATTATATACTGATCATTATCAAAGACAAAATTCTACATAAGCCGGCGTTTAGCCCTGAGAAGCTTATCAATATGGATTGCAGAAAACCATTGCGACCAAGATTGATCGAACGAAAAATTCTGAGCCATATAGTTTAGGGCTAGGGATGACAATTTTTAATGGATATCCGCTAATCCGATCCACCCGATTTAAATAAACGGATATAAACCCGAAATAAATGGATGACAGATCGGGTGATTGATGATCGAGTGACAGGTCTGGTCGGGTCGGGTAACGGATAAAAACTTCATCTGTCACCCGATTCGTCATCCGTTTATCACCCGACCCGTCATCCGTTTAAAGTTACACCTTGTTTTATCTCAAGTAACCAAACATACTTGATAGAAATTCTTTTAAGAAAACTAAAAAATAGTTGTAACCTTATCATTTATGTTCCATTTTTGTTGTCTCTCATACAACGTAAAATTATGTTTATTTTCTTATTGATATTGGTGGAATATTTATTATGTTGGAGTAAAGTTTTAAAATACAAAGAACTTTTACCTTTAACAATACAAGAAAAAAATATATTCATTACTATACTAAAAAATTATAATTTTTGATACAGAAACAATTATCACCCGATTATCACCCGAATCACCCGCGGATGATAGGAAGACGGATGACGGATGAAGAATAAAAGGATGACGGATGGACGGATGATGGATGATATATCCGGGTGACGGATGCGGGTAATGCTTCACCCGATCCATTGACATCCCTATTCAGGGCCCACCCATATCAGGTATCGAGTCGTCTTCTTCACGAGTACTACGTTTCCTATTGTGGCCTGACTTGGTGAAGAACTCATCTTCATCCGATTCAAAAACTTCCCACTGCCCTTCATCATTGGCCTCTTCCACAGCTTCATTTTCCTGTCTCTTTCAGGATTTCATCTCCAGCAGCTTTGCAAGACTGATTTTGTAATTGCTTTATCACAAACAATTCCATCTCATCACTGGGCTTGCTATGACCGATAAATGTGCAGGACACATCTACACCCCGCTGACCCAGAGAGCTCACTACACAGTTGAACTCAATTCAATCCTTGCCGGCTCCATTTTAACCTTCCCTATTCTTAGCAACAAAATTGGATCGCTCCTCTGCTTCTTGAGCCAGCCCATCCTACCAATCTTCCTCTGGTGTTATCTCATCGAATCAACAACCTCTATGCCTAGCCCACTTGACCGTGGTGGTTCAACCCATGTTAGGAAACACCCAACTTATTTATCGGATTATGTTTAAATGATTAAATTTCTATTTGTTTATCCTTTAGTTTGTTAGGATATTTTCAGATTTGTTAGTTGTTAGAAATTATCTTTTATTCTTATTTTTTTCCTAAATTCTGACTAGCTAGTTACTAGGTTTACTACTTTTTTTTGTAATCTTAGATGTTATTTGAGATTATCAATAGTTAGAATCTCAATTTCCTCGCTTCTTCCCTATCCCTCACTGCTGCATCTATCCTTCCCCTTCCTCCATCCTCTCTTGGTCAACACACACCGGTCACACCCTCCGTTCGTGCAGAGTGTCATCTGCCTCCACTTTTCCTATGGCAATGAGTCTGTTGCGGCAAACCAACCTCTATTTATTTAAAATTTCATGACTATCACCACAATCTCATTCCACAAGTGTCAGAGCCCTTCGCTTTTGTAACGCCCCGAATTTATAGTCGCTTTTATTTAGTCAACAAACATTAATCGTTACCAATACCTCGTTGGTTCAGTGGTGATTGGGACTGAACTTGGTAGGGAGAACCACGGTTCGATCCCCCGCAACGGCTATTGGGAGGGGACTGGAACCTATCCACCTAGAGCTGATCCCCAATCCGGATGTAGTCCAATAGGGCAAAGCGGACGGTAGATAAAAAAACATTAATCAAGTTCAGTAATATAGCAACATAAATCGTTAGACCTAGCAGATGTTACCGCACACTCACAAACTCAGTGAATTCTAAGGCTATTCTCTTAACATTATACCATAATATTGAAATGTATATTATAACACAACAAAAGTTGTAAACTTATTACAACGTGGAAGTCTCTACATATAGAAGTCCAAAACCAAAATAGTTTTACGTGGAAGTCAACATTAATCAAGTTCAGTAATATAGCAACATAAATCGTTAGACCTAGCAGATGTTACCGCACACTCACAAACTCAGTGAATTCTAAGGCTATTCTCTTAACATTATACCATAATATTGAAATGTATATTATAACACAACAAAAGTTGTAAACTTATTACAACGTGGAAGTCTCTACATATAGAAGTCCAAAACCAAAATAGTTTTACGTGGAAGTCTCTACACCCATACCCCATACTCTCTTCGATAAAAGCGCTCAAGGAGTCATAACACTTCCACCTGTATATATGGTCAATTCAAACAACACACTCAAGGGACCACATGGCAAATTGTCAGAAAATTAGCTGAGTAATTCCAAAGATCTCATATTAAATTGGATATTAAAATACGCATATACATATACTCATGTGAATCATTTCAAGTCTATCAAGATATCCAAACATTCATAACCAAGGATATATTCATTTTAATTAATACCAAACCTGTTCATTAGTCTCAACCTTGTTTCTCCTTTCCATTCAAACCCTGTCTGTGATGAATCTCGATGATGTAGGCGATCCAAACTTTTCTAAACACATTCAAGGCCCTAAAAGATGTAAACACCCCTTTAGTACCTTTAAACTATAGATTAGAAAAACCAAAGAGTGTTATGGAGCCTAAGACATGCCATGAGCTGAATATTGTAACAAGGCCATCAATGCCATCCATATGGATATATCTCTTTTACTTTCAAGTTCACTTGCAATTCCAATTATTATTGGCTTAGTCATTAGTCTTTCGTAGATAGTCCACTCTTTAGAACATAGAGAATCATTTAAGCCCATATTCAAATTATATAGACAACAATCATAACAATCACTTCAAATATTAACCATTGCAAGGTTCATAATTTGAAATAACAATATTCACAAGTGTGTTATCTCAAAAAATACATCAATATATAATTCAAACCAGAAGTATATCAATAAAACTAGAAGTATATATACAGGTATAACCATCCAACAATCCATAAACAACTTTTAAGAACACCTTTAAAGTCTTAATCTCTAGTCACTTATTTATGTTAATAAATGGTACTCTTACTACGTAAAACTTTAACCACATCATCTTTGATCATATTACAACAATCCTTTTTAGGTATTATTATAGTTATGAAGCCTTAAACAACTATATGATACAATAACTACCTAGACACCTTAAACCCTAATTTAAAGGGTTCTCTTCTTGGTTTCCTATAGAATATTCTCGGCTATCATATTAACTCAAACAGCCAATTAAAATTCAAAGTTAGTTTAGCTCCTAAACTCATGATAAGTCAACACTAAATACTCCACTTAAATCACTTAACTTCTAGTAGGTTCTTTGACAACTTAAACCATCATTCTTTCCCTTAAGAACCTATATTAAACTTATCAGTTTATAACCTTTTATATCTTGATAAATATCAACTAATTTGTAGAAATATTAAAGGATAGTTAGCCTTAGAAATTACCAAAAGACTCATGACAAAAATAACCAAAACACTTCCCTTAGATTCGGCCACTATAGATTAGGGCTTAAACCATCATATTCTCCCTTAAGAATCTATCTTTAGTTAACTAGTATATAACCCTTCAAAAGAGGAGAATGTGCAGAGATGATAAAGGATAATAGACTTCAAAATTACCTTATTGAAATCCCTCCAAAAGATTCTAGAATTCCTTAAAAGGTGTGTGATCTCTTAACGACACTTTTGAAACACCTCAAGGTAGCACAACAATGGAGTAAGTTAACCGGATTTTTCTTAAGATCTATGGTCAGAAACTTCACTTGGAATGGATGGGAAACATCTAGGGAAAGCACACCTCAAAGGCTTTGGAGTTGGGAAGGAAATGGTGCTTTAACAAGGGTGAGCCTTTCTTCTCCTTTCCTTCGCTCTCGGCTGACTTCCTCTGTAACACCCCTCTCCATAATCACGATATAATCTCTCACGTAGCAATAAATAAAACGTCTCGCAGCGGAAAAATAAATAACAATTACAAACTCACTCAGGTGTCACCGGCCGTTACTCGCCCATGCGAGCAACGCAGCCAAACTACATCCAACTTACAATACTAATAAATTGCTAACCGCAGTGATAACGAGAAATTCCTATACATCATACTAAATCCATAATTCATAAACTTCGACCAGTGAGCGTCTACCCAATCCTGAAAAATACATAACCTTACCATAAGACCATACACCATCTTCATTACTATACAACATCTCCAATTAATCTGTTCCTGCTCTTCAGCTCCGACAATGATCAACAACCTGAAA